>JBBBDQ010001373.1:3857500-4112500 GCA_037127315.1 Ascarosepion bandense
TTATTTAAAAGAATTAAAGTTATCTATTTTAAACCTTATTTTTACCTGGTACCTTTAAGGGAGGGAGTGGGTGACATGCCTGAATAGTTTTGGGCCTAAAATATATTTTTGAACAAATAAGTTATAAGCTCTTCTTTTTTTTTTTGCATTAAATTTAACTATAAGCTTATAGATTTTAGCACATAGATATGCTAGGTATGTCATGATATCAAGAAATTTTTCTGGAGTGACTCTAATTGTTGTATTCATAAACATCTATAACAAATTAATACTATATATAGATAAAGAAACTATAAATAAATCAAGGCACAATAAATATATGAAAACATTATAAATAAATAAAGGCATTATAAATAAAGACAATGAATTATACAAAGAAACTATAAATAAATAAAGCTACAATAAATATGTAAAGACACTATAAATAAATATAATATGAATTAATAATGACAGTATAAATAAAGACACTATAAATATATAAAACACTACAAATAAAGACAAATAATATATATATAACACTATAAAAAATAAAGACACTATAAATATATAAAGCACTATAAAAATAAAGACACTATAAATATATAAAGCACTATAAAAATAAAAATACTATAAAGACACTAAAATATATAAAACAACTAAATAAAGATACAATGAATACACTATAAATATATAAAACACTATAAGTAAATAACAAGACACTATAAATAAATAAAGACACTAAAAATATATAAAGAAGCTATATAAAAATACAATAAATATATAAAACATTATAAATAAATAAAGATGTGTGAAAGAAGTTTAAGGATGAGAAAACAATATTAGAATAAAGAGCAGAAGAAGAAAACAGATGTTTATTAATAAACTTGTTACAGTTACCTTATGCTATCTTGAAACATTGTTTGAATTCTACAGAATTTACGGTATGAAGAAGAATTTCACTTCACAACTCTTGAGATGTTTAAGAAGTAAACGGAATAAAAAGTAGAGAAATGCTTTCACAGAGAAAGGATAAATGAAAGAGAAATTGAAAAACAATCATTCTAAAAAGAGAAAAAAGAAGCAAATACCATATTAAAAAAAAACAAACTTGATAATAAGTGTAGTTATTGAAATTCTATCTAAAACTAACCTGTAATGTTGATCCACAAGACTCTGTGTGCTGAGTTGTGTCCCAATGAAGAACACAGTTCTAACTGCTGCTGTTCTTGTGTGACAACAACCTTAGATGTGCGTGTGCATGAGTAGGGGGGCGCTCGGGAGAAAAACAGTGAGGATGTGTGTGTGTGTACGATGATTATTGCGAGTTGTAAAACGAATGAATGAATGAAGGCTACAGTCCTACAAAATGTGGTGTATGCAAGTGTGTGTCTGTGTGTGTGGGCATGTCTCTGTGTGTGGAGGGGGAGAAAAGGCTGTTCATATCACTTACTGGCTTTTGCTGTTCTAACAGGAGAGAAATGGCTAGCCTGCTCCCTACATGGGCTTACACTTTTTCTTTCTTTTTTCTTTCGTCCCTTCTGTCTTTCTTTGCTGTATTTTTCTTTCTTTCTTCTTCCCTTTTTTTCTCCCTTATTCTTTAATCATTTCTTTATACTTGCATCATACAGGCATTTTAGTTCATGTATGCATGTGCGTGTGAGCATGTTAATGTGTATTACTCATGCAAGCATTGTAGAAAAATGAATAACAATTATATATATATATATATATATTATTATTATTATTATTATTATTATTACTTAAATATCATATTTAGTGAATACCCAAATTTGAGTATATTTATTAAACAGTATATTTATTTATTTTCATTTACCAGCCAGAATATTTGAGAAATGTCATTAAAAAAGGAAATATGCACTCTCTGGCAGGATTTGAACCTACATTCCCATTTGCAAGGGAAACAGTTATTAGATCTGACAGTCTTGAACCTCAGAGTACATTGATGATAAAGCGAAGAGCACATATTTTTCTTGACTAAGATATCTCAAATATTCAGGCAGTCAGAGGTAAATAAATAATTATATTGCTTAGTAAATAAACAGAGCTTCTACTCAAATATGGATATCCAGTAAAAATAACCTTTAAAATCTGTCAGAATAGAAAATAAAAAACTGTCACTTCTTTATATATATATATATATATATATATATTTTTTTTTTTTCTAAACATATACTATTAAATATAAGAGACAATGTTTAGAAAATTATTTGCAGCCTCAATACACTAAATATATATATATATATATATATATATATATATATATATATACATATGTGAACATGTGAATCTGTGTGTATTCATATATATATATATATTAATAAATATACATATTATCCTATGTCTATGGCACGACTCGGAGTTTCATGCATTATACAATCATCAGGTGCATATTTCAAACTGACAATTTAATAGATTTGAATTTGTGCAATTTGAATTTTGTTCACCCTATGTTCATGGGAATTAAATCTTATAAAGTTAAGTTATTGGTTTTTTGATAACAAGATTAAAAATTTAAATATTTATTAATTTATATCACTATATATATGTATATATATATAGTCCGCCATAAGTAACTACATACTTTCATTTATAATTTTATTTATTTCATTTTAAAGGATTACTAAATGCAAGCAAAGGTTAGATGAAGTGAAAATTATGAGGATAAGGTGGATAGATAGTAATATCAAGTGTTCCTTTTTCAAAAGTTAAGATGATGGTGTTGAAGTAAACATCCATAGAGGAGTTTCTTCTGCAGAGTAGCAGTTCTTAGGGTAAAGCTGTCTCTGTCAAAGTTCCTTCTTATGAATGAAATATGCAAGAAATGCGGAAGATTAGACTTTGCGGATGTAAAATGATGAGTCCTAACTGTAAACTCAGAATTTAAAACACGAAATCACTGAGCACGTCTGATAAGGTAAAATCAATATAACCAGTTTCGCATGCAGTTTATCTAACTAAATTTATTCATCACTAGGTACTTAATAAAAGTGGCCTTGTTTCAGACTTGGCTAAGTTTGGTTTCATGCCTTCGCATAACACACAAAGTGAAGATTAAACTCATTACATAATAGTACAGATCTGTCAGACTAACTTATTAACCATTACTCTATAACAAGGCAGAAAACCACAAATGTTGAGGTACCCAATGAGGATTGAGCTTATTACTCAGTTATAAGGATCTGCCAGATCAGTTGTTAAACATTATTCTATGGTCAGGTTTCCTTCCTGATATGGCTTGTCTAAAGCTACCCAAATTTTTAAAAAATTAATTTAACATTTTAATTTATTCATATATTCTATTTGAGACTGAATAAATATTGGCAGAAACAGATACTATACCTTGATCTTAAATAAAATACTAGAAGTGATAATTCTGAATAACATTTTAAGATTATGTCCATGAATGAACAGGTTTTCTTTCTTCTCTTCTATTGAATAGATTTCCTTGATTATGTATTATGATAAAAACATGATTCTGATAAAATAAAATTCTTCCACAAAGATTAATGTTGATCCCAAAAGCAATTTAAACTTGCTACTATACCTATATATTTATATATTGAACATAAACTATATGGTAAGATTTTTATCTAAGTTTTTTTGATTGAAAAATTTTGCTGTTCTTTTTTGCTTTGTTTTTTTTTTTAAAAATAAAATTCCTTCTTTTGTAATCAGAAACCAACCTGTGTAGGGTTGAGTCACTGTATTGTGTTTTATTCTTCTTTAATTCTATATTACATTTTATAGCCTCCAGTTTATCCATGAACTGACAATTTTGAGTACGATTTCAGAAATACGATGAACTAGGTTAATGGTTATTCTCCGTAAGAATCAATAATGTGCAGGCTACCTCACTAGTGTGTAAGTTAGAGTACAGAGTCTAGAATACAAAAAGTAAATTCAAGAAGAAGAAGAGAGAAAAAAAATAAAGAAAGAGATGAAAAAATATAACCTATGTGAAAGAAATGTAAATCAAAGTTAGAAATTTTCCAAATAAAACACTAGGGGGCGGAAGAGAAAAAAAAATCAAAAATACTAGGGATTCTAAGGGATACAGAAAAATCAATTTCTAAAAGAGGTGGGAAAAACGTTGAAAGGAAGAAAAGGTTTAAAAACACTCCCACCAAAAAAAAGAAAAAAAAAAGGCAAAAGTAATGTCAGGGTGAAAACATTTGTGAGCTTATTTAAGGAAATAAAAAAGAAAAAAAAGAATTGTTTTGAGTAAAAAAAGAAATATGGAAAAAGTAATTGTTAAAAAAATAGCAAAGCTGTTAAGATATAAAAAAAAATATAAAAAAATGATGATGATGATGATGATGATGGTGGTGATGATCTTGATTATCCTCATGATGACCATGATAATAATCTTGATGATGATGATGGTGATAATCTTGATGATGATGATGACGATGATGATGATGATGATCTTGATGATGAAGAAGAATGAGTGAATGAATGAATGAATTAATGAATGAATGAGGAAAAAAGAGGAGGATCAAGGATCACTGAGGAGAAAGGAAACTATGAAAAGGGAGAAGCCAGATGAAGAGAGTGAGAAGTTGATACAGTTGGTTAAAGAAGAAGAAGAAGCAAAAGAAGGAGAAGAAAAAAAGGATAACAGAAAAATTTTAAAAATCCTGTTAACATTTTAAGAAAAAAATGTAAGCTTTAAGTAAACAAATAGACGGCAATATAAAGAGAGAGAAGAAAAGAAGTAAAAAAAAAAAAAACGAGAAGAGATGAAAGAATGCATAAAGAAAAAGAAATATCCAAAAAAGAGAAAAGGTAAGGAAAACTGTTAATTGAATGAAAAAATGCAACACTAAGAAAGAAAGAAAAGATTTCAACCTGAAAGAATAAATTAATACAACTTTAAATAAAAAAGAGAAAAATGAAGCTAGAATAGAAAGAAGAAAATAAAAAAAAAACATTAAGAATGAAGAAAAAAAGTAAAGGAAAAAAAAAGAGATGCTAAATTGAAGGGGAAAATAACGAATTTGTAAATAATAATAAAAAATAAAGAAAGAAATGAAGAAAAATGTTTTTACATTGAGGGAGAGGAAAAAAAAATAAAAATAAAAATTCCCAGGCTTTCCCCGGGACACAAAATATTGATTTCTAAAGAAAGTTTTCTTCACAAGATATCAATTCTTTTTTTGTCCTTTGGAAAAAAAAAAAAAATCACTTTATTTTCTTTATTTATTTCTTTTATTACGATTGTTTATTTTTATTCTATTTTGCATTGAATCCCAATCTCTTCACCTCCAGACCCCTATACTTCCCTATCCAACTCTTTTTGGCTGTCTGTTCTCTTTTTTCTTGTTTTGTTTCAACAGTTTTTTTATTCAATTCTTTCAAAAAATAAAGAGAATAGTGTTTGATATTGTCATTTCATGAAGGAGGAATCTTTTATAAGCTACATGCATGACATCAAATTATGAAGAATAGAAGAATAGAAAAGTATATCTACATTCTTTCTGTTAGGCATAAAAAAATAAAATTTGAAAGAAAAACATTGCAAAACCCAAAACTATACACAGAAAACTGTTTTTCCTGAATATAATGTATATTTTCTATACACCTTAACACATAGATGCTCATATGCATGCAAATACACACATATATACAAATATATTTTTTCAATTCCTGCTATCATCACCAGATGTCTGTTTTGATATAGATTTTATGACAAAATGAAATTATTTATGTAGTCATTTTCTGTTGAATAAAATAACTCTGATATTTTGCTGTTTTACTTCTTTTATACTCTGTTCTGTTTTGTATTTTTTATTTCATTTATTTTTTTAATCTTTTCTATTCCATCAACTATCAGTTTCAATTTTGCTCCAACCTGTGTGTTTAGTAATGAATGAACAATTTCATATTCAGAGCTACTTCAAGAATAGGTGGTAGCTATACATTTCTTCAAAAGCCAGCCAACTGTGAGTATACCTGTTGCTTTTGTTAAGGAAATAAACCATCAATTTGCATCACAAATTCTGCAGCCATTGACGAAAGCTAGTTTTAGATATGCTAATGATTTTTTAGTTTCCAGAGGCATGAAAAACATAAAAAACAAGCATCCATTTAGAAAGAGTTAAACTGTCATCATAGTCATGGTGGCTAGACAAGGTGAGAACTTGACATTGTATTTTGATGATAAAAGTTGACCATATTTCTTTTTTGAAACTTGTGAATTGATGCTATAGAATCACATACAGGAGACTTTACCAAATAGCAGAAGCCACATTACTTGAGGACTTTCAACAGGAGCAACAACTAAAATGGATAGTACATGTAACTTGGATAGAAAATAATGGCATAATGAAGATGTTGATATTCCACACTACTTCAGATAAAAGGTTAGGAAGGAAACAGCCATCTATACTGGAAAAAAAAAACACTTACTTGACTTGAGACTTATAATAGAATGAGTTTATAATTTTCTAAGATCAATGATTAAAAATGGCTTCAGATATTTGAAGCATGTAAGTCATAGCAATGACCATCTTTTTTTTTTAAACATGTGGACTGGTGCTACAAAATCAGAAACATATAAATGGAATGAATAACACAAACCACATTACTGGAGAACTTTCAACAGCAGCAACAACTAAAATGAATAGCACATGTAACTTGGATAGAGAATAATGGCATAATCCAAATGCTAATGTTCAATAATTCTTCAAACAAAACACAAGGATGTAATCCCCTATCAATCAATTTTTTTCAAATTATTTTATTCCAAGAAAGGTGATAATGCCACTAAGATGCAAGTGGTTACTGGAAGTGAAAGGGAATGAAATCCTAAACAGGAAACAAGGGATAAACCTCTACTTCTGTTCAAAAGACTGAGAAGAATTGGGAACCAGACGATAGTCGAATACATCTACTCCTACTAAGGAAAAAATAAATGAATAGTAAATTATAGTTTTGGTAGCGTCATTAGAAGTATAGAGCTGAGGCAGACTTTTGAAGGCTCTAGTAACCCAGTCCTAAACAAAAAAAATAAGGGATAAACCTCTACTCCTGTTCAAAAGACTGAGGAAAATTGAGAACTGGATGATAGCTGGACCTATCTACTCCTATTGAGGAAAAATAAATGAATAGTAAATAATAGTTTTAGTGAATACGTTAGAAATATAGAGTTAAATTAGATTTTAGAAGGAACCAGTAACCAAAACCTAAACAAGAAAAAAGAGATAAACCTCTACTCTTGTATTCATTTCTGAGATGTGTAATTTTCAATAATCTTGGAATTATTTCAAACTTTTGTTCTCATCTCGGTTGATATAGGTGTTATAATAAACACAACGTTTCGACCAAGTACCTTCTGGTCATCATCAGGTGTCTATAGATTGGTTGATGTGGAATATCTTGTTGATTATTACGTGATATCCTGTGAAATCAATCATTGTTCTTTCCTGTCGGAATTTGGTACTCTCACTACCAAGTCCAAGGATCGAACTCATAATCACTAGATGATACAAATTATGACAAGTGACACGAACCCACAAACATAATCCAGTTAAAATCCATCTGACACTGAATATAAAAAAGCTCCAAAAATACACCACTAAAGTCCTTCGTTAGCGTAGTGAACATAGTAGTTGGCTATACATGTGTTAGTATCATCTAGTTGCCATGAGTTTGATCCTTGGATTTGGTAGTGATGAACCAAATTCCAACATGAAAGAACAATAATTGATTTCACAGGTTATTTCACAATTATTATGGACTCTCCTGTTGGTTTTGATGTATGAGTGTCTAACTCAGACTGCCACACAAAGAATTGTTTAGAGTGGTGAAAGCTTGTGTAGTACCATCCACACTTTTTAGAACTGCTGATAACAAACAATCAGTGCAGAAGTTTGCCACAGATCGCATGAACAGCAGACCTCAGTTATTTAACCCAAGGGTAACAGTGCATAAGTGAATGCAAAGTGTTTGACTGGAATTGAATCTTGGCTCACTGATTTTCCTTTCCAAGCCAACATCCATTGCACCACAGCGCACATCCGTCAATAAACTCTTACAGCACCTGGTATTCCCAAGTGGTCACCCATCTAAGTACTGACCAGGTTCAACGTTGCTTAACTTCAGTGATCAAGCGAGAACCGGTGTATTCAACGTGACATGACCATAATTTTCACAATAATCAATGAGATATTCCACATCAGCAAATCTATGGACACCTGGTAATGACCAGAGGGTACTTGGTTGAAACGTTGTGCCTAATATAACACTTATATCAATCAAGATGAGAACAAAAGTTCGAAATGATTTCAAGATTACCTCTATTCTTGTTCAAAAGAAAGGGCAGGAGTGACAGGTGAAAAAGAAAACTGGACTTCACAGAAGTATATTATTATGAAAATTATTTCAAGGGAAAGATTTTTTTAAATTTCAACCGGCAAACAGCACTGAATAAATGCTCCTTATAATGAAATGGATAATATTACCGTTACTACTAGTGTTACCATTACCGTTACCCTAGTTGGTATTTCAAACATTTTTACTTTTCATTGATATTCTGTTAATGCTTAACTATTTTACAACTAATTTTCTCAGTTTCTTGTTCTTATATGACAAGGGTGGCACTTAATGTGGTCTTTGGTTGTAAGCTATCTGCTTTTATGTATGATATGTGGTGATACCACGCAAAAGCAATGGACCAGATGTTAGCCCTTTCATGACCAAAAAGCAAATGACCAAAAGTTGTCTGTGCACTGCCGGCTCCGCATAGATGTTCCGGTTGAAAACTACAAGTTAATTAAATATTGAATTTCCAGTTCGCGAGCCTACGCAAATTTTATTTATCGGCCAGTGGGAAGCCCAGAATCAAATATGGATATGAATTCCCAAATGATCTGCTGTGATCCAAAAAGTTGAAATAAAAAGCCGATACAGAAAGCACCCAGCCAGACAGACCGACGGAGACAGAGGAGTGTAATTAGTATCTCCCTTGACCTAGTCAAGCTGTTACTATGTTCGCCTCCCTTCACCTCTCCTTACCTTCTTCCCTGTCTCAAAACTACTTACTGACCTAAGGAGCGAATACATCAAAGACATTCCTTACATTCCTAAGCATTAATTCTCTTTCAGCAGTTTATTGCCATGAACATTTCAACCTCCATTGGACCTATATTTCAAGTATTACTACAATTGTAAAAACATTAATTGATATGTGTATGTATAAAATGTTATCTTTCAACTCAATTTGCTTTTCTTGGTTTATAACCTTTCTTTATGACTTATAGTGGGCTATCTACAACAAGGCCAAATTCCGTTAACCTGCAACAATATACAACTACCCTTCACTAGAACGGACTCCCACTACTAACAGAAAAAGAATAGATAAGCAGCCCCTATAGATACACCCAAAGATGCTTGCCTGTGTACCTTAATTATAAAGAGGAGATATTTAAACTACATGTGGCATTCTTTACACTATTTACATTCAGACTATTGTCCTAATTTTTGTTTCTGTTGTAAAAACACTTTGGTGGTTGTCCCCTCAAGTCTCCATTAGGTGTACATCAATTTGTATAACATACAAGTAATTCTGGACTAAATCGACAAGTGTTGTCATAATCTTAATCTAATGAAGTCTTAAAGATCCTAATGTGTCACACAAAATCTTTTTCTACTTTTTCAAAATTTTTTACCCTACCCTTCTACAATTGCAGATCCAAGGAAAGTTATACAGTTGAAGGTAAGTGTAGATCCTAAATGTGATCTACCAAGCTACCATCTTCCCTAAAGAGAAAAAGAAAACTGGACTTTACAGAAGTATTTTCCTGAAAAATTATTTCAACAGAAAGAGTTTTTAAATTTCAACCGGCAACAGCACTGAATAAATGCTCCTTATAAGGAAATGGATAATATTACCGTTACTACTAGTGTTACCATTACCGCTACCCTAGTTGGTATTTCAAACATTTTTATTTTCTTTCCATTGATATTCTGTTAATGCTTAATTATTTTAGCAAATAGTTTTTTCAGTTTCTTGTTCTTATGTTGAAGCTTTGGGGGAATGGCTAATGTTTCTTGGTTTGGCCTTGTATCATACATAACCAAACTCCCTACAGCTTATAAGTTTTATGCAAAAATATCATCAGAATTATTATCAGAAGGTTTTTATCAGAAAGTTGATTGTCGGCAGGTTGGAATGTGTGAATTAGTGTGGAATAATGTAAGAATAAAATGTACATTTTTTTTCATTTTAAAATAGAGATTTATTAAAAGAAGGAATAACAAGAATTCATGAATATTAATGTTTAATGAGAAAGTTATAGGTATCAAGATTTGTAGAAAATGTTGGTAATAGTAATTGCTGAAAGTGTATATGCGTACGTACGTATGTATGTATTCAGTAGGAACGTCTTTGGATGGAGAAGAAGAAGTAAAAGGAATCAGCAGAAGGAAAGAGAAAGAGGACAAATGTCCAGGTCAGCATCTCTTGCTACATTTTAGCTTGTCGTCTTTGCTGCTTCCATCCTTGACTGTCTCATTGACACTGATCGGGGAGGTGGGGGCCTTTTATTGTCATTAGATTTTTAACGCTGACTCATAAAGTCTTCAAGTCTTACAAGTTGCTTCCATTGGTCAAAAATCAATTTAACACCTACTTGGAAAATCTGGTTTCAACTTTTTCTTTAAGCACAGGGTCTATCTTTTTTCTGTTTGGGAAAAAAACAGGATTTCACACGTCAATGTGAATTTTTGTAAAAGTGAAGTAGGTTGATTTTAATTCTTAATTTCTTATTCAGTACAATGTGACAAGAGTGGCACTCAGTGTGGTCTTTGGCTGTTACCTATTTGTTTCTATGTTTGATACACCCAGAGATGCTTGCCTGTGTACCTTAAATATAAAGAGTAGTTATTTGAACTACACGTGGCATTCTTTACACTATTTACATTTAGACTATTGTCCTCATATTTGTTTCAGTTATAAAAACACTTTGGTGGTAGTACCCTCAAGTCTCCATTAGGTGTACATCAATTTGCTTGCCTGAGTACCTTAATTATAAAGAGTAGTTATTTAAACTATATGAGGTATTCTTTACACTATTTATATTCAGACTATTGTCCTCATCTTTGTTTCTGTTATAAAAATACTTTGGTGGTAGTACCCTCAAGTCACCATCAGGTGTATATCAATTTGCTTGCCTGAGTACCTTAATTATAAAGAGTAGTTATTTAAACTATATGAGGTATTCTTTACGCTATTTATATTCAGACTATTGTCCTCATCTTTGTTTCTGCTATAAAAATACTTTGGTGGTAGTACCCTCAAGTCACCATCAGGTGTATATCAATTTGCTTGCCTGAGTACCTTAATTATAAAGAGTAGTTATTTAAACTATATGAGGTATTCTTTACACTATTTATATTCAGACTATTGTCCTCATCTTTGTTTCTGTTATAAAAACACTTTGGTGGTTGTACCCTCAAGTCACCATCAGGTGTACATCTATTTGCTTGCCTGTGTACCTTAATTATAAAGAGTAGTTATTTAAACTACACATGGCATTTTTTACACTATTTACATTTAGACTATTGTCCTCATATTTGTTTCTGTTATAAAAACACTTTGGTGGTTGTACCCTCAAGTCTCCATCAGGTGTACATCAATTTGTGTAACATACAGGTAATTCTGGACTAAAGTGACAAGTGTTGTCATAATCTCAATCCAATGAAGTCTTAAAGATCATAATGTGTCACAAAAAAGTTTTTCTACTTTTCAAAATTTTTTGCCCTACCCTTCGGCAATTGCAAATCCAAAGAAAGTTATCCAGTTGAAGGTAAATGCAGATCTTAAATGTGATCGACCAAGCTACCATCTTCCCTAAAGAGAACAGGGAAAATTGTAACATGTACATTAGAATTTCAGCTGGGATTTTGAAACAAAGAATTTATTCTCATAAGCACACTTTTACTAACCCTAAAATGAAATTTCAGAGAGCCTTTTCTTGAAAATACTGGAAACTGAAGAAAGAAGGCCTAAACCCAAAGAGAGATTGAAAATTAATCGGCTCGGCATGTACTCCCAATAGTCTGAGTGATAAGTATAATCTATGCTTGGAAGAAAAAATTAGGATGCAAAAATATTACTATCACAGAATTTAATTCTTAATAAACAAAATGAATTAATTAGCAAGTGTTGCCACTGAAGTAGATTTAAACTACCTTAAAAAGATTTAACTATTCCAATTTAATCATTATATTTTTAGCATAATTTTTTATATTGCTTAGAATTTAAATTTAGATACCATTAAGTGTATTCCTACTGGCTACCCTTGACTCCTCAGGCAAAGCACTGCCTTTCACACCTAAAAGAAGTGCCACCTCTCCTCTTCTTGGCTTTTTCCTGACCAACTTTCCTTACCCTTTGCTTTACTAACCTTTATCTCTGGTATGTTAAAATTTCTTCATTTGTCGTCTGACTGGGGTTGAAAAATGCATGTCTCTGGTAGACATGTTGAAGTAAATACTTCCCAAATGTAAAATTTGAATTTACACATGAAATAAATGAGTATATATATATATATATATATATATATATATAATTTTTCTGTAACTCTGTGTGCACCAGTGGCATTTCTGCCTTGCTTGGTGTGAAATTATAATATATATATATATATATATATATATATATATATATATATATATATACATGTGTGTGTGTGTGTGCGTGTGTGTGTGTGTGTGTGTGTGTGTGTGTGTGTGTGTGTGTGTGTAAATTATTTTCAGATAGAGTATATCTGTAAAGGAAGAAAATAATTAAAAAGACAAACAGAAAAACTAACTTTAACCTGAGGTTCTTAGGCAAAGAATACTTTTTCTTGTATTTTTCTTGGTATGGTGATTAGAAATAGCAAGAAAGGCACTATATACATTTTCATTAGTTTTATATTTATTTTTACTGTTCCAAGTACTTACAATCTTGCCTAAGAGCATCTTTAGTGAGTTGATTGTTCAGATGCAATTAATGTATGGTGTCTGTTATGAAAGATTGTACATTTTGGAAATTTTTCATAGTTTAACCATTACAAGTTTTGACCATACATGTAATAAATGCACAATAAGGATTTGAAAATTATAAGTTGTAGGAGAGATAACTTAGTTTTAATATCAATACAATTGCAATATAGATGTTTTAAACTATTGCATTTTTTTAAAAAATTATCACTTAGTTATTATAAAGACCTATTGTTATAGGCATTTTATAACATTGTTGCAATACTCAAAATTAATCTTGTTTAGTGTTGGTTTTCTTTTTTTGATAAATATGGCTTTATGAATTTGAAATTTTTGTTTATTATTTTCATGGTGAAGTATGCATGTATTGTCAATTAATATTTCCCTAAATTGTGAATTTGGACAGGAATGTTCATTCAAATGTGCAATCAATGATGAACCAGACATATGGAATGTAAGCTTTCTAGAAAGCGTTGTTGTCTTGTGACCAACATATATATTTATATATATTGTATAGATACAATCTCCCAAAGGACATTTAAATTGATATACAATGTTGGTCTTTTGCAAAATGCTAGTTAAGGGAGAAGAAATATTGTGGATGATTAAGTTGTTTGTATTAAATTTAGTATAGTACTAGCAGTATAGCTTGGCGTTGCTCGGGTGTAATGAAAGCTTTAAAACTAATCCATGGTTCTGGAGCTCAGACTCTTTGGATGTTGGCATGAAAGACTAAAAAGCAATAGTTGTTTCCAGTTAAAGCGAAACTGTAAAATGGATGTAAGTCAAATTTTGATTTCCTGCTATCGATATCAAATAAGTTTTTTTCGTCGTAAACTGAATTTTGAAGGCTAAATAAGTCCGCTGAGCAAATGGTATCATGGCTGAGACTAAGAACTACAATTATACCTACATAGAACCAAACCCGAAGCAAAAACTAAAATAAAAGGGCTGAAAAAAATACAGACATACATACAAACATCTTGCCTTTTATATATATATATATATATTATCGATTTTTTGCACTATTGTAAGAACTGCAACCTTGAAACTTCGGAATATCATTTCTTATGTCTTTGTCTATGAGTGTATCAAATTTGATTAAAATCGGACCACTCCTTCTATAACCTGATTTTTTTGATTATCGATTTTCATTATTTATCAGGGGTACCTCGACACAAAACCTAGCTAAGAACACTCTCAGACGCTTATAGTACAACTGTGTAAATTTTCAAGAAAATCTGTTCAGCCGTTTTGGAGTCTATAGGTAACGGACACACACACACACACACACACACACACACACACACACACACACAGACAAAGTTCCATTTATAAATAAGTTTAGATTAGATATAATGAGTCTGTTTCTTATTTTTACTGGGATCTGTTGGGGATATATTAGTACTTATCAGTTATTCAGTATTTTTTCATTTCGTTTATCGTTAGAATGCATTTGATTATGATATAAAAGTTAATACATTTAGGGTTATTTGAGGAAGCATGATATTCTTTTCAGTTTATGTTAATATTTCTAATAACATTTGATTGGTTTGACTGTTACCAGTCTCGTTACATGAATTTATTCAAGGAACCAGACTGGCAACAGGATCAAAACAACCAAATGCAGCAGACACTTCTAGTCAATCAGCTTCTTTTCTTGCACTTCCCACCTGTGGAACTCCCTTCCATATACTTGCTTCCATGATAGCTACAATCTCCAAAAGTTTAAATGTGGCATTAATTGTCATCTCATCCCCTTGACTCCCATCATTCTCTTATCCTTTCCCCAAAACGCACTGTATCTTGTTCTTCTCTCTTTTCATTCTACTCTCATGTAACTCTCTTCACACCAGTATTTCCATCCTTCTCTTAACCATTCTCTGACACTCCCTGTAACCAATTCCTCTTTCTCTTTGTTCTCCTCTTATGTAACTTTCACTCTCCTCTTATGTAGTCTTCTGCACACCAGTGGCAGTACTGCCTTGCTTGGAGTGTAAGGATTATGAAAAGAAAATCTCTACTTTGTAGTAGCTAGGACAGTCACTCTTATATTTGAAAGTGCATCAATTTATACTAGTTGATTTTTATATAAGGATGTATTAAATTTATTATTGTTGGTGTCTATCAGTATGTGGAGGAAGGGAATTTTATTATTAAGTTCATATGTGAACTTAAGGGCAGAGTTTCTTTTAAGTTTTGAGGCAGATAGAGAATTTTCTTAAGGTATTAAATATTTTATTCTTAAGGTCAGCTATATAAAAGTTACTAAATGTTGAACCCAGAACTGGACTCCTGGAAGCACCATTTTGTTGTATGTATATACTGTTTTGATGGCCATATCAAGAAACTTATTTGTGACTAAAAGAGAATCAAAAGAAAAATAAATAGACACAATTTGTCTAAATTATTTAATCAAATATATATATATATATACTACCCGCCATAATTATTAGGCCACCCCAGTGTTTTAAAAAAATGATCTATTTCATACTATTTTTTAGTATTTATTGCCAAACGAATAATTGTATTTATTGTAAATGAAAATAGAATGGTTCTTTTGTTAATAGTGCACAATAACATGTGCATCAAATGAATTTCTAAATATTTAATAATTACCCATATTGCAGTTTCATCAATGAAAGAATGAAGAAAATTTAGGGACGAGTTCATTTTTGCTTCCTTGCCTTGTAAAATTTTTCAAAATAATAATAACAAAAGAACCATTCTATTTTCATTTGGCAATAAATACTAAAAATAGTATGAAATACATACATCATTTCTTTAAAAAAAACTGGGGTGGCATAATAATTATGGCTGGTAGTGTGTGTGTGTGTGTGTGTGTGTGTGTGTGTGTGTGTGCAAATATTCTCCTTTATAATTTGTGGAAAGGATCAGTATGATTAAAAAAGAGCCAAGAAACTATATTTGTTTTAGGCTGACATGTTTTGTCTGCTGGGGGACATTATCAAGGCAAAATATGAATGAAATTAAATTGATATACAATGTTGTTTTTTTTTTAAAAACACTAGTCAAGGGAAATGAGAAATGACTTATTGTGGATGATTAATTTGTTTGTATTAAATTTAATGCTGTATATGATTAGCTTCTTTTTTTTACTGAGATCTTTTTGGGGATGTGTTCGTACTTATGAGTTAGGAAAAGTTGTGAAGTAAATGCTGATTCAGAAAAAAAAATGTTATTTTTCTAATCTTACAATTCTGAACAGAACCAATACATTCCCAAGTCAACATAGACAACAAACATATAAAAAATGGTTAATTTCCATCATGTCAACATATTATAACAATATGTGTTATTTTATTTTTAGCACAAGAAAGAATTATCTTTGAATATGAAAAATGATCTTTCTTCATTATTTTTTTTAATGTTTAATATTTTCAGTTTATGAGTGTTTTTTTTCCAGTAATAAACAACTTTTTGCTTATAGATAGCTTATTTTAAATAAATTAATTTCATTTCTAGCCTTGATAAAAGTCCATCAGTGGTCTGAACTCACTGGCTAAAACAAAATAGTTTCCCTTACTTAGTTTCTGGTCATAATAAGATTAGACCAGCGTACATTTGTATTAAAAAGTGTTCAATACAATTATATTGTAGAACTTTTGAATATTTTCCATTTGTAAATGAGTTATTATATGATTTAGGTTTCTACCATGAGTGGTGTCTTCAGGCGATTTGCAAATTGTCTGAAGACACCACTCATGGTAGAAACCTAGGTCAAATAATAACTCATTTACAAATGGAATATATATATATATATATATATATATATATATATATAGTGATGTAAATTAATAAATGTACATATGAGGGTGCACATATGTATAGTATTACTATTCAGGTGGTTATAAAACAGTGCTCCATGTATGAATAGATCTGTATTATATATATATATTTATTAATAAATATACACATTATCCTATGTCTATGGCACGACTCAGAGTTTCATGCATTATGCAATCATCAGGTGCATATTTCAAACTAACATTTTACTAGATTTGAATTTAAATTCATTCAATATTTATGGGAATTAAATATTTTAAAATTAAGTTACTGCTTTTTAAATAGCATGATTAACAATTTAAATATTCTAAGGTTACATATACATAAAAATTTAAAATTTAAATTTAAAATTTAAAATTAAAATAAAAAATATTAAAAATAATAAAATGCTAGGAGAAGAAATCAAAGGGGCATAAATCATGAAATGTAAAATCTAAATATTCAAATATTAAATGTAGATAAAAATTTTAAATTTTAAAATTTTAAATAAAATAAAATAAAACAGAATAAAACTGAAAATAAAAATTAAGAAATAAGAAGTAAAATTTAGAATGAAAATTTAAAATTAAACAATCTAGGGAGCAAAAATAAAAGCGTTTTAATTTATAAATGTTAAAAGTAATATGGCAGGGTAAAGAAAGAAAGAAAGAAAGAAAGAAAGAAAGAGGGATGATAACATAACACATGAAACTCTGAGTTGTTCCATAGATGTAGAATAATATGTATATTTATTAATATATATATAATATATATAATATATATATAATATGTATATTTATTAATATATATAATATGGGTGGGGAGAAAGTGAAATAAACAATTTGAAACATAGAAAAAGAAAAGACATTATTTGAACAATCAGAGATCAAAGTAAATATTATATCTCTTCTGATTTGGTGATATATTGTTTAAAATGATTTTTTTAATCATTTCACTCCAAGCAAGGGTTTAAAGCTACTAAAACCCAAGGGGTTACTGAGAGTAAAAAAAGCTGACAGAATTTTATTGAATAGAAAAACAATAAAAGAACAGGGCTAAAAAGCAGACAGAAGATGGCGACTGAAGTTGCATTACAATTTTGAGATTATAGTTGACAGGAATGGAAGAAGCTAGAAGAGAGTTCTGCAGGTGAAAAGTGCAAGAGAAGAAACTATTAGAATAGAACTTACAGTTACATCTAGCAATTTCAACAGTAAAATGATGAGACCTACCTGCCAACCTAGTATTATGCATGAAGTTGGGGTATCAAGGAGAACTCCTCATAACAATCAGAAAACATTGATAGAAAAGGAACATGAAAGCTATATTATGGTTGTAAGAAAATCATTGAAGCCAATATGCCAGGTCAGGACTGATAAGTTTGCTGATTCTTCATTGGACATATATCTAGAATTTATAAAGAACAGAGTTCAATATTGAATATAGAGAATTTTTAAATGTTGATATATATTAGGTTGTGACGGATATCATGTCCAATTTCAGAAACATAATTTTATTCTTGAAAAATTAACTGTTGAAATGTTGAAATTAGTCAAAATATGAGCATTGAGAATCTAAAAACCTCTGCCATTGATTGACAAGTCTATTTATTCCTCGGTGATAAAAAGTGATACAACTAAATCTTTGAAAGCTAATTCCACCTCTGGTTTGGAGGTAAAAGTTTTACCATTTGAAAATGTGCTTAAATGCTTAAAAAGTCATAATCAGTGGGTGAAAGATCAGGAGAATATGGAGGATATAAACTCTCATATCCCAAGTCTGTGAATTTTTGCAACATCATTCTTGCAACATGTGGCTGCACATTATTGTGGAGCAGAATTGGACTAAGTTGATTCACCAATGCAAGTCTCATTTTTTGCAGGGGAGCATGTATTTCGGCAAGTTGATTGCAGTAAAGCTCTGCATTAATGCTTTTATTGGCTTCCAGAAAGCTGTAGTGGATAACATCAATTTCAGACCACCAGATAGTTACCATAATCTTTTGCTGATGCAACTTTGGCTTTGGGAAATATCTGGGGGACTCATCACGATCAAGCCATTGATGTGATTGTTTACAGTTTTCATAAAGGATTCACTTTTTATCATGAGTAAATATTCAGTCGAGAAAGGGATCATTGGTGTTACACAGAAAGTGCATTGAGCACACTTCAAAACACCTAAGTTTTTGATTTTCATTAAGATCATGAGGAACCCATTTATTAGGCTTTTTCATCTTGCCAATACTCTGTAAATGATATGAGACTGTTGCAGTACTGAGGTTAAGTGTCTGAGACATTTCTTTGAAACTTTGACATAGGTTTTGCTGTTTGCAGTTGTTTGTTGTCAAGACTGCATGACCATCCCTTACCTTCTTCATATTCAAGGTTCTCATGACCAGTACAGAATTTCTGGAACCACCTTCATACTGTCTGATCACTTGTGAACCCATCTCCATATGGTCTGTTGATATTGGCAGAGGTTTTGGAGGCACTAGGCCCAAGTTTGAACTCATGCAAGAAAAATAAATGATCATGTTTGTTAAGTTCATAATTAAGAGGTTCTATGCTTTAAGATGTGCGCTGTGGTGCAGTGGATATTGGCTCGGAACAAGAAATTGGGGAGCTGAGTTCAAATTCCAGTTGAAATCCTTGCATTCATTTACGGACAAATACCCTTGGGAAAAGTATTAATCAGGACAGATTTGGTTCGGTAGCCTTGGCTGGTAACCAGTCTACTGCAGAAAGCAATGGCAACCTACTGCGGGATAATATTCTGCCCAGTCAGTCATGTCTCAAAAGAGACATGATCGCCCAAGCGTGTATCACATATGGTAATTAACTGACTGATGTTTTAAGAATATTTCTATCTGAAAATAAGTTAAAATTAATAAAGAGCACATATTAATTATTCAGTCAGTCAAGTGCCATACATGGTAAATGCCTGGGCAATCATGTCTCAAAAGAGAAATGAGTGACTAGGCAGAAGATTATCCAGCAGTAGGTTGCCATTGCTTTCTGCGGTAGATTCGTTGCCAGCAAAGGCTATAGAACCCAATCTGTCCTGTTATTTAACCTATAACTGGAAGGAAGAGATGGATTAATACCTTTTCCAAGGGTATTTGCGCATAAGTGAATGCAATGAATTCAACTGTAATTTAAATTAATTATTGCGTATACTAAAATGCACACTCTATCTGAATCTTCTGCACTGTCCTCAGACTGATACACAAACACTCTGAAATATTCATATTGAAGCTTCTGACACAAAAGGCAAGCAGTAAAGCATGCTGTTTACAGATTTTTTTGCAGATTGAATTGTATTTTTTCTCACAGTGCTGTACTATACTGTGCAGTCCACAAAATCAAAAACAAACAAGGCACATATATGAAATTAAAACTACAAAATGGTGAAAATTTACCCATTGCACCCTTTAAACCTTATTCATACACTTATATATATATATATATATATATATATATATATATATATATATATAAAATTTTCTCTGTATAACTCCACTCTGTTAATAATTTAAATGTTCTATGTTCACTGTATATTAAATGTTCATCCTTTGATAATGGCTTATGTAAGCCGAAAGCTCAGACCAATTATTGTGATTTCTTGTCGTCTTTCCATGACAACACTATCAAGCTAATCAGATCATATGAAAGGATCTTACACAAAATAGACAGAACTTGTCTATATTATTCAATGAAACCTGTATTAATGAAAAAATGCTGCCAAAATACACACAATATATATATATGTATATACATATATGTAAATATATGCTCAGTTATGATCTGAGATTCAGGACAGGATGGTTAAATAAAATAAAGACAAGAGGAAAGCTGTATTTTAAATTGCCTACACGTTTTGTCTTGTGATGGACTTTATCAAGGCAAAAAAATGAAATGAGCTTTATTCTAAATTACGTATCTATAAACAAACAGTGTTGGTAACCACAAAGAGGCTCACAAATTATTTCAAAAGATCAAAAGAATATTTTAGTTTTTTGATTTTCTTCATGGGTAGTACAAAGTCACAAGATATTAAAATGAAGGGAATTTGACTGTTTTCTTTGAAACTTTTTATTATGTGTCTGTTTTAGAATTTCTTCATGTGTAGTACAAAGTTGGATTTTTCCCAATCTCACCTTTACTTATGAAAATGATACTAAAACAGACTAACATACATAATAAAAATTTCAAAGAAAACAGTTGAATTTCCTTCATTTTAACATCTCGTGATATATATTTCATAATCTTACTGCACAAAGCAAGGCATTTTTACGGCCACTGTTTTGGAGGGGATTACATAGGAGGAAAGTTATGAGAAAGAGTGACAGGTTATAGGGGAAGTCAGGAAGTGGGTAAGAGAAGGATGAGAATACTGATGAAAGTGGAGCGGATGGAGAAAGGAGCATGAGAGAGAGGATGCAGGTTAGTAAGATAGGAGATGACTATTGACTTTACATCTAAATTCTTGGAGACTGTAGCTGTCAGAGAAGCAAGTAAATGGAAGGGAATTTCACAGGCTGGAAGTGTGAGAAAAGAAGCTGCTGGAGTAGAATTTGTGTTTACAATTTATTGGTTTCACAGTAAAAGGGTGGGACCTGGTTGCTAATCTTGTGGCTTGAGTAAATTTATTTATAGGAGTCACCAGTGAGCTAAGTTCATCAGAGCAAAAGCCGTGAAAGTACATATATATATATATATATATATTTAATGTTTGCAACAAAAAAAGTAAAGTAAAGTGAAGCTAATTTGAAGTTGATTAATAATACTTATCTCTATTTTAATCAAATATTAATATTAATGCCCCTCGAAATTGTTTTTAAAGTCCTCATATTCTTCAAATGAGAAATTACTTTATTTTGATTGGTTCACACAGTCTATGTAACAATGCCTCCTTGATTCAAGAGGTTTGGCTAGTTTGAACCTTTTAAAACTCTTTAACTTGAAATAAACATCATCACTTGATAAGACACAGGTAGTGTTAAAACAAAATGGCTATTTTATTGTGATATTATATATATATATATATATATATATTTTTTAATTGTATCACCCTGAGCAAGCCGGTAACGCAGGGTCTACGTAATATTGAAAAGATTGGAAAAGAGAAAGCCAGAAACTACATCCTAAACAGGGAACAAGAGATGAGCCTCTTAACCTGTTCAATAGACGTGGGTGGAGTGTGAACCAGGCGATAGATAGATCTATCTACTCCAATTGAAAAAAAAAACAAAGTGAGAAGATTGGAAAAGAGAAAGCCGGAAACCACATCCTAAACAGGGAACAAGGGATGAGCCTCTTTATGTTATAAATTATATATATATATATATATATATATATATAGGCCAAAAGTTTGAGTCCACCTTCTGGGTTTAATAATTAATGTTTTATGCCTTCTTTTGTTTAAGTAATTCTTTAATCAAGTATGTTGTAACTAATTATTGCATTAGTACATGGCTTCCAATATTTGTGGTCAGGGCATACCTAAAATTTAAAATCTGCCAGCTTTAAGATTAGTCAGCCAGATAGATTAGGCCAAAAGAACAAAAAATTTCAGGAAACTTTATGAAGTAATAAGTGAAATCCATCATCATCATCATAATCATCATTATTATTATCTTTATTATTATCCAATAAATGATAAAACCTTTCAGGAAGAAAAAGTCCCTCTGGCCGGAAGTAAGCTCATCAGATTACTTTTGTAAAAGAAACAAAGCCTTCAAATTTTAGGTGATTCTTTGAAGTTCAGAGGCTGGTACCTAAACCTTTAGACTATAATGTGTATCTATATACATATATATGAATAAAAAACAGGAGGAAAAACTATTCTTAGGCAACACATTTCCTCCTCTGAAGAATTTTATAATAGCAAATGTAAGGTTTATTATGTTGCACATGTTCATATACAAGTGCAAGGAAGTCATTGGTTTATCAAGGCTTTTAAATTTGATAATGTTCATGAATATTCATCAGGTAGTTGAAAGTCAAAACATATGGGGGACACAAAGTGCCATAATTCAAAGTCTGATAAGGCAAAAAGCATGTGAATAATATTAAAGAATTTTTTTTAATAAGTATGTAACCCTATTTCAAGATGGCTGGTATTAGTTTTTATTCACTTTAAAGATAAGAAGAGATTTCTCTAAAATTGTAGAATAGAATTATTTTTGTCAGGAAAAGTAACTGAATTGATAAAATTGAAGAATACAATTATTTTTGTCCGGAAACATAACTGAATTGACTGCATCTGGATAAAACAATTATAGTTATGATATTGTCATCCTGTTTTGACAAATTGTTGACCCAGGACAAAATTGGACTGTGAGAATTTCCTGTCTTGGGCGACCAAGTTTTTGGGATGGACAGGCAAGTGATAATAGAGAATAAGTTCTCTCTCCCTCATCATTGAAGTGCCCAGAGACTATTAATGAATAACTGATATTGTTTTCAGTTCAAGCTGGTAAGAATTATACAGTAAGGGAAAATTGAACCACCCTTTAACTACCCTTTACCACCCCAGTTTTGTGCTTTTTAATAAAAGCAAGGTGGAAAACAAAATTAGTATATATTAAAGAAGACTGAGCAAACCTCATCTCTGAGAATATCGTTACTGAATATATTGTCGAAATACCAGCCAACTCTGCAGGTCACCAGTTTTGCTTATTATTGTGAATATAATTGGTATATAAATATATATAAAAACTACACCCCTGGTGTTGCAGTGATCTACTGATTTTATTTTGTTTGCCAACTATCAGCTACCGCAGATTGCATAAATCTGGTCTCAATAATATACCCGACCCATCACATGTCAGAACTAACCTAGCCAGGTGATAACAGGCAATCCGACTTTGATCAAACAACACAATGTAGGCAGACTGGTTAAAAGTCAGGAAGGATTGGTCAAGCTATGCCTTCAGATTGTATTATAAATAAATATTGTTTAAATTGTATAATGGTTTGGAATGAACATGTATGATTTACCTCTTCAAAATATAACACCAATATACTGTTTCTTTGTTTTTCATTTTTCTCTTAGTTCCTCAAGAAGTTTTAATGAAAGGGAAAGATGTTACACTGATATACATTTCCTATTTTTTCCTTTTCTTTATTCTATCATATATATATATATATATATATATATCAAATAAAATAAAATAAAATAAATTTTCAATATTCAAAATTGTTGAATGATCATTTCAACATGAAATCCCTAAGAGAGATTTCACATCTCATCAGCAACAGTACCTATTTCAAAAATAAAATAAAAATAAAATAAAAAGGGAAATAAAAAATTAAAAAATTAAAAAAAGAAATAAAAAATGACGGTTAAGATTTGAGAAATTTACGTCACAGAAAATTCGGAAGCAAATAATGTCTAATTTTAGATTTTACTTTTAGATAGAGTTGTAAGTGAAAAAATGGAAAATTTGGCTTCATCTAGCTTTACAAAGGGAAGGGGTTAAAGGAATAAGAGGTGTTAAATTGAGAATTGGGTTAAACAAAATCGAAAGGGAATGGAGGTAGGAGGTAATAAAGATAAAGAAAAGGAAAGAAGAGAAAAGAAAAAAGAAAAAAAAATTCATATATTAGAGACGTTCGATATGTGTCAAACAAAACTAACTTTATAAATGGGTTAAAGTATTAGAAAAAAGACTTTTTAGAAAAAGCATATTTAGGGGAAAAAGTAGATATAGGATTTAAATAAAGTTAATTAAGTATACCTCTAGGTATAGATAAACTAAATAAAATAAAATAAAATAAAATTAAAATTAAAATTAAAATTAAAAATTAAAGAAAATTATAATTAAAAAATTTTTTAAAATTAATTTCTAAAAAGATATTTTATAAAAATTTATGATGTGAAAAAGATATATATACTAGCAGAGGAAATCGAGGGTTAAATTAGTAAAGGAATTCATATTTTATAAAGGTAGACAATCAAAGGAGACTGGGAGGGGAAGGTAGAGAGTTTAAAATACTATTTAGAATTAAATTAATTTATCAAAAACCATTAAATTTATATTTAATATCCTAGAAACTAAAAATTAGAATTCAAAATTTAAATGTTCACAAAACTTGCTTTATGACGGCACTTACTAATGAATTCCTTTTTAAAATTCAGGAGTAGGTGCTGGTAAGGGTACTTTAATATTAGAATTTTTTCTAGTAGACACAGACAGCACCTATCATGAAAATTCCTCGGAATATGGGCTGAATCTATTAGTTTTCAGCTAATTACAGGGTCCAGCCCTTCTTCCTTCATTTTCCAGAATTTCTGCGTAAGGGCTGTCTGGTATTTTTGACCTAGATTCATATATATATATATATATATATATGTATGTGTGTGTGTGTGTGTGTGTGTGTGTGCGTGTACATATGTGATTGTTGAAAAGGCAAGTAAATGGAAGGAATTCCACAGGCAGGAAGTGCAAGAAAAGAAGCTGCTAGAGTAGAATTTTCGTTTGCAATTTATTGGTTTCACAGTAAAAGGGTGGTACCTAGTTTCTAATCTTGTGGCTCAAGTAAATTTATATATAGGGGGCACCAGTGAGTTATGTTCATCAAAGCAGAAGCCGTGAAAGTATATATATATATATATATAAAGTTTGCAATAAAAGTTTGCAATAAAAAAGTAAAGTGAAGCTAATAGTCAATTAATAATGCTGATCTCTATTTTAATCAAATCAAATATTAATGCCCAAGTAAATTTATTTTAGAGTCTCTTCTCATATTATTAAAATTAGAAATTACTTCATTTTGATTAGTCCACACTGTCTGCATGAAAAAAGATGGAAGAATTAATAATAAAAATGAAAAAGCCAACACTCAAAAGTATCAACTATGAACATGACCATAATGTGCTGATCATGTTTGGAAAATAAAAAAAACATAACCTTAACTTTAGATACACAGATAAAAAATATCATACATTCAATTAAAAAAAGTTGGCTAAAAGTTTAGACAACAGTTCTCGGATATCCAGAACCTTTGAAAAATTCTTACATACTTTATGTCCAGAAAGCAAAAAATTATGCTAACACGAGAAAAATTAAATAAAAGACTTAATCACAGTACCTTATCAGTAATCTTAAATGAAATGTGTATAAAATAGTGATTACTGCCCAAATACATATACAGTTGTAGACAGAATTATTCTCCCAGATGTGGGTGGAGTGTAAACCGGGCGATAGTTTAGTCTATCTACTTCAAGGGATAGGGAGAAATAGAGACATGGCACATAGAAGAAGTTAAACTTCTTTTGTCATAGATCACTCAAATTTTTCCATATCTGAATAATTTCATATCTAAATGTAAACATAGGGAATTTTTTTTAGAAGGCATACAGCTGTTCATGGTCTAACAAACTTTAAAAATAATTTAAAAAAAAAAAAGCTAGGAAAAAACTTTCTTTGCTCTTTTTTTTTCTTTTTTGTAAAAAGATTCCATGGCACAGTCCAAGTTAAATCCAAGCATTTAAAAACTTATATTTGCTGTATCTAATTATCTATCTAAGTTGTCTTTATAAATTACTTTCTGCTTAAGATGAGAACCAGATATTTATTTACACAAATATTTTTTTTTCTTTTTTTAACATATCACCCCAAGCAATCCCACTGATATGCAGGGGGCTACATAAGAGTAAAAGCACTAGATAGAAGAGAGTGAAGAGAAGGACAAACCAGTTAGAAAGGAGCAAGAGAAGGAAGGGAATACAGGTGTGATGACAGTTGCAAAGGTGGAGAGGAAGGAAAGGATATACAGGGTGGTGAAGAAAGAACTACAGTCAAGTGGTTAAGAGATGAGTATTGACCTTGCATTTAAATTCCTGGAGCTTGTAGCTGTCAGGAAAGCAAGAATAAGGAAGTGAGTTCCACAGGCTGGAAGTATGAGAAAAGAAGCTGCAGGAGTAGAATTGTTGTCTGCACTTGGTTGATCTCACTGTGAATGGATGAGACCCAGTTGCCAGTCTGGTTGCATGAGTAAACACCTGTTGTAGAGGCAACAATGACTTAAGTTTGTTGGAGCAGAAGCCATGAAAGTATTTACAGAACAGACAAAGGGAAGCCACATTCCGTTGGTAGGAAGGTGACTGTTGAGCTGCCTATCACATTACTGATTCTCCTTTGAAGCCTGTCAAGAACACAGAGATGAACAGCAGGGGCACCTGACCATATATGGCAGCAGTACTCCATGCACAGATGAATGGTTGATTTGTATATATGCAGGATGGTTTCAGGTGGGAAAAATATCCTAGCCCGACACAATGACCCAACCTTCCTAGCAGTGGATTTAGCTATTGACTCAATGTAGTGGTTCCACTTGAGATCAGAAGAGAGAGTAAGGCCAAAGAGGCGCAGAGTATTGCTCTCAGGGAGACTTGCTTGGTCCATGCTTATGGGAGGCAGTAGAGGTTGCCTGTGATGATTCACAGACGCATTGAAAATTACAAGCCACTTCTTACCCCAGTTCACCACAGAGTGTAGATCCCTCTCAAGATCAGCAGCAAGATTATGTTTGTCCATCACGCCTGGATTCTTACTGATGTGGGAGTAAATTGTGGTGTCATCTGCGTAGATGCCTACCTGGCTCTTGATCTCATCTGGGAGGTCATTTATGAAAATAAGGAAAAGCATCGGGCCAAGGATACAGCCCTGTGGGACACCAGTGTTAGTACAGTAGGGTGTGGAGGCATGCCCGTTCTGGACAACATTCATTATGCAGTTATATAGGAAAGATCAGATCAGATCATGTAATCGTCTGGTAATACCATAACCCCAAAGCTTGCATAGAAGGCCAGCATGCCAAACCCTGTCAAAAGCCTTGAAGATGTCCAGAGCAACAGCACGAGCCTTGCCGGACTCCTTGAGGGTCTGAAACATGTACTCCATAATGGTCGTTAGCATGTCAGCCATGGACCTGGCAAAGTGGAAGCCATATTGGCTGCTGGAGAAGAGTTTATAGGCAGTAAAATGCTAAACTATTTCAGCATTAATAATGACCTCGGACACCTTCCCGAATATTGGTAGAAGGCTGATAGGGCGATAGATGGATGGGTCCGAGGGATCACCAGAGTTCTTAAATACAGGAACAATAGAAGAGGACTTCCAGCATGCAGGAAAACAGGAAGCAGAGAGGCAGTAGTTATAGAGTTTAGAGGACAGAGGAAAGTTCAGGGGCACATTTCTTAAGGACAATCACCACCGCTCACCTTGTGGGGGTCAAGTTTTAATATTACATGGGATACTACTGTTGGGGTATTGTATATATCAGATAGTTTCGCATCAGTTCTAATAGGGAAGTTGGGTGAGTGTACTTCAGATGAGTCAAATGTAGAGTTACTTACAAATAAAGCTGGAGTACCTCAATTTTTGATGAAAATAATGAAATAAAGATTTGAAATAATGTGCTCTATTGTCCACCATAAAATGTTAATTTTAATGTCAAACAATTATACAAAAAATACCAAAACATCATTTAACATATAATAAAGTTATTGGCCATCTTCCCTCAAAAATCAAATATATAAATTTTATTCTTGATTGTTGCTTTTTAATCATTTTTTATAGTTCCTTACAAGATTATTGGCCTTCTTGCCTCATTAATCAATTGTGTGACCTTTATTCTTCATTACTGCCTTTTAATCATATTTGATAGTTCCTTACAAGATTATTGGCCTTCTTGCCTCATTAATCAATTGTCTGACCTTTATTCTTGATTACTGCCTTTTAATCATATTTGATAGTTCCTTACAAGATTATTGGCCTTCTTGCCTCATTAATCAATTGTCTGACCTTTATTCTTGATTACTGCCTTTTAATCATATTTGATAGTTCCTTACAAGATTATTGGCCTTCTTGCCTCATTAATCAATTGTGTGACCTTTATTCTTCATTACTGCCTTTTAATCATATTTGATAGTTCCTTACAAGATTATTGGCCCTCTTGCCTCATTAATCAATTGTGTGACCTTTATTCTTCATTACTGCCTTTTAATCATATTTGATAGTTCCTTACAAGATTATTGGCCTTCTTGCCTCATTAATCAATTGTGTGACCTTTATTCTTCATTACTGCCTTTTAATCATATTTGATAGTTCCTTACAAGATTATTGGCCCTCTTGCCTCATTAATCAATTGTGTGACCTTTATTCTTCATTACTGCCTTTTAATCATATTTGATAGTTCCTTACAAGATTATTGGCCTTCTTGCCTCATTAATCAATTGTGTGACCTTTATTCTTCATTACTGCCTTTTAATCATATTTGATAGTTCCTTACAAGATTATTGGCCTTCTTGCCTCATTAATCAATTGTGTGACCTTTATTCTTCATTACTGCCTTTTAATCATATTTGATAGTTCCTTACAAGATTATTGGCCCTCTTGCCTCATTAATCAATTGTGTGACCTTTATTCTTCATTACTGCCTTTTAATCATATTTGATAGTTCCTTACAAGATTATTGGCCCTCTTGCCTCATTAATCAATTGTGTGACCTTTATTCTTCATTACTGCCTTTTAATCATATTTGATAGTTCCTTACAAGATTATTGGCCTTCTTGCCTCATTAATCAATTGTGTGACCTTTATTCTTGATTACTGCCTTTTAATCATATTTGATAGTTCCTTACAAGATTATTGGCCCTCTTGCCTCAATAATCAATTGTGAAACTTTTATTCTTGCCTTTTAATCATTTTTGATATTTTGTTACAAAATTATTGGCAACAGCTTCTAGTTCCTCCAAATTCAAAGGACTTATTTCTTTTCCTTTTTCTTCAAATATGCCCATAAATTTTCAATGGGATTTAGGTCAGGACTTTGTGCAGGGTACATCAATACCTTAATTTTGCTGTCAACTAAGGATTTTGTAACAATTTTTGCTGTGTATTTTTGAGACATGCCCCAAATACAGCTTTTGTACACTTTGTTTTATATTACTTTTAAGAATAGCCAAATACTGCTCCTTATATATGATACCCTGCAGCAAAACATCCCCAGAGCAGAATTCTTCCACCTGCTGTACTTAATTGTATGAAGGATATTTTTTGGTCTGTGAACTTCATTCACTTTCTTTCATACGTAATGGGAATTCATGTGACCAAATAATTCTAGTTTGGTTTTATCTGATAATAAGACAGAGTTCCAATATTTACAGTTATGTTCTAGATGATTTCCTGCATAAGCTAATGGCTTACAGCCTATCGCATTGAATACACCGATTCTCACTCAATCACCGAAGTTAAACAATGTTGAGCCTGGTCAGTACTTAGATGGGTGACCACTTGGGAATACCAGGTGCTGTAAGTGTATAGTGACAGATGTGCGTTGTGGTGCAGTGAATATCGGCTCGGAAAGAGAAATCGATGAGCTGAGTTTGAATTCCAGTTGAATACCCTGCATTCACTTAAGCACTGGTACCATTGGGAAAGGTATTAATTCATCCCTTCCCTCCAGTTATGGGTTAAATAACAAGGGTAGGACTTGGGGACCTTGCCCTTAAAAAAACAAATCCCAATGAATCTTGATACTCGAAAAGAAAAATGTATTACTAGACACAAAACTTATATAAAAAAAAACAACAATAAATTGTTGAAAGAAAAATGTATTACCAGCAATAAATAAATAAAGTTTAGTTGGCAATAAATGACCCACCGAGGTTGATTTGCCATAAAAACAAAAGGAAGGAAAAGGAAGGAAGCATAAGCTAATGTGCATTTTAGGTGTTTAGCCTTCAGCAAGGGTGTTTCCCTTGGGTGACTAACTTGATGTTCTGCTCAATGAAAGATCTAGTGACTGTTTTTGTAGATGCATTTAACCATGATATCTTTACATCATTGACAATATTCTTTGTCATAAAGTGAGGATTCTTTGAGAAATTCCTGACTGATTTTCTTTCCATTAATTCAGAAATTAACCATTTTCTGTCACTTCTTAATTTATTCTCAATGCAATAAGTCTTATTGTACTTCTTGACAAAGCTACAAAATGTCATTCTAGGAACATTTAAACACTTGAGAAGTGTTGTATATCTATAAATTTTTTTTGTATGCATCAGCTGCCTTCATTCAGAGAAAATGGCAACAGAAAGAACAGCTATAATAAAAAATCCGGAAAATATAGCTGAACTCTTTTGGACATAATAAGGAATGTGGGATTGGAAAAATTAACCATCACAGGGTATACTGAAGGCAAGAGAGATAGGGGAAAAATGACAACAGAAAGAACAATTATAATCAAAAATCAGGAAAAGATAGCTTAATTCTTTTGTCAAATTCAGCCCTCTTTGCATGGTTCCAGAATAAATGAGTTAGCAAGGTATGTGGCACTCTCATAGTGTCTTCTTCATTACCTTTTAAAATGTTATAGAATCAAGTCATTACTATTTCATTTTCAAAGGATGTTTGTATTAAATGTCAAGTTTAAAAAAGCATTACTGTTGCCATAGAGCAATATTATTTCATAATTTCCATAAGGGGGGGGGAAATAATTTTGGACTGCAACAATTTTTAGAAAAATCTATAACTATGAATATAATAGATCAAAACTTCTAAGAATTTCATGAATTATTCAAAACTAAATACAGAATCAACTATTTATGGTAAATTCAGTAAGTACTTTCAAATATTTGCGTTTCCTTAGAAAATATGCAAATATTCAGTGGGGGCCAATAATTCTGTTCACAACTATATATACATGTGTGTGTGTGTGTGTGCGTGTGTGTGTGTGTGTGTGTGTGTGTGTGTGTGTGTAGAGATATACACACGCACACATGTGCAGACACAAAAACATACAGCCACACACACACACACACACATATATATCCCAAAATCTAATTTAGTAGTATCTGACAACATACTTTGTTTTAAGAAAAACCAAAAAAGAAATAAAATTTATTCCCCATAGACAGACACGATTTCCGCATTTCATTTGTTTCAGTTTGATTTTAAAAACAGCGCATTTATGTTCATGCATAATTCATATTTTATTCTACTATCATGTCCCTTCACCATGTATGCAATCATGGCTCTCCACAAATTCCTCTTTTTAATGCGTATGAATTGTTCTGAATTTTCTTTAATCCCCTCCTGGCTTTTCCATGGTTTTGAATTCGAAATAGTTACCTCCCAAGGCTAGAGAGCTCTGTTTATTCTAATATTTAGCCTATAACTGTGGAGATGGGGAGAGATATGAATTCATGTACTTGATGGAGTTGATCTCTGCTTGCCAATTCTACTTTCTGTACCAATAACTGCAAAAATCTTTTCTTTATTATCATGCCTTGTAGAAAAAAAATAGGGCATTGTCTTCCCCATGGTTTTGAATCCAGAGTAGTTGCAACATAAGCCAAAAAAATGTCAGTCTATCCTACTATTTAACCCATTGCAGACTAGCCAAGTATTTGTACTTGGGTTGCCAATTTCACTCTCCGCACTAGTAACTGCTATGCTACACACATCTTCTTTCTAGAAGATTTATACTAAATAAAGACAATTTTTGTTTGCTAAAAGAATATTTTCTTTAATGCTATATCCTGAAAGGTCACAAACAACTATGACTCTCCACAGCTTCTTTGACTTTATTATCTGTGAATTGTCAAGACAGTGGGATTATTTCTCATCACCTTCTCCATGGTTTTGAATTCAGAGTAGTTACCACTCAAGTTTACTCTGCTATTTAACCCATAGCTTGGGGAAAAGAGACTATGCTGGAATTTAAACCTAGCTCAACAATTGCCATGCCTATGCTGCTGCACTACATGCAAATCAATTTTCTATAAGTGGACAATATAATTAGCTTTATGGATATGATAATAGCATTAATTATATATACCCTAAATCCATCATGAAAATTCAACATGGAGAATTCGTCAATACTAAACACTTCAGATACCTTGGTGCATGGCTCAATTATAACAAATTTAGTAGAGGAGATAAGGAAATTGTGGGAAGAGATAATGGAGTGATTTCCCATTGCTTTCTCCATAATCCTCTTTCTGTTTTAATTAGACTCTAATGTCATCATTTTTTTTAATTAAAAAAAAGTCAGGGATCGATTTAACACAGTATTTATATTATAAACAGGATCCCTTTTTCTAAAATGCTAACACATCAATATTTTTTTATTCTGACAACTGTTCCAACATGAGGAAGGTACAAAGAGTGTTAATGCATAAAAATTATTCTCCCATATCTCTCAATTTTTTATTTTTTATAAGTGGACTCATATATTCAAATAGTACGGAATCACTGGCGCAATGTGACTTCCCTGTCTCTCTTCTACAAATATTTCAAGGCTTCTGCTCTCATGAACTTAGCTCTCTGGTGCCTCCTATATATGAAATTACTCAAACCACAAGATTAGCAACTAGGTCCCACTCTTTTGCTGTGAAACCAATAAAATGTAAATGAAAATTCTACTCCAGCAGCTTCTTTTCTCACACTTCCCACCTGTGGAATTCCCTACTGTTTACTTGCTTCTCTGACAGCTACAATCTCCAAGAATTTAAATGTAAAGTCAATAGTCATCTCCTATCTCACTAACCTACATCCTCTCTCTGATGCTCCTTTCTCCATATACTCCACTCTCATCACTATTCTCATCCTTCTTTTACCCACTTCTTGACACCCACTCTAACCTGTCTCTCTGTCTCATTGTTATATACTCAATAACAAACAAGCATGTATATATAAAAATATATTAATATTTTTATTAACGAACGCTGGACCGTGTCGCCTAGTGGACAGAGAGTTGAGGGAGCGCTTTTCTAATGGGTTGACGAATGCTTCTAAGGGTCGACGTTGACGAATGGACGAATGACGAATGCGTACCCCCCAATAGCATGTATGCTATTGGGGGCAGCTGTGAACTGCTTCACTACTGCCGACCAGACTCTTCTTCTCTTCTACTGTCGACTTCTGGTCTTGTCTGGCTCTCTGCCTAGACTGCCTGTCGAGGCTGACTGACTACTTCTTCTTCGACTTCTCTTCTTGTCTACTTCTGGAGACTCGTCTGTGACTTCTTGTTTCGAGGCCTTTATATATCTTCCAAGTTTTGCCTCGATTCGCGACGCCTACTCGACGCCTACGTAATTTCTCAGAGTCACTTCCGCATCTGTCGGAAATAGGGTCAAACAAACATCTGTTCCTTTCAATGACCGGAAACACCCACACTTCATCGCCTTCTTCGGTCGGGCCAGATTATTATATTACATCATAACTTACCTCCTATGTAACCCCCTGCACACTAGTGGCAGTAAACTGCCTTGCTTGGGGGTGATATGATTATAACAAAAAAGTTTATGTAAATGAACAAAGGAACATCTATCATAAATAGAAAAAAGGGTTCCTAAATAAAAGATTACTGCTGAGAGCAACAACAGAAAGAAAGCTGTGGAGCACCATGATTTTCTATTGAACAGAGAGAGCGAGAGAGAGAGAGAGAGAGAGATGGTTTGTGGCTGTGCTAAATGTAGCAACATAATTCTAGTTAAAATCTCATCACAAGCACAAAACTCCTCATTTAGCTATCTATAAAATTAAACTCAGCAATTCTTTAAATGTATAAGTCTGTTCATAGCTGGATGCACAGATATATTATTGATAATTCTCTACACAAAATAACACCATCTGCAAAAGCCTATCTACTGTCAGCTGTGTAAATTCAAGTTCAGATAGTTTTAAATGAAAATATCAGAACATCCATTTATAATCAGATAGTGGGTTCATTTAACAAATGCACTGTGAAATTCTCTTTAAACCATGGATATCATCCTGGGCATCAAGGTAAACTACTTTCAGTTTTTGATTCTAACTGTTCTTTCTGTTGCCATTTCCTTCCCCTATCACTTTTGCCTTGAATATGCTCTGTGATGGTTAATTCTTCCAATGTCACATTCCTTATTATGTCCAAAAGATTTAAGCTACCTTTTCCTGATTTTTGACTGTAACTGTTCTTCCTTTTACCATTTTCTTTTCATAACTCTCTTGCCTTCAATATACCCTGTAATGGTTAATTTTTTCAATCTCACATTCCTCATTATGTACAAAGAATTTAAGCTATCTTTTCCTGATTTTTAAATGTAACTGTTCTTTCTGTTGCCATTTTTTAAAGACTTCCTGGTTGCTTACTTTCTCCGTTCATGGAATTTTCAGTATTCATCTCCAGATTAGTTTCATCAAATTAACTCAACAAAAATATCCATAAATATCCATAAATGACCTAATCTCTAGCCTTGCATTTAGTTCTATACAATGTAGCACTACATTCATTACTAAAAATTACATTTGAGAAATCAATTTCCAGGTACTTTTTTTAACCAACTTACAGATTCGTTTCTGAGACCTGTACATAAAGATATGTGTTGTGGCGTAGTGGATATTGGCTTATAATGAGAAATTGGAGAATTGAGTTCAAATTTCACTTAAAATTCTTTGTATTCACTTATGCGCAAATACCCTTGAGAAAGGTAATAATTTATCACTTCTATCCTCAGCTATGGGTTAAATAGCAGGACAGATTGGGTTCTATAGTCTTGGTTGGCAACCAGTCAACTGCAGAATGTAATGGCAACCTACTGTGGGGAAATATTCTTTCGAGACATGATCAGCCAAGTGTATATCTAATATGGCACTTAACTGACGACTGACTGACTCACTCACTCACTGACATAACAATAGTAGTTTGGTGGTTTCAATTCTTTTAGCCAATGTTTTTAATATTTTGTGTTTTCTTGTCTGTTTACATTTTCCAACATCACCTTTTTTTAATGCTTTCTTTCTGATCGATCCACTTTTTTTGTTTATTACCTTTTCAATTTTTTTTCAAATTGCTTTTTGTGACATTCATGAAACCATTTATTTTATTCTTTTTGTTTTGCCAAATGTTTCCAATTTCTTCTTTGATTGTTCTGTGACCTCCATTCAAATTTTTCACAATTTCTAACATCGTATTCCCATCATTCAATACCTTTTGTAATATCTTGTTTCTCTCTTGAGTTCATATCTTTCTTATCACACTTGGCAATTTTTATGTAATTGAAATTTTAAAATAAATATTAATAAGTATACAACTATTATATATATTAATTTTAAATAAGCTAAACAACTCTTCGGTTGCATATATGTAAAAATTCTGGTAGAGGATAAATTTATTACTTGATTACAATAGAAAACAGATCCTCCACTTTATATTCAGTAGAAACATAAATATATCTTGAGAATTTTCTAACATTGGTTGGTTAATAGTGATTTTATTGTGAAAAGATTGACTTGCATAATAAACTTCACAATATCTTTCCTGAAAAAACTAAAAGAAATGAATAGAACTGGCAATCGCATGGCCAGTCTAGATATAAAATTCCTTTGCACCAACGTCCCAACTGAAAAATTCCTTTTGCTCCTAAAAAAAGCATCTAACACAAAGGAAAAGTTCTACCTACTAAAATAATAAAAATGTGCTGTCTCATCACCAATCAATGCTATTTCACAATTAATGATGATTTTTTACAACAGCAAAAAGGACTCCAAAATGCCAACTATATGTCTGAGAAACTAAATACCTGGGAAGTATTTTGACAGACAATGGAAAGTGTGACGTTGAGATCCAAAGACACATTGGCATGGCCAAGGACGGATTTTAAAACCTAACTACGTACTGAGAGACAGAAAAATCTCATTGGAAACAGAAAAGAGTGCTGAATTGCTATGTGATATCTGTCCTTCTGTATGGAATTAAATTTTGGACAATCTCATCAAGAATAAAGGAGAGACTTGAAGCAGCAGAAATGTGGTTCTACAGAAGGATGCTGAGGATACCATAGACTGAGCATGTGAGCAACGAGGAGGTGTTGGAAAGGATGCAAATGAAAAGAAAATTCATACTTAACATTATGAAGAGACAGATGAGGTTCCTGGGACATATAATGAGGAAGGATGGCCGAGAGAATTTAATGCTCACAAGATGAATAGAAGGAAAGAGAGACAGGTGAACGCAGTGCAAGACATACTTGATAAGCCTGAGCAAATGGATGGCAGAATGGGAATTTGGAGAGATATCAAGAGGAAAAATATTGAGAGTGACAAGAGACAGAGCCAAGTGAAAATCCATGATTACCTACGTCCTGAAGGGACATGGCACATGAAGAAGAAGAATATATATTTCTATATTTTCAAGTTAAGAAATAAATTCTCATATACCAAATAAGTTAATGTAAATATTTATAATAAAAGCATTATAAACTAAAATTCTTATTTAAATAAATAAATAAATAAATCTTGAAAAATTTACAAATACCACCAGTTGATTAATATCAATTCTAATGTGAAAAAATGGACTTGTACAATAAAATCTGATATATAGATTTTATTATGCAAATATTCATGCATTGAATACTGCTGCTATATTTGGTCGGGTGCTCCTGCTATCCACCTAGGGGTCCCTGACAAAATCCAATGGAGAATCTGTAATGTGATCGATCCCAACTTGGCAGCTCAGATACAGTCACTTTCTCACCAGCGCAATGTGGCTTTGTCTCTTCAACAAATACTTTCATGGCTACTGCTCTCATGAACTTAGCTCACTGGTGCCCACTATATATGAATTTACTTGAGCCACAAGATTAGCAACTAGGTCCCACTCTTTTACTGTGAAACCAATAAAATCTAAATGCAAATTCTGCACCAGCAGTTTCTTTTCTTGCACTTCCTGCCTGTAGAATTCCCTTCCATTTACTTGCTTTCCCGGCAGCTACAATCTCCAAGAATTTAAATGTAAAGTCAATAGCCATCTCCTATCTCACTAACCTGCATCCTCTCTCTCATGCTTCTTTCTTTATCCACTTCACTCTCATCAGTATTCTCATCCTTCCTTACCCACTTCCTGACACCCCTTATAACCTGTCACTCTTTTTCATAACTTTCCTCCTATGTTTTCCCCTGCACAACAGTGGCAGTAAAATGCCTTGCTTGGGGCAATATGATTATAAACACACACACGTGCACACACACACACACACACACACACACACACACACACACACACACACACACACACACACACATCAATAAATATACATATTATCCTACATCAGTAGCACAACTCAGAGTTTCATGCACAACACAATCTTCAGGTGCTGATACTGCTTTGTGCATGAAACTCCAAGTCATGTAACCAATGATGGATAATATGTATATTTAGTAATATAGTAAATAGCTAACCTAAAGAGCCAAGGGACCTACCAAGGTTTCACCTAACGGATCTTCAGGGAAGGTTGGCTCTAACCTTCCCTGAAGATCCATTAGGTGAAACCTTGGTAGGTTCCTTGGCTCTTTAGGTTAGCTATTTACTTTGTTTGCTCTACTTGCATGTTGAGTGCTTTTAATTTTAGGTCACTCGTCTTGGGTTTTTTCTTTGGGCTGTATACTTTGACTAATGTTCAAGTGCTTAGATCATTCTTTTTTTATTACCATTTTTTCCTTCCGTGTATGTACTCGAAGAGTTTTTCGAAATGAGTATAGCGATAAGTTTGCATTTATTTAGTAATAAATATTTAGTAATATATATATATATATTTATTAATATATACTTAATAGCTCTGTTATATTACATGGGATTATATTTTATTAACATTAGCATCCAATGTGTGATACCTTATATTCTTATTCATATATACAGGATGCAATAGATAAATTCTCATCTAAATTATGCAAAAATGAAAATAATAACTGACAGCTCATTTTATCAGATATAGCTGCCAAATTTATACAAAGATATCTTGAAATACTAAAGATTAAATTCATTCAGTAAAATCTCTATTAGCTTCAACCACAGCCTCCATGCACATTTTGGAAATGCTAGCATCTCTTCAGGATGGTGTCCATGTTTGAGTTGGTGAATGCTGCCATAATCCTTGTCTTCAGGTCATGTTTGGTGTTGCAAAGAGTTTTGTTGGTCTCTTGATCAACTGGACCCCCACACATTATAATCAAAGAGGTTGTAGTCTGAGGAGTTAGCTGACTAAATGTAGGGGGTGATGTGATTACAGATATTGTCTGACAGCCATGACTGGGTTTTCCTGTTTGTGTGGCATAGTGCAGAGTCCTGTTGCCAGACATAGGGTCTGACAGCTGGCATTCTCTTGAACCAGGGCAGCACTACCACCTCAAGACACTTGATATAGGTCTCAGTTTGGAGTTTGAGGTCCTATGAGAAAATGAATGCAGGCATCACTAGTGATCACTCAAAGCACCATGATGTTGACTGGATATATCTTTAAACTTTTCTGAATTCTCTGCACTGTCTTCAGATTGATACCAGAACACTCTGAAATGTTTGTATTGGAGCTTCTGGCACAAATGCCAAGTAGTACAACATGCTGTTTCTACATTTCTGGCAGAGTGCATTGTGTCATGGTGCTCTTTTTCCTACAAATGGTGACCAACTGACCCTACTATGTAGTCAACAAAATAAAAAACAAACATCATGCATGCACAAAACTAAAAATATAAAATGGTGACAATTTAACCATCGCAGCCTGTGTTTATATATATATATATATATATATATATATATATATATATATATATAAAACGGTCATGTCATGTTGAAAACACTGGTTCCCACTCTATCACCGAAGTTAAGCAACGTTGAGCCTGGTCAGTGCTTAGGTGGGTGACCACTTGGGAATACCAGGTGCTGTTAGCGTTCACGGATGTGTATTGTGGTGCAGTGGATGTCGGCATGGAGGGAGAAATCGGTGAACCGAGTTCCAATTTCAGTCGAGCACACTGCATTCACTTGCACACTAGTACCCTTGGGAAAGGTAGTAATCCATCCGTCCCCTCCAATTATGGGTTAAATAATTGAGGTCTGCTGTTCATGCGATCTGTGGCGGATTTCTGCACCGATTGTTTGTTATCAGCAGTTCCAAAAAGCGTGGATGGTACTACACAATGCCTTCACCACTATAAACAAATCTCTGTGTGGATGTCTTACTAAGGTTAGATCCTCATACATCGAAATTGATGGGAGAGTCCAGGATATATATATATATATATATATATATATATATATATATATATATATATATATATATATATATGTATATATACTCAGTTGGGTTTCAATCCCTGCTGGAAGCAATCAGATGTATAGCTGTACTGATGGGCAAAACAGGACCATCTGTGGATGACTATTTCTGCTCTCACCTGAATCATCACTCTGGGGAAATAGCAAATTTTGAAAACAGTAGCTACTTACTGCTATTCATCATTCTTCTGCATTGAATTAAACACACTTGTGTACTGGTATTTGTTTACATTGTGTATATAACATACTAAAATTTATCTTCCTCTGATGTGTGCTGATAGCTTAGAGGTAGAATCTCTGACTGATGTCAAATCAGTCAGATTTCAATCTCGACTAGAAGCAATTGGATGTCTAGCCATACTGATGAGCCGTGATACAGCAAAACAGGACTGTCTGCAAATGTCTTTATATGTACAAACATGAAAATCTATGTTGTCATACATATTTATAAATATTAATACTTAATGTAAATATATTCTGAAAATTTTTCAGTCAGCTGGTTAATACCAATTTTTATGCAAAATCATTGTTCTGAAAAATGAATAATAATAATAATAATAATAACAACAACAGTAATTTGAAAACTTTAATCTAAAATCATTCCAGTTATGATCAGTATGTTAGGTGTGATAAAGAAGTTTACAGAAAATCAAATGCAAAATTTGTGGACACCTCAACATCTCAGAGCTACAAAAGATTGTAGGAAAGTACATATCAGTAAGTTAAATGCCATATGTGATACATGCTTGGGCGATCATGACTCAAAAGAGACATGATTGACTGGGCAGGATATTATCCCACTGTAGGTTGCCATTATTTTCTGCAGTAGACTGCTTGCCAGCTAAGGCTATAGAACCCAATCTCTCATGTTATTTAACCCATAACTGGAGAGAAGAGACCGATTAATACCATTCTCAAAGGTATTTGTGCATAGGTGAATGCAAGGAATTCCACTGGAATTTGAACTCAGCTCCACAATTTCTCATTTCAAGCTAATATCCACACCACAAAGTGCATATAACATTCATACAACCCTTACAATCTAAACAAAATGTTCTAAATGTCTATAGATAACTCTCCTACATTGCATCTTTTAGTCATAGACCCCTGGGGAGGGAAACTTGGTATTTAAGTACTTAATATTCATTTTTGACACGATAATACTATATAAATATATTATTAATTTATTTGTTTAAACATTATTTTTAATGGATACTTGTATTTGAGTAGATGCTCTGTTTTTATAATTAAACAGTATATTTATTTATGTCTACTGGCCTGAATAATCGAGAAATCTTGTTAGGAAAATTGTTTAGTTATAAAAAACAGTGCATCTACTCAAATATGAGTATCCTTTAAAAATAATGTTTAAACAAACAAATGAAAAAAGTGTCAGAGTTAATTCATTTTGCAATGGATTTTGTAAAAATTTCAGAAATATATATATATATATATATCCAGATGAAGAGAACAAATGTTTAGAATCCAATGTTTTTTTAAAAAAGTGTTCAATATAACATGATATAATTATATTTAAAAAATAAAAAAAAACAATGAAAAATTTAATTATAAGTATGTATGTATATATGTGGTCTTCTTTTAACTATTATTTTCTATCCTATTGTCTTACTAATACTATGGAATTATCTATTCTAATTTCTGTCAATTTCTTTTGTCCAACTGAAATTAATTCTCTAGAAATACATGCTGGATTCTGAGAGTATCTGTTCTATACCATATAATATGTTTTTTCTCAGATTATAGAATGTTTTATGAAGCTATAAATTGGGCTAGGATCAACTTTTTCCCACTCAATGGTGGATATGGCAATATCATTGGCACAACGTGTTAAAAAGAGCTTTTTACATCGACTTTCTTATCTTGATTGAATAAAAATGTATCAAAAACATATTAGAGAATGATCTTTATCAAAACTCTTTTCACAGAATCTATCAGTAATCAGTATTTCTTTCAAATATTTCCTCTCTTTTTCGTCTTTTCATTTGTCAGATTTTTTTTTCTGCAAGCAGAGACCATTACTCATTACTTGTTTGAATTCAGTTATCAACCCAGACATAAGTCTGCTGAAGCTTACAAGAGAGTGAAGTGGGTAGATGAAGCAGAGGAAGCATTATTTCTTTCTATTTTCATTTTGTTAAAAATGGCTGGCTTTGGATGAAACCAAAGAATTGACATCAGAACCTTAGGCAAGTATTTTAATGCTCACCACATTGCTTATTGTGAGATTTTGCAGTATTCTAAATGACACGAACATATTGCAAATAACAATGATAACGAGATTGTATGCAGATTAAGTATCATCAAAACAACAAATATGAGGATACTGGTTCAAAACAATTCAGGAAAGAATGGGAATACTTCATTTCAGCGTGTTATAGAACTCTAACAAAGACAGAGTGTAAAGAGAACACATGTCATCAAAATAACAAAGATGAGAATACTGATCAAGACAGTTCATGAAGAAATGACAATGCTTCAACTCTGAATGTCATAAAATCCTAACAAGGAGTGGGAGAGTCTGTAAGTTTAACTAGAGTAATCAAAACAATTAAGATGAAGATACTGGTCAAAAAAGTTCATGAAGAAATGACAATGCTTCAACTCTGAATGTCATAAAATCCTAACAAGGAGTGGGAGAGTCTGTAAGTTTAACTAGAGTAATCAAAACAATTAAGATGAAGATACTGGTCAAAAAAGTTCATGAAGAAATGACAATGCTTCAACTCTGAATGTCATAAAATCCTAACAAGGAGTGGGAGAGTCTGTAAGTTTAACTAGAGTAATCAAAACAATTAAGATGAGATACTGGTCAAAAAAGTTCATGAAGAAAGAACAGTGCTTCAACTCTGAATGCTATAAGTCTTAACAAGGATAAGGAGAGTGTAACTTGGACTACAAGCCATCAAAAAAACAAAACAGTTTATGAGACATTGCTTTTTTTAATCATTTTACCCAAAGCAAGGTGATAAAGTCTCTGAGACGTAAGTAGCTACTGTGTGTGAAAGAATCTAAAAAAATAAAATTTAGCATAGGACTTATGGTTACATTTATTAATTTCAAGTGTAACATATTGAAACCTAACTTCCAATCCAGTACTGAGTTTAAATTTGTATAATTGGCATACTAAAGAGGAAAGCTCAGCAGAACAATAAGCATGATTATACTGGCAAAAACAGTGTGTCAAAAAGAATGTTATTCTCTTGACACCACTTTTGACTCTCTTGCAATGTCTGTTTATAAGATTATAAAAATATGTGAACCAAGTATCTTTTATTTATTTATACTTCTGAGATAAGATAGTATTTACATTATTTACATTGTTCTGACTGTTTTTCTCATCTTTATTGACAATGTGTCCTTGAGTACACATATCCAGTGGATATAGGCGTTGGTTAATTCCAGTGACTTGACCTGAAGTGTTGTGAGTTCAGTACCTGGCTACAGCAGTGGTGAAAGGAAAATAACTATATGCCATCTGGGGGTGGCATTGCACATTGAATAAGAACAATCTACTACAGTGATTGAAATAAAGGGTTCAGTTCATAATTCCCAGTACCTGAAGAAGGCCAGAGTGTACGACAACCAAATTGTCTTAAACATGACAAGAAAGATGAGACCAACAGTCCAAACAGTGTAAATAATCTCTTATTTACCATGTTGTAAATAACTATATGAGCACTTTGACATAGTATAATGGTTAGCAAACTTGTTTCACTAGAATAATTACGACTGAGTTGTGAGTTCAATCTTCACAGGGTGCTCCATATAGTAAAAACTAAATTACCAACAACACACTCAGTCAGTTAAGTGTCATATGTGAAACACGCTTGGGCAATCATGTCTCGAAATAGACATGACTGGGCAGAAGATTATCCCGCAGTAGGTTGCCATTGCTTTCTGTGGTAGATTGGTTGCCAGCCAAGGCTATAGAACCCAATCCGTCCTGTTATTTAACGCATAACTGGAAGGAAGAGACGGATTAATACTTTTCCCAAGGGTATTTGTGCGTAAGTGAATGCAATAAATTCAACTGGAATTTGAACTTGGCTCACCGATTTCTCGTTCCGAGCTGATATCCACTGCACCACAACGCAACAACACATTTTGCCAAAAAAAAAAATGTTGTCAGCAAAACCTTTTTCGAAAAAAAAATTACCAAAGTTCACAAAAAAATAAGATTTTGGCATTAAATGACCCATAAGGAGTTGATATGCCATTAGGCCACCAAACCAAATCAAACCTAAATGACTATAAAAACAAGATTTTTATTCATTATTTTATCAAAATAAATATAGAACAACAAAATTTGAATAAACATTTTTTTTCTTAGATTATCTGTTTGGAACGAAAAATCAGGAAGCCAAGTTCAACTTCCATTTGAATTCCTTGCATTCACTTATGCACAAATACCCTTAGGAAAAGTATTAATCTGTCTCTTCCCACCAGTTATGGGTTAAACAACAGGACAGACTGGGTTCTATAGCCTTGACTGGCAACCAGTATACTGCAGAAAGTAATGACACTCTACTGCGAGAAAATCTCTTGCCCAGTCAGTGATGTCTCTTTCAAGACATGATCGCCCAAGCGTGTATCACATACAGCACTCAACTGATTGTATATCTTAGATTAATTCTAGTTTTAATTTTCAAATTTTTTGTAATCATTATCTAGGATCAACTGTGCCTAATCAGTAGAAATCCATAGCTTGGAAATTATGGGTTATCCCCACTTTCTACTCTTTTTTGAAAAACATAATTTTGAAAAGATTTAAATTGCTGCTAATTTGAAAAAAAGAAGCCCAGATCTGCTGATAGATTACTTATTGTCAGCTAAGTGCTGACTGATGAAGGAATCTTAAAAGAAAAGTGGGTACTAAGCACTAAGTAGCTGGAGAACTGTGTACTTTAAAATGGTTGGCAAAACATTGGCTAATTGCCAATTGATTCAAATATCCAAAATGTAAGAGCAAATGTTAACTAAACAGAAAGAACATTAGTGTTGACAAATACCTGCAAAATATTAATCTATATTAAAAAAAAGAACATTTCCAAGGGCAGGTTCATTTTCTTCAATTTCCCTCAGGTTGGATCTCATTTAAGTAACACATTTTGTTTCATCCAGGACCCAAAATAAAACCAGCATAGTATTAACCAGGAACTGCAAAGAACACATATCTTGCAACAGAATCAAACTCAGTTGAAGTGATATGGTTGTTCAACCAACTGCAAATAGAACAATGTCAAGACTACTTCCAGCAATTGAAGAACACATTTTACAAGGACCATATATAATTTTAAATGGTTAGCCAGTGTACAGTGTTATCCACAAGATATTGGATAAAATTATTTAGTATTTATGGTCCCATAAAAAATCTAAGGTTAAAAGGATGTTTGATTTAGTAGAAGAGATGCTCTCAAGTTATTTTAATGATTTTATGTGACAAGAGCAAACAGGAAAAATGGCTGAAAAATGCAATTTTCTGAAAATTTATAAGTCTTTGTTATGTTTACTTAAAATTTCTTATTTTGTTCAATAAAATTAAAAACATAAATATTTTTATTTTGAATTACTGCAAACATTTTTCTTTTTTTTTCTACATTGTTCTTTTCTATTGTTTCCCTTTCCTCAAAGATAATCTTTAGATTAGAAGGTATTTTATGTTAAAACCATCTTTTACTGAAGATTTTTCCCCATCTGTAATGAGTTTAATGATTGTGCACATGATAGTTATTGAAATCCTCACATTATTTAGTATTGTTGAAGCTATCATTTACTTTTTTTGTTGAGATTTACAAACTCTGTTTCTTTCAATTTCACAAAACAATGAAATTTGAATAAAATTTGGAAAAATCAGTCAGTCAGTTAAGTGCCATATGTAATACTTTTTTGGGCAATCATGTCTCTTTTGGTCCAGGACTGACTAATCGGTTGCCATTTCTTTCTGTGGTAGACTGGTTGCCAATCAAGGGTATAGAACCCAATCTGTCCTGCTATTCAGTTCTCAGCTGGAGGGAGAAGAGACGGATCAATACCTTTTCCAAGGGTATTTGCGCATAAGTGAATACAACAAATTTTAACAGGAATTCAAACTCGACTCTCGGATTCTGTGTTGATATCTATTGCACCACAATGCAATTCCATTGGAAAAATACTTTGGCAAAAATACTTTGTGATTTAATAATTTCTTTAATTTAATTTAATTTTATAGAATATCATAATCAAGAATATTTTTTAATTTGGTTTCGATTAATCAATATATAGCCATTTTGTAGGGTGTTATGGATATATGAATGGACTAACTGAAGATGCAGAAAGTATGTTTAAATCTTCACTTTATTTAGTATTGTCAAAGCTATCGTTACCTTTTTGTCAAGTTTTTCAAACTCTAAATTTCATTTAATTTCACAAACCAATTCATTTCTTAAACTTTTATTATGTTTTTGGGAAAAATTAATGAAAATTTATTGTACTATGATATTAACTCTAGTCAAAGCAACTGTACTTTGTTCCCCACCTTACCTATTTGCACTTCTTCCCAAAATTTGCTTCCAATCATCAATGTATGACTATTTTAGAAGGTGTGACAAATAAACTAACTGAAGTCAGTGAAAGTTCTATACAGGTATACAGGTAGATAGATAGAAAACTTCCATATTGTTTACTCATTCTGTTCATGAGATTAAAAAAATGTTTATTTTAATATTTCAAGAAATTATGTACCTTGAGCATATTTTGTTTTGACTTTCGTGGGGAAAACGATGTAGAATGAATTTACATAGTAAAAATTTAGAGTGAATTTAATTAGCAATGATTTAGAATGAATTTACATAGCAAGGAATTAGAATTATTTTTTTATAGAAAGGATTTAGAATGAATTGATATAGCAAAGGTTTAGAATGAATTTACATAGTAAGGATTTAAAATGAATTGATATAGCAATGGTTTAGAATGAAATTACATAATAAGGATTTGGAATGAATTTGCTTAGCAATGATTTAGAATGATTTATAGAAAGGATTTAGAATGAAATGATATAGCAATGGTTTAGAATGAATTCACATAGTAAGGATTTAGAATGAATTTGCATAGGAATAATTTAGAATGAATTTACATAGTAAGAATTTGGAATGAATTTGCATAGCAATAATTTAGAATGAATTCATATAGCAATGATTTAGAATGAATTTAGATAGCAATGATTTAGAATGATTTTTTATAGAAAGGATTTAGAATGAATTGATATAGCAATGGTTTTGAATGAATTTACATAGCAATGGTTTAGAATGAATTTACATAGTAAGGATTTGGAATTAATTTACATAGCAATAATTTAGAATGAATTTATATAGCAAGGATTTAGAATGAATTTATATAGCAATGGTTTAAAATGAATTTACATTGCAATAATTTTGAATGAATTTACATAACAATGATTTAGAATGATTTTTTTATAGCAATGATTTAGAATGAATTTAGATAGCAATGATTTAGAATGATTTTTTATAGAAAGGATTTAGAATGAATTTACATAGTAAGGATTTGGAATTAATTTACATAGCAATGGTTTATAATGAATTTACATAGCAAACTGAAAAAAACGATTAACTTTTATAAAATCTAATAAGAAATAGTGTTGCAGTGCGTAGTGTATGACCCAACCAACATTTCTATACTAGAACATGAATACAAATTCAAACATAAAATCAAGCACTTCATTATTTTTAGCTGCTGAACAAACAGTAAATGCATGATACAATAAAATATCCACCAATCAGTTAGGAGAGTTGAAAACATTTTTTGTTTTGTGCAAAAAGGATACTTTTGTGACAAGATAAAAAAAAAGCAAGAAAATAAATTCGTGAAAATATTGTTTGACATGTTGCAATTATTTTCATCTAAATTCTCTGCCACTAAAACAAAATTATAATGAAGAAGCAAAAATGAAACCTATTTACAAACATTATTGTTCAGAAAATAATTTGATTCATTTCAGTTAATGTGAGTTGAGCTTGCCACAGAATTGAGACTGCTGCAAATTTTTACAGTGGAATTATTAGCATGAAGGCTTTGTAATGTTTTACAAAGGAAGTCAGGGACAATGGTATTCGATTATTTGTCAGTGATTTTTGAGAAGAAAAAAGCAATTTGATAAATGTAGAACTTTAATTTGACTCTTACTTCCCCTTTTATTTATTCCCCCTCTCCATCACTAACTGTTCTCTTTTCCGCTAACATGATTGAAAATGATTGGGAACAGCTATGACAGCTTTACTCAATGTAAACGGGTAAAAAGATTAAATTCAATTAACAAATACTTACTTAGATTATGGGATCAGTTTTCCAGGCTTGCATGACATTGTTCTACATTTTTAAACAATGACCTTAAATTTACTAAGTCAGGTTCTCAGATCAGATTTTCGTAGTTGGATTTTCTTTTCATAATTGTGTCACCCCAAGCAAGACATTTTACTGCCCCTGTTGAACAGGGAGGTAAGTTGTGAGAAAGAGTGACAGGTTACAGGGGGTGTCAGGAAGAGGGTAGGAGAAGAATGAAAATACTGCTGAGAGTGGAGTGGATGAAGAAAGAAGCATGAGAGAGAGGGAGGAAGCAAGTTAGGGAGATAGTAGATGACTATTGCTTTACGTTTGAATTATTGAAGATTGTAGCTGTCGGAAAAGCAAGTAAGCGGAAAGAAATTCCACAGACAGGAAGTGCAAGAGAAGAAGCTGCTGGAGTAGAATTTGCATTTACATTTTATTTGTTTCACAGTAAAAGGGTGGGACCTAAGAAATATGCTGCAGTTGGCACATGATTTAATCTGATGACAGTCATTTTAATGAACATTAATGTTAGAAATTGAAAAGGTTTAAGAATAAAGACGCTTTTTTTGTTTTCACTAAAGTGTACCATCTGCTCTCTATAACTGAACATTCAAATTCTGTGGTGAGAAACTTGCAAGTATAGTATTTCATGACCTGTTTGTGCCAGTATCTTCAACTTTGTTGTTTTCGGGACAGTCAGTCAGTTAAGTGCCATATGTGATACACGCTTGGGCAATCATGTCTCAAAAGCAACATGACTGACTGGGCAGAAGATTATCCCACAGTAGGTTGCCATTACTTTCTGCAGTAGACTGGTTGCCAGTCAAGGCTGTAGAACCCACTCTGTTCTGTTATTTAACCCATAACTGGAAGGAAGAGATGGATTAATACTGTTTCCAAGGGTATTTGTGCGTAAGTGAATGCAAAGACTTTAACTGGAATTCGAACTCAGCTCCCCAATTTCTCGTTCCTAGCTGAAATCCACTGCACCACAACGAACAGTACTTCAGCTGATACTCTCTCTGGTTTTCTAAGACTAATGTACATCCAGTAAAATTTTATCTTAATACTAGTTTGCTCATGCCATAAAAAAATGGGTGCCTAATTTTTTTCTAAATTTTTGAATATTGAAACTGATTGAAAAGCAAAAGAGTTTCACATGAGAGAAGTAAAAAAAAAACTGTTAGCATAGAACTTATAGTTATATAAGTTGAATTCATTGTATTCACTTATGCACAAATATGCTTGGAAATAGTATTAATCTATCTCTTCTACCTCCAGCTATGAGTTCAATAGCAGGAAAAATTGAGTTCTGTCACCTTGGTTGGCAAACATTCTAATACAGAAAGAAATGGCAACCTAATGTTGGAAAATCTACATTATACTAACATATAGTATTACACAATCTAATGATCTCACTTCCAACTTACAATAAAATATTTCCAAAGCAAGTAAATAAAGCTACAACACTTGGTGAGATATTTCATATTACACGATCTAATAATCTTTCTTTCAGCTTATGATAAAATATTTCTAAGTGAAGGAAGTAAATCTAAAACCCTTGGTAAGACATTTCATATTACACGATCTAATGATCTTTCTTCTAATCTATGGTAAAATATTTGCAAGATACGTAAGTTAATCTACAACCTTTTGTAAGGCATTTCATATTACACGATCTAATGATCTTTCTTCTAATCTATGGTAAAATATTTGCAAGATACGTAAGTTAATCTACAACCTTTTGTAAGGCATTTCATATTACACGATCTAATGATCTTTCTTCTAATCTATGGTAAAATATTTGCAAGATACGTAAGTTAATCTACAACCTTTTGTAAGGCATTTCATATTACACGATCTAATGATCTTTCTTCTAATCTATGGTAAAATATTTGCAAGATACGTAAGTTAATCTACAACCTTTTGTAAGGCATTTCATATTACACGATCTAATGACCTTTTCTCCATTTCAACCTTGCAGCCAATCTGGTATTGCACTCAAATTTGGTAAGTCAAATATTGTGTTAATTTCTTATAATTATTAGGTTTTTATGTATGTCTTTAAATGTACATAGAGTGTCTTATAATGATGGAAAACATTTTAAATGCAAGTATCTTGGATCATAAAAGATACAGAGTACCAAAAATATTTATTAAATAACTGATATACAAGATTTCAACATTTTACCTAAGATTTGAATATTACATTCCTTAGACAGGCTCTACCATGAAGAGAACATGTATGAGCTCGCACTTTCATTTCAAAACCAGTTGGCATTGTCCATTATTATGGAAGTTTGTAACACCACATAGGATCAGCTTTCAAGTTGGTGCCTGTCACTTTCCAAATTGCTGTGAGAATTTCTTTTGGGCTCCAATGATCGATCTTTGGCTGATGAAGTATGCTTTCACTACATATACGATTTATTTTAGAGTTCACAACATTATGAGGATCCATGAATAGCAAGTAATATGATTTTTGAGCACATTCCAAAGGTTCCGCATGCTGAGATCACCTTCTTCAAATCAATCGCATCAAGAATTTGACCATTGTGAGATTTGAACTGAGGTCTCATGGCTAGAAAGCATTAGGCAATATGCCCAAAATATCCTTTTTGAGTAAGGTATTTACTAATTAATGAACAAACTGTCCAAATTTCCTGTTGTATTATTGTTTTATTCAAGTATCATGTTCTAGATAAGAATGTTGATGTTTAGGCTGTAAGTATATCTATATATATATTTTTGTTTATAATCATATCACCCCAAGCAAGACATTTTATTGCCACTGTTTTGCAGGGGGTTACATAGGAGGAAAGTTATGAGAAAGAGTGACAGGTTATAGGAGGTGTCAGGAAGTGGGTAAAAGAAGGATGAGAATACTGATGTGAGTAGAGTAGATGGAGAAAGGAGCATGAGAGAAAGGATGCAGGTTAGAAAGATAAGAGATGAGTATTGACTTTACATTTAAATTCTTGGAGATTATAGCTGTCAGGGAAGCAACTAAATGGAAGGGAATTCCACAGGCGGGAAGTGCAAGAAAAGAAGCTGATGGGGTAGAAAATGTGTTTACAATTTATTGGTTTCACAGTAAAAGGGTGGGACCTAGTTGCTAATCTTGTGGCTTGAGTAAATTTATTTAATTTATTTGTCTGAACATTATTTATATTTGATACTCATATTTGAGTAGATATTCTGTTTTTAATCAGACAGTATATTTATATATTTATTTCTACCAGCCTGATTATTTACGATAAATTTTGTTACAAAAATGTGTGTCATTCAGCACAATTTTCAATTCTCTGCTTTGAATGTATTATAATACTCCATAGGTTGGAATCCTGCTGAATGACACATTTTTGTGACAAAATTTATTTTAAATAATCAGGCCGGTAGAAATAAATATAAAAATATACTGTTTAATTAAAAACAGAATATCTACTCAAATATGAGTATCGAGTAAAAATAATGTTCAGACAAATAAATTAAATATGTCGGTTGTTAAAACCATGTCGTTAATCTTCCGTAACACATATATATATATATATTAACTAAAAAATCATATTTTTTTTGTGTGTGGCCTCATTCCAATTAGCTGTTTCAGATTTCCAGCTTTCCAAAAATGACCAGAATCTATCCAAAGAAATTCAGCCTAGTACACAGATGCCACATCTTGAAAATCACTGAAACGATCAAAAGAACTTCCATGTTTTTAATTGAATTCTTCCAAAACAAGGCAATGAAAACCACCAAGGCACAAGGGGTTAAAAGGTGGAGAAGAATGAAAAAACAAAGGTATTATTTACAGGTGGTTGATTTCTTTTTATTGCTTTTTATTGTGTTAACTTCTTTTTAGTGCATGTGAATGGGTGTCTGCTTAATTGCTTTATAATGAATTGGTTTCTTCTTGTCATTTTGGTTGACCTCTTTTTATTATGTTGGGTTGATCTTTTTCTTACCATGTTAGTATATGTGACCACTTAAAAATTTAAAATTCAACCATCTGCAAATAATGCAACACACTAAAAAAAGTCAGCACAACAAAATTAATCAAAAGCAATTAACCATCTGTAGAACTACTCACACACAAAAATGATAAATTACACCAAGCTTCATATAAATAAGAATAAAACCAGGATACAACAGCAGTTTGAAAAAAACCCTGAAGAGTGAAGACATACATCTTTGTGCAAATTAATTCAAACAACTGCTTTAGCTTCTTTTTTTCAACATATGGTCAGTTTTAGACCACTGAGTATAACTAATTTTTATTTTTTCCTCAGATTAGGTAATTTGTAGTAGTGTGTAGTAATAATAATCTGATGAGATATGTTTAGCCTTAAAAATATTGCGTCATAGTGATTGCACCAGATTTTTATCACAGCCAGACACTATTGTCTCAACTGCCAATTAGTTGTTCTATGGCCATTGTCTGTGATGGACTTTACTTCAAGGAAGTGTAAAAAAATATAACACTGCACAAACATACTTCCAAGTCTGACAGAGATTGCGGATATTGTTGAAGTCAGGCTTTCAACTGTCACTCATGTCAAGGCAAAAAAACAAACTGGATCCATCAGTCCAAAATGTAAAGGAAAATACAGTCAGAAGAGAAAAACAACACCAAGAGACAACGTATACGTAATCAGGAAAAGTGTGAAAGATCCTAGGGAAACATCAGTTATTTTGTTTTAATTAATTTGTACAAAAGTGGTGCCTTCATAAAACTTCAAAGTCAGCATGACATAATTCTCCACATTAACCATGTATATATATATATATATATATATATATAGTCATCTGCAGACAGATCTGTTTTATTTTATCACAGCTCATGAGTACGGTTAGACATCCAATCGCTTCTAGCCACAATTGAAACCTGACTTAATTTACATCAGTCAGAGATTCTATTACTGAGCTATGGGTGCTCGGTAGAGGAAGGCAGACTTTTAGCTTGTTATGTACAATGAATACGTACGCCAGTAGCTGAGAGTGTTCTAAATCATGAATGAACGGTGCGTAGATGCTAGAGTAGCTACTGTTTTTTCAAAGTCTACCATTCTTCTAGAATATATTTATTGTTTTGACAAATCATTCTCTGGGACATATATCAAAGCTTTGCTTAGACTGTTGACTGGAGATTGTAAAGCTATATTACACTAATCTTGAGAGTGCAACAGCAATGATGAGAGCATTATAAACGAGAAACAATTTAAAACAGGATCCTTTTGCTCTATTGACAATTACTTGTCTGATGAAAATGTTTGAAACCATAAAAACACTGCATGATATTTATTCAAGTAGGAAATATTCCTTAGAAACTGAGCACACACCTCAAGTTTTGGATAGTCTATTGATAATTGGATCAAATGTGTGACCTTGGTTATACAACAAAATAGAGGAATTTGTTGCGATTTCATAAATCCTATTTCATACTCTTTTGTTTTAAAATATATGATGTTTGTTTTTCAGAGTTGCTTCAGTCAGTTAAGTGCCATACATGATACACGCTTGGGCGATCATGTCTCGAAAGAGACATGACTGACTGGGCAGAAGATTGGCAGAAGATGACTGTGGTAGACTGGTTGCTGACCAAGGCTACAGAACCCAATCTGTCCTGTTATTTAACCCATAACTGGAAGGAATAGACGGATTAATACCTTTCCCAATGGTATTTGCATGTAAGCGAATGCAATGAATTCAGCTGGAATTCAAACTCGGCTCCCCGATTTCTCATTCCGAGCCGATATCTAATGCACCACAATGCACATCCAGAGTTGCTTACTTTGTATTATAATGGTTTTAAAACTTGCATTCATTTATTTTCACCCTACATATATTATGGCTGCCAAATAATGAATTCTAGCAGAACTCCTAATTCTCACAGAATTGTCTCATTGTATAAGTTGAATAAATCTGGTGAGAAGACACATCCTTGTCTTTTTTTGTTTTGTATATTTATTTAACTTATTTTCTATCCATGTGCAGAAACTTTCAAAAGCCAAGCATAGTATTAAGAAACAGGAAAATTTTGTTAGAAACAAAGAAAAGAGTACAGAACTGTTATATAATATCAATTCTTCTATATGACAGTGAATTAATTTGTATGTATTTTGCTGTTAATTTTTCATGTATTATTTATATATTAAGATATTATATTTAAGTAATATAAAGAAAATAATATAAATATTATTTTAAAATGTTATATTTTATGTATAGAATTTAATAAATTTATTTTTATGTATTATATCAAATTACTAACATGTAGAACTCTATTATTTATGTAAAGTATAGAAAATTATGTGCATATTCAGAAGAATTAAAGATATATATCTTGTTCTTTATTCATTCTATCATATATATATATATATATATATATATATATATATATATATATATATATAAATATAAATGTATGTATATATGTAAATATATGTAATTTCTTTTTAACACATTGGATATATATAAGATATAAGTTGCAGTTCGTTTTGACAAGTCATTCTCTAAAAAATATGTTCAGACTGGCAACTGGAGCATGTACTAATCATGATGATGTTTATAAAACAAAGAACAATTTAAAACAGGATCTTTTTGCTCTCTCATCAATTACTTTTTGTATGGAAATATTTGAAACCACAGAAACACTACTCAATATTACTTAAAGTGGGAAACATTCCTTAGAAGCTGAGTGCATACCTCAACTTATGGATAGTTGCTCAAATGTGCAACCTTGGTTATATGGTTTTCAAGCACTTTCCAAAGGTTCCACATGCTGAGATCCCCTCCTCCAAATCAATTGCATCAAGAAGTCTTCTTCCTGACAAATCAACCATGAGGAGATTTGAACCTGGTCTCATGGTTTTTTTTGTTTTTTTTTTTAATCATTTCACCCCGAGCAAGGCATTCCACTGCCACTGTTGCATAAGGGGTTACATAGGGTCGAGGAAGTGATGGGAAAAGGATGGTTAGATATAGGAAATGTCAGAAGGAGGGTGATAGATAGGTAAGGGTACCAAGAATGAGGGTTAGTTAGATGGTGAGAGTGTTTGAGAGAATAGATGCAAGTTAGTGTGTTAGGAGGTATCTATTGACCTTACATTTAAACTCCTGGAGATTGTAGCCATCGGGGAAGCAGGCATGTGGAAGGGAATTCCACAGGCAGGAAGCATGAGAAAAGAAGCTGTTGGAGTAGAAATTACAGTTACATCTTATCTGTTTCACTGTAAAAGTGTGGGACCTAGTTGCTAATCTAGTATCTCGCGTAAATTTATACCTAGGCGGCACCAATGATCTAAGTTCATCGGAGCAGAAGCCGTGAAAGTACTCATAGAAGAGGCACAGGGAAGCCACATCATGCCGGTGAGAGAGTGGTTGCAGCCGGTCCGCCAAGACAGGATTGATCACATTACAGATTCTCCATTGTATTTTGTCAAGAAGCCCAAGGAGAGTAGCAGGGGCACCCGACCAGATGTGGCAGCAGTATTCAATACACGGGCAGATGGTAGATTTATATATGTGTAGGATAGATTCAAATGGGAAAAATTTCTGGGCCCTGCACAGAGAACCGACCTTCATAGCAGTGGACTTAGCAATGGATTCGATATAGTCATTCCATTTGAGATCCGCCAAGAGTAATGACTCCATATATACTTTTTTAATAAGGCATTGAATTTTAGTGAATAAACTGTTCAAATTTCCTGTTTTATTATTATTTTGTTCATGCTCTAGATAAGAATGGTGATGCTTGTTCTGTTTACTTTCTCATTGGAAGGATGTGGCTTCCCTCTGTCTCTTCTATAAATATTTTCATGGCTTCTGCTCTGACAAACTTAGGTCCCTGATGACCCCTCCACAAAAATTTACTTGGGCAACTAGACTGGCAACAAGATCCCACCCTTTTACAGTTAGATCAGCCAACACTTCTACTCCAGCAGATTCTTTTCTCATGCTTTCTGCCTGTGGAACTTCCTTCCATATTCTTGCATTCCTGATGGCTACAACCTCCAGGATTTAAATGCAAAGTCAATTCCCATGTTTTATCCACTTAACTCCATGCTTTTCTAGATCTTTTCCTTTCTCTTTACCTTCGCAACTGTCTTCACTCCTGTGTTCTCATCCTTCTCTTGCCCTTTCTCTTTCACCCCCTGTAGCTGGTTCGTCTTTGTCTTCTCCTGCCTAATACTTCAACTCTCTTATGTAGTCCCTTACACATTAGTGGTGGTACTGCCTTGCTTGGGGTGAAATGATTAATATATATATATATATATATATATATATATAAGAATAGTATAAGTAAAGAACATGTAGGAAAAAATGTGTATTTAATCTAACACGTTTCACTTTAACAAGCTTCTTCATGTGTGACACATATCCGACCTCAATGAATATATTGTCTCTTAGATTTTTAAATCATTCGTCTTTATTAAATCTCTGAAGAAGCTTGTTAAAGTAAAACATATTAGATTAAAGACACTTTTTTCCTACTTATTCTATTCATCTTGTTGGATTCTGATCCATATATTCAACTCATATGTATATATATATTAACTAAAAATCATATTCTTTTTGGTGTGGCCTCATTCCAAATAACTGTTTGAAATTGCTAGATATTTGAAAATGACCAGAATCTATCCAAAGTAATTCTGCTGACTACACAGATGCCACATCTTAAAATTCACTGAAACAGTCAAAAGAATGGAGGAATTTCATACCCATTTGTTTCAAAATATATGTTTTTGTTTTCACATCTGCTTACTTTGCATTATAATGGTTTTAAAACATTATGTTCCTTTATTTTCACCCTGTACTACGTCTTTTCAATTCTCAGCATTCATTTCTAGACCACATGTTTTGCTTCTTTTGTTCATCCATGAGGAACTTGTCCAACATTTACTGTCATTGAGGACATTAGACATTATATAGGAATTTGCTATTCTTTTCTTTATTTCTAAGGACGTTTTTCAATAATACCATGTTCCCTTTTGAAGTTGCATTATTTCAATGTAACTTCAGATTGATCTGTTACACTTTTCATTGTCTTGTTATGCTACCAAGTTAAATTTCTGCACCTGCTTGAGTTAAACATTTGAAAATTCAATAGTTTTGTTTGCTTTTTGGTTAATGTTGATATTGCAGCAAACATGTATGTCATTTATAAATTTGCCAGATGTTTACATACTTTCTTTAATATTTTGAAGAGTTTCTTTTTAAGATAAAGTGCATCTTATAATGAACTAACAGTATAGCCCGGTGTTGCTCGAGTGTAATGAAAGCTTTAAAGCTAATCCATGGTTCTGGAGCTCAGACTCAACCTAAAGAATATTTGTGTGAAGTTTGGTGAGAATCGGACAAAAATTGTGGATTTGTATGAAGGACATACAGACAGATAAACAAACTGAAAAAATGAATGGATGTAAGTCAAATTTTGATTTCCTAGTATTGATATCAAATAAGTTTTTTTCAACGTAAACTGAATTTTGAAGGCAAAATAAGTCCTCTGAGTAAATGGTATTATGGCTGAGACTAAGAACTACAATTATACCTATTTAGAGCCAAACCCGAAGCAAAAACTAAAATAAAAGGGCTGAAAAAAATACAGACATACAGGCAGACAAACAGACACACACACACAAACATCTTGCCTTTTATATATATATATATATATATTATTGATTTTCTGCACTATTGTAAGAACTGCAACCTTGAAACTTCTGAATATTGTTTCTTATGTCTTTGTCTATGAGTGTAACAAATTTGATTAAAATCAGACCACTCCTTCTATAACCCGATTTTTTTGATTATCGATTTTCAATATTTATCGGGGGTACCTCAACACAAAACCTAGCTAAGAACACTCGCGGACACTTATAGTACAATTGTGTAAATTTTCAAGAAAATTGGTTCTGCCATTTCGGAGTCTATAGGTAATGGACACACACACACACACACACACACACACACACACACACAGAGACAAAGTTCCATTTATAAATAAATTGAGATAGATAGATATTACTTCCAACTTACAATAAAATATTTCCAAAGAAAGTAAGTAAAGCTACAACCCTTGGTGAGATATTTTACATTCCATGATCTAATGATCTTTCTTCTAACCTATGGTTAAATATTTGAAAGATATGTAATTAAATCTACAACCCTTGGTAAGGCATTTCACATTATACGATTTAAAAAATATTTCTACCATCTTATGATAAAATATTTCCGAGAGAAGTAAGTAAATCTTCAAACCTTAGTGAGACATTTTACATTCCATGATCTAATGATCTTTCTTCCAGCTTACGGTAAAATATTTGCAAGATATGTCAGTAAATCTACAATCCTTGGTAAGACACAATGGGATATAATTCTTATTTTGTTATGTGATTATTTTTTTTTACCATTTTGTATTTCTGTCTTCTCAAAAAAGAGAAAAAGTTTGTCAAAATAACATCTGTTTCTTTTATAGCTTTGTTGAATTTAAGGGAAATATTGCTAGCAACATAAAACTCACATCAGTTTTGAAGTAAAAATAGATGTAGCTCAACCAAAAATGCATCTGTTCAGTGGGAACAAAACACTCTTTAGTTTTGCGAGGAAAGAATGCTTGATTGACAAAAAAATAGACAGTTCTATAAGAATTAATTCTAGCTCTTCAAAATACATATGATAACCTGAGACACTGCTTTTTGATTTCTATCAGCATGGCTGATGCTAACCTCTATAAAAGTGACTCATTGCACCTTCTCAGGCTAATATTCTCAGCTCACATAAAGTAGAAAGACTATATTGGATCCATTGCTAGGTCTGCTGCTAATAAAGTTGGTCCATTGTATCATGTGAGATAATTTTTCTCTCCAGAATTTATCTTACATATTTACAGGATGTGATGGGAAAATTATCGCCATTTTATATTTTAAATTTCATATAAGTACATTGTTTGTTTTTGATTTTGTTGACTGCACAGTATATGCTTACGGTCATATCACATTGAATACACCGGTTCTCGTTCGATCACTGAAGTTAAGCAATATTGAACCTGATCAGTACCTAGAAGGGTGATCGCTTGGGAATACCAGGTGCTGTAAGCATTTATTGACGGATGTGTGTTGTGGTGCTGTGGATGTCCGCTTGGAAAGAGAAATCGGTGAGCTGATATCAAATTCCAGTTGAATGCCCCGCATTCATTACACGCTAGTACCCTTGCGAAAGGTATTAATCCATCCTTTCCCTCCAGTTATGGGTTAAATAACCCTTCCTTTCCCTATACTGCTTAAACTGTTGACCGCTCCCTTATACCTCCGGCATAGGAATACACAGTCTTTGTTTTTAGGCCAAATGCCAAAAACAACTTTTTCAGCTCTGGACCGCAATGAGGATGGTCACACAATAGTTTTTCTCCCTGCTACTAGACACTGACTTTAGTTAATGGCTGCTAGCAGTGTGCCAGAAAGTTTTCACTGTGTCGGCTATCTAGCATCGATAGTGGTGTGTTTGAAAGAACTGATGAAGGCCGCATTTATATGTGAAATAAATGTTGTTTTTATATATTATGTGGCTTTTGTCAGTCCTTTCAAACGCACCATTATCGATGCTAGACAGCTGTCACATTTGGAGTAATCACTAGTGATGATGACATTATGCTTCCACTAGGTCTCAGACTCAAAGCAGAAGGCTATATCAAGTGTCTTGAGGGTGTAGTGCTGCCCTGAATCAAGAGGGTGACTACTGGAAGACCCTATGTCTGGCAACAGGACTCTGCACCATGCCACACAACCAGGAGAAACCCAGTCATGGCTGTCAGACAATTTCTGCAACTACTTCACCCCTAATATTTGGCCACCTAACTCTCCAGACTGCCACTCCTGTGATTATTATGTGTGGGGTGCATTTGAATGAGAGACCAACAAAACTCTTTGTAACATCAAAGATGAACTTGTAGAGAGTTTTTGAAGATATTACCATCAGGCTGAAGACTACGTCTGATTCAAAGACAATAAACTTCAGGTTTCTCCTGATCTGGTCAAATATCATCTCTGAAACTCTCCAGCAGTATTTATATTCAATTTGATACAACATTCAGGATTATGAAATGAAGATAGAGTAAGAAATGGCAACGATGCAGCTTTGAAACAACAGGAATAAAATATATATTCAAACAATAAGATACAAAGTGATATTGATAAGATAAGGCATGCAATTATAAAGAGTTTCTTTGATTGAAAGAAAGTAAAATGTTCATTTGTTCAGTCCACATGTTGCATTAAGTTTTAGGGTAAAGAATAATCAACCTGATAGAAAGTACAGTACTCAACTGGCACCAAGATCTTATCAATTTACAGTTGAGTTGGCTAGAAGTAGGTGTAGGTTTTATGCTAATAGTTGTTGACCATGTCCACCATAGTTTATGAATATAGAATACAGTGCAGTACGCAATCTGTTCAATGAAACAACGTCAAAGATTAATACTCACGAGTCAGATACTTTACTAAATCTGACTATATCACCAATATGCGGGAAAATATGGTCACCTTTATACATGTCGCATTGAATATTTTGAGCCTTCTGATTGGTTAATCCTTCTATTGGTGAACTATTAAATGAGTCAGCTCATGGCTGGCTCACTAGTATACAAGGGTACCCCAAAACTCAACCCTCCCCCAATTTTGGGTACATTATGGAATCTCCTTGCAAAATATTAGTAAAGTCAATGTGAAACAAATACTTTAGTATTCACAAAATAGATCTTTTTGTTAATTGTTTTTATTAGTAATTTAAGAAAAATAGCCTCTTGCATTGCTTGCAACAATGCAATAATAGTTTCTTTTCTTACACTTCTCATTTGTGGAATTTCCTTCCAGCTCCATGCTTCCCAGCCAACTTTAATCTGCAAAATTTTAAAAGCAATGTCAACCACTATCTACTGATTACTCTTTTCTATTCTTTCTCATTATTAATATTTTTGTTCCTAATTCTTCCACATCCTGTAACTTTTTGTGTTTTAGTGTCATTATTAGGGTGCAATTAAGAAAAAAGTTAATGAAATCTTGATAGCTCTGCAAAAAACATCTAATGAAATAATGCTAACTTTACAAAACACACATTAGCTCCATGAGGCAAATGATGCTTGTATGACAAAAGAATCAATGTCATCACGACAAAATGCATCAGTTCTGTGTGAAATAATTCTAGTACTACTGTAACAAGAGGAAAATAATGGCTCCAAGAGGGAAAAGAATTCATGGGCCTATGTGAAATTTTCTTTGGACCAATGAAAACCTCGCCTTCATGAAAATTAGCCGGTCAGCCAAGGAAAAGAAGGAAGTAAATTTGTGAGCTCACACAAAATTCTTTTTTTATATAAAATGCACGGAAAAATTAAATTAAAAAGAGAAGAGCGTCTTAAGACATGTGAAAGGTTCGTTTCATTTCCTCATGACCAGGATTGAATTTGTTGCCAGTGTAAAATTAATTGACAATTATATTATTGACCTCTAACCAGCACATGGCACTTCAAATAATTTTCTTTCAATAATACAAGAAAGCTAGGTATTCAAACTAACTCCTTTTGTTTCCTTTTGAACATATGCAAACCATATAACCCTTCAGTAAATAACAAATTCTCTCACCTTTGTCTTGAACATTTTTTAATATTATTTTGTGCCAAATCTTTTAATTTGTTATATGAACATTTCCTCCTCATGACAATTTGTTAAAACAATGAACATTAAGAATTCTGATATATTTTCCTGAAACAAGCTAATGACATAATTTGTGAATAAATTCCTTATCTTGTTTGGGTAAAATTACTCATGTGTTTTCTTGATATTTTCAGCCTTCATTAGTATTCTTAGTTCAGTTAAATCAACAGTTCATTTTAACCTCTAAGCTGCATTCCACTATGCTAGAAAATACACATTATCTAAACGTATTTATAAATGGAACTTTGTGTGTGTGTGTGTGTGTGTGTGTGTGTGTGTGTCTGTATCTCTGTGTGTGTGTGTGTGTGTGTGTGTCTGTTACCTATAGACTCCAAAACGGCTGAACCGATTTTCTTGAAAATTTACACAGTTGTATTATAAGCATCTGCGATTGTTCTTAGCTAAGTTTTGTGTTGAGGTACCCCCAATAAATATTGAAAATCGATAATCGAAAAATCGTGTTATAGAAGGAGTGGTTCAATTTTAATCAAATTTGATACACTCATAGACAAAGACATAAGAAATGCTATTCAGAAGTTTCAAGGTTGCAGTTCTTACAATAGTGCAGAAAATCGATAATATATATATATATATATATATAAAAGGCAAGATGTTTGTGTGTGTGTCTGTTTACCTGTATGTCTGTATTTTTTTCAGCCCTTTTATTTTAGTTTTTGCTTCAGATTTGGCTTTAAGTAGGTATAGTTGTACTTCTTAGTCTTAGCCATGAAACCATTTACTCAGAGGACTTCAAAATTCAGTTTATGAAGAAAAAAACTTATTTGATAATCGATATGAGGAAATCAAAATTTGACTTACATCCATTCATTTTTCTTTCAGTCTACGGTTTCGCTTTAACTGGAAACAGCTATTGCTTTTTAGTCTTTCATACCAACGTCCAAAGTGTCTGAGTTCCAGGAACATGGATTAGTTTTAAAGCTTTCATTACACCCGAGCAACACCGGGCTATACTGCTAGTTTGTAATAGTTCTGATTAGTTTGATAAGGTCAAATTGGTAGTTGATCTCCAAAATTATCCAAAATCTGTTGTAATCTGAGATAAGGAGTGATGTGTTTTAACACCTCCAAAATAGAAACAAACTATTTCCATTATTCATCTGAGAAACTCCATTTTGCTTTGCATTAGTATGGCTGATGCTAACATCTACAAGACTGACTCATTGCAACCTCTTGGACTATTGTTCCCTGCTGACATGAAATGGAAAAATTATATTGAAATTATCAGGTCAGCTATTAAGAAATTTGGTTCACTGTGTCATACTAGACAATTTTTCTCTCTAAAATCTATCTTACGTATTATATGTCAACTAATTGATTTTTGCATGGTGACTACTTGGGAATGCCAGATACTCTAAGATTTGATATGCAGGTTGTGTAATGCATAACAGCTTGCAGTTAGAACTTTGAGAGCTGAATTCAATTCTATTTGGTTTTGTTATATTTACTTACATGAAAATACCACTGGAAAAGTATGAATCAGCCTCTTCTCTCCAGTGATGGGTTACATAGTAGAACTAGTATCCACAAATCAGTCTCTTCTCTCCAGTGATGGGTTACATAGTAGAACTAGTATCCACAAATCAGTCTCTTCTCTCCAGTGATTGGTTAAATAGTAGAACTAGTATCCACAAATCAGCCTCTTCTCTCCAGTGATTGGTTAAATAGTAGAACTAGTATCCACAAATCAGTCTCTTCTCTCCAGTGATGGGTTACATAGTAGAACTAGTATCCACAAATCAGTCTCTTCTCTCCAGTGATGGGTTACATAGTAGAACTAGTATCCACAAATCAGTCTCTTCTCTCCAGTGATTGGTTAAATAGTAGAACTAGTATCCACAAATCAGCCTCTTCTCTCCAGTGATTGGTTAAATAGTAGAACTAGTATCCACAAATCAGCCTCTTCTCTCCAGTGATGGGTTAAATAGTAGAACTAGTATCCACAAATCAGCCTTTTCTCTCCAGTGATGGGTTAAATAGTAGAACTAGTATCCACAAATCAGTCTTTTCTCTCCAGTGATTGGTTAAATAGTAGAACTAGTATCCACAAATCAGCCTCTTCTCTCCAGTGATGGGTTAAATAGTAGAACTAGTATCCACAAATCAGTCTTTTCTCTCCAGTGATTGGTTAAATAGTAGAACTAGTAACCACAAATCAGCCTCTTCTCTCCAGTGATGGGTTAAATAGTAGAACTAGTATCCACAAATCAGCCCTCTTCTCTCCAGTGGTGATTAAATAGTAGACACAGTATCCACAAATCAGTCTCTTCTTTCCAGTGATTGGTTACATAGTAGAACTAGTATCCACAAATCAGTCTCTTCTCTCCAGTGATTGGTTAAATAGTAAGAACCGTATCACAAAGTGGCCTCTTCTCTCCAGTGATTGGTTAAATAGTAGAACTAGTATCCACAAATCAGCTCTTCTCTCAGTGATTCTGGTTAAATAGTAGAACTAGTATCCACAAATCAGTCTCTTCTCTCCAGTGATTGGTTAAATAGCTAGAACTAAGCATCACAAATCAGCCTCTTCTCTCCGGTGATTGGTTAAATAGTAGAACTAGTATCCACAAATCAGTCTCTTCTCTCAGTGGGTTACATAGTAGAACTAGTATCCACAAATCAGTCTCTTCTCTCCAGTGATGGGTTACATAGTAGAACTAGTATCCACAAATCAGTCTCTTCTCTCCAGTGATTGGTTAAATAGTAGAACTAGTATCCACAAATCAGCCTTTTCTCTCCAGTGATGGGTTAAATAGTAGAACTGGTATCCACAAATCAGCCTCATACTCTCCAGTGATGGGTTAAAATAGTAGAACTAGTATCCACAAATCAGCCTTTTCTCTCGAGTGATGGGTTAAATAGTAGAACTAGTATCCACAAATCAGTCTTTTCTCTCCAGTGATTGGTTAAATAGTAGAACTAGTATGCAAATCAACCTCTTCTCTCCAGTGATGGGTTAAATAGTAGAACTAGTATCCACAAATCAGTCTTTTCTCTCCATTGATTGGTTAAATAGTAGAACTAGTATCCACAAATCAGCCTCTTCTCTCCAGTGATGGGTTAAATAGTAGAACTAGTATCCACAAATCAGCCTCTTCTCTCCAGTGATGGGTTAAATAGTAGAACTAGTATCCACAAATCAGTCTCTTCTCTCCAGTGATTGGTTACATAGTAGACTGGTATCCACAAATCAGTCTCTTCTCTCCATTGATTGGTTAAAATGATGAGGCTAGTATCCACAAATCAGCTTCTTCTCTCCAGTGATGGGTTAAATGGCAGGCAGTATCCCCAAATCAGCTTCTTCTCTCCAGTGATGGGTTACATAGTAGAATAGTATCCACAAATCAGCTTCTTCTCTCCAGTGATGGGTTACATAGTAGAAGCTGTTATCCACAAATCAGTCTCTTCTCTCCAGTGATGGGTTAAATAGTAGAACTAGAATCCACAAATCAGCCTTTTCTCTCCAGTGATGGGTTAAATAGTAGAACTAGTATCCACAAATCAGCCTTTTCTCTCCAGTGATGGGTTAAATGGTAGAACTAGAATCCACAAATCGTAGCCTTTTCTCTCCAGTGATGGGTTAAATAGTAGAACTAGTATCCACAAATCAGCCTTTTCTCTCCAGTGATGGGTTAAATAGTAGAACTAGTATCCACAAATTGATCTCTTCTCTCCAGTGATGGGTTAAATAGTAGAACTAGTATCCACAAATCAAGTCTTTTCTCTCAGTGATGGGTTAAATAGTAGAACTAGTATCCCCAAATCAGCTTCTTCTCTCCAGTGATGGGTTACATAGTAGAACTAGTATCCACAAATCAGTCTTTTTCTCTCCATTGATTGGTTAAATAGTAGAACTAGTATCCACAAATCAGCCTCTTCTCTCCCATTGATGGGTTAAATAGTAGAACTAGTATCCACAAATCAGCCTCTTCTCTCCAGTGATGGGTTAAATAGTAGAACTAGTATCCCCAAATCAGTCTCTTCTCTCCAGTGATTGGTTACATAGTAGAACTAGTATCCACAAATCTGATCTCTTCTCTCCAGTGATTGGTTAAATAGTAGAACTAGTATCCACAAATCCAGCCTTTTTCTCTCCAGTGATGGGTTAAATGGTAAGAGACTAGTATCCCCAAATCAGCTTCTTCTCTCCAGTGATGGGTTACATAGTAGAACTAGTATCCACAAATCAGTCTCTTCTCTCCAGTGATGGGTTAAATAGTAGAACTAGTATCCACAAATCAGTCTCTTCTCTCCAGTAATGTGTTAAATAGTAGAACTAGTATCCACAAATCAGCCTTTTCTCTCCAGTGATGGGTTACATAGTAGAACTAGTATCCACAAATCAGTCTCTTCTCTCCAGTGATGGGTTAAATGACAGAACTAGAATCCACAAATCAGCCTTTTCTCTCCAGTGATGGGTTAAATAGTAGAACTAGAATCCACAAATCAGCCTTTTCTCTCCAGTGATGGTTACATAGTAGAACTAGTATCCACAAATCAGTCTCTTCTCTCCAGTGATGGGTTAAATAGTAGAACCAGAATCCACAAATCAGCCTTTCTCTCCAGTGATGGGTTAAATAGTAGAACTAGTATCCACAAAATCAGCCTTTCTCTCCAGTGATGGGTTACATAGTAGATCTAGTATCCACAAATCAGTCTCTTCTCTCCAGTGATGGGTTAAATAGTAGAACTAGAATCCACAAATCAGCCTTTTTCTACTCCATTGATGTGTTAAATAGTAGAACTAGTATCCACAAATCAGCCTTTTCTCTCTCCAGTGATGGGTTACATAGTAGAACTAGTATCCACAAATCAGTCTCTTCTCTCAGTGGGTTAAATAGTAGAACTAGAATCCACAAATCAGCCTTTTCTCTCTAGTGATGGGATTCACATAGTGAACTAGTATCCACAAATCAGCTTCTTCTCTCCAGTGATGGGTTACATAGTAGAACTAGTATCCACAAATCAGTCTCTTCTCTCCAGTGATGGGTTAAATAGTAGAACTAGAATCCACAAATCAGCCTTTTCTCTCAGTGATGGGTTAAATAGTAGAACTAGTATCCACAAATCAGCCTTTTCTCTCCAGTGATGGGTTAAATAGTAGAACTAGAATCCACACAAATCAGCCTTTTCTCTCCAGTGATGAGTTAAATAGTAGAACTAGTATCCACAAATCAGCCTTTTCTCTCAGTGATGGGTTAAATAGTAGAACTAGTATCCACAAATCAGTCTCTTCTCTCCAGTGATGCTGGTTAAATAGTAGAACTAGTATCCACAAAATCCAGTCTTTTCTCTCAGTGATGGGTTAAATAGTAGAACTAGTATCCACAAATCAGTCTCTTCTCTCCAGTGATGGGTTAAATAGTAGAACTAGAGAATCTAAAATCAGCCTTTTCTCTCCAGTGATGTGTTAAATAGTAGACTAGTATCCACAAATCAGCCTTTTCTCTCCAGTGATGATTTTATAGTAGAACTGACATACAAATCAGTCTCTTCTCTCCAGTGATGGGTTAAATGGTAAACTAGAATCCTATGATCAATGACCTTTTCTCTCCAGTGATGGGTTACATAGTAGAACTAGTATCTCCACAAATCAGCTTCTTCTCTCAAGTGATGGGTTACATAGTAGAACTGACATGCAATCAGTCTCTTTCTCTCCAGTGATGGGTTAAATAGTAGAGCTAGAATCCACAAATCAGCCTTTTCTCAGTGATGGGTTAAATAGTAGAACTAGTATCCACAAATCAGCCTTTTCTCTCCAGTGATGGGTTAAATAGTAGAACTAGAATCCACAAATCAGCCTTTTCTCTCCAGTGATGGGTTAAATAGTAGAACTAGTATCACAAATCAGCCTTTTCTCTCCAGTGATGGGTTAAATAGTAGAACTAGTATCCACAAATCAGTCTCTTCTCTCCAGTGATGGGTTAAATAGTAGAACTAGTATCCACAAATCAGTCTTTTCTCAGTAGGTTAAATAGTAGAACTAGTATCCACAAATCAGCTTCTTCTCTCCAGTGATGGGTTAAATAGTAGAACTAGTATCCACAAATCAGCCTCTTCTCTCCAGTGATGGGTTAAATAGTAGAACTGGTATCCACAAATCAGCTTCTTCTCTGCAGTAATTGGTTAAAAAATAGAACTAGTATCCACAAATCAGCCTTTTCTCTCGACTGATTGGTTAAATAGTAGAACTAGTATCCACAAATCATTATTATCTTTCCACAAAAAATTATTACAGTGCAAAATATTTTTTGGCTTTAAATATCCTAAATGTTTATAAGTTGTAAAAAACAAAACAAATCAGTCATCTTGTTTTTAAATTTTATTTACTATTTAATTTTTAGTTGTTTTCCTCAATAGGTGTATCTACACCTACAATAGGTTTGCCTATTGTCTTGTTTACACTACTCCCTGTTCTTTTGAACAGGGGTAGAAGTTTATCCCTTTTTTTCTTGATTAGGGTTGTGTTTCTAGTTTTTTCTAAAGTCTTTTTCATTCTCTTTCACTCCTATTAGTCCTTTACATCTTAGTGGCATTATCAGCTTGTTTGGGATGAACTGATTAAAAACAAAATCAGACAATCTATTGAAATAATATAATCTCCTAAAAAGAAAAATGATGTCATTGCTGCAAAAGCCATTACAGTTCAAAAAGAAATATGGGTAGCCCTACAAAACACACATCAGTTTTATGAAAAATAATGGTAGCTAAAGAAAATAGACATAGGTTCTATTTAGATTAACATTCTTCTTTTTGTGCCATGTCTGTTCAGAAGATAGGCAATCATGGTTCTCTACAATTTCCTGCTGTTTGTAGCTCTTAGTAAATTTAGTTTTTTTGTTATTTCTCCCAAACTTTGTTTCGCCATCTACTTCATCAAGTATGTGATGTGGTGTTTTCCTCTGTCTCTCAATCTGTCCTGTGAATATCAAATTTGTCAAGCCAGCCTACCTCATTATGTTGCCAGAAAACTTTGTCTGTCTCTTCCTGATATATAAGTTTCTTTTTTGTTTCCATTTTCTCTTAAACCTTGTTGTATGGTCTATAGTAATGTTAGCATCCTTCTGTAGAAGCATGTCTCTTGCTTCAAGATTTTTTTTCATCTCTGAGAATATTGTCCAGCATTCCCTGCAATATAGATGGACAAATAATTAGTTCAGTACTCTTTTTCTTCTGCTTAGCTTTTAGAATGTATCATTTGCTATTATTATATACTTCATCACTTTGATGAAGAATAGGCCGGACCCAAAACTGAGAAAATCGACTTTGTTGATAAATAAAACGTTGAAATGGATATATAAAAAATATATGATTTTTTTATTTTTCACTCTCTGATGACATGTGTGGTGGAGTTGGTGTTTTGTTGGCAGGTGGCACATGTTGAGTTGACAACTCGACTGTTATTTGCAACTGATCAAGTCAACTAGCAATGCTCAAACTGCTCTTTTCTGTTTCAGCTGATGTCACTTATAAAGCTGTCCCCACTGACACCTACAGCCTTTGATGCAAGTGGCAGAGTGTTGTCTCCTTCTGACCTCGGTAGTCATAATAAAAATCACCAGGTGCACCTGCTTGTCACTCAGTGCAAATTCACTTCATGTCAAAAACTTCATGCTGCCAAAAAATATCGTCCAACAAAAAACGCATCTATCAATAAGTCCCGAGCCTGACATATAAATGACACCACTAATAAAAAATCTATATAATTTTTATAAATTACTAACCTTCAAATGGCATGTGACAAAATTTGGGCCCAATTAGATTATTAGTTTATAAATTACAGTTATTTAAGTGAAGCTACTGCTGCAAATTTTCAAAACAATGGAAAAATCAGAATTTTGTGTATTAATAAAGCATTGTTTTTGATCGAAAAAAAGTGCTGTTTTAGACAAGCAATAAGTATTATTTGGATTCTGCTCCATTGGAAATAACGGTTAAGAGGTAGTATGCTGACTTTAAATGCAGTCATACAGACACAAATGATGCTGAACAATCAGGTCACCCAAAATTAGCAGTTGTCCCAGAAAACACCAAAAAAGTCCACAAACTTGTTTTGGCCGATCATAAATTAAAAATGTATAAGACAGAAGAGGAGTTGAATATATCAGAAGGCAGTGTATTCACTATTTTGCATGAACATTTGTCAATGAGAAAGCTGTATTCAAAGTGGGTACCAAGTTTGCTCACAGTTGATCAAAAGCTACAATACGTCGATGATTCAGAGCGTTGTTTGCAACTGTTTCAACGCAACAAGAAGGGGTTTTTGCATAAATATGTGACAATGGATGAAACATAGGTCTACCATTTCACTTTGGAGTCAAATCAACAGTCAGCTGAGCAGACAGCAGCAGGTGAAAGCCATCTAAAGCAACCAAAGATGATCAGCAGGCAAGGTTTTGGCCTCTGTATTTTGAGATGTGCAAGGTATTTTGTTCATTGATTACCTTGAGAAAGAAAGAATCATCAATAGCGAATATTATATAGCATTACTGGTGCATTTGAAGAAAGAAAATGCCAAAAAATGGCCACAAATGAAGAAGCACTGTGTTATAACAATAGCAAAACTACATGAATTACAGTTTGAATTGCTTCCACATCCACCCTGTTCTCCAGATCTGGCTCCCACTGACTACTGGCTGTTTGCAGACCTCAAAAGAATTCTCCGGGGAAAGAGATTTGGCTCCAATGAAAATGTGATATTGGAAACTGAGGTATATTTTAAGGCTAAAGACAAATCATTCTACAAAGAAGGAATCAAATTGTTCAAGAAGTGTTGGAATCAGTGCATCAACCTAGAAAGAGAATATTGCTGAATAAAGTCAAATTTTGTCTAAAAGTTGTTTCATTAGTTAGGCCTGGTATTTATTGAGTGATGTATTACAGTAGATGGAAAGAAAAGATCTCTTACATGGGCTGTACCCAAACAATAAAGGTTAAAGGGTTTCAACTGTTTTGTTATTGACCCATAATTGGGAAGAGAGAATTGAACTTATGCTTTCACCAAGTGCATTAGTACAAAGTAATTGTAAACTATTCTATCTCTTGTTGGTAGTGTAATGTATATTAATATGAAAATACAGTATTGGAATACAGTATGTAAGACAAGGATGAGTCTTCTCATTTTGTCTTTTTGTTATCTCTCCTTAACACTGTTCTGCCATTTATTTACATAATTGGCTAAATGTAACTGTAAGTTCTATGCTAACAGTTTCTTTCTCAAAGTTTTGCCTGTGGAACTTCTTTCCGGCTCCACACTTTCTGGTCATTTTTGATCTTCAAAAATTTAAATGCAATGTCAACCACTGTCTGCTGTCCTCCTGACTGCTTATATACCTCTTCCTGCTCATTATTAATGTCTCTGTTCTTAATTCTTCCACACTCTGTAACTCCATGCATCTTAGTGGCTTTACTGCCTTGCCTGAATTAAACAGAAAATCTGTTACATGATTTTTTTTCATTTCATCTGCTTTATAAAGTTTCAACAAATTTCTCAAAGTTTGTTTACACATTTGTTAAAAAACTCGGAAACTATTAAACATCCATTAATAGATCTATTTTTGCAAGGTTATTAAAGTTTTATATGTTGAATTTGATAGCCACACATTGCACAATAGAAAAAATACATCTATAAAAGACTGGTAACACTATTCCAAAGCATCTTCAGGTTTCAGTGTCACACTTTCCCTCCTCTGTTAGAACACTTTCTAAATTACAGTATTTACATTATTCGGACTATTGTCCTCATCTTTGTTGCAATTTGTATGACGTTTTAGCCATTGTATGTTCTGGCTTTCTTCAGGTGCAAGAAAAAAAAACACTTTCTGAATATTTGAAATTTTGTACATCTTTGATTTTGGTATTTCAAATTTATAATTTGCATGCTGGGCTATCCATTTTTGTAACAACCGTGTATTCTAACGAAATTTGCTTAGCTTTTAGAAGTCATCTTTCACAATCCAAACACTTTCCATATTCTGTTAAGACATTTCTCAGATATTTAAAATTTTGTAGTTGCTTGATTTTGGTATTTTCAATTTGTATTTTGCATGCTGGGTTATCCCTTTTGCTACCATCAGCTTTGTTGGAAATAATAATTGCTCATGTATATGTAAAGAAAATTTTGCACTGTTTATTCTTTATGCATAAATGAATTCCTTGCATTCATTTACACGCAAGTACCCTTGGGAAAGGTATTAATCCGTCTCTTCTCTCCAGGTATGGGTTAAATAACAGGACAGATTGGGTTCTATAGCCTTGGCTGGCAAATAGTCTACCGCAGAAAGCAATGGCAACCTACTGCGGGATAATCTTCTGCCCAGTCAGTCATGTCACTTTTGAGACATGACCGCCCAAGCGTGTTTCACATATGGCACTTAACTGACTGATTCTTTACAGATTTCTTGCAGAGCATTGTGCTGCAATCTTACCTTGTCATGCCATAGATGCTGTTTTGAAAATAAGTAGATTTATTTTGTGTAGTGAAATTGCTTGAGCCATATGCAAACCTCCTCCTTAATTGAGATTGGGTCTGGTTGGAATTTTTAAATTCTCTTTTAAACTGGTTGCTATAGTATGTGTGTTGTGGTGCAGTGGATATCGGCTCAACGAGAAATTGAGAAGCCGAGTTCAAATTCCAGTTGAATTACATGCATTCACTTATGTGCAAATACCCTTGGGAATGGTATTAATTCATCTCTTCCCTCCAGTTATAAGTTAAATAACAGGACAGATTGGGTTCTACCCAGTCCGTCATGTCTCTTTCGAGACATGATCACCCAAACGTGTATCATATATGGCTCTTAACTGACTGACTGCTACACAAGACTAAGTAATTTTTATCCATACCTGTGTTGTAGGTGGCAGAAGAAATAGATTAATGATTGACTGGCTTGGCTGGGATTTGAACATGGTTTACCCAATCCATACTGTTAACAATTAAGCTACCGCCACTTCCATATTCTTTGCACAAATTCATCTGATCAGTTATTGGGCAAGAAGAAATTTTAATTTTGGATGATTTAAGGAAAGGGACCAATGAACAAACATTATTTAAGAGATTTTCAATAAGTTACTCACTTTTAATCAATATGGAATCGGTTCTTCCAAATTAGGTAATTGGATCAATTCCATGTAACCATAAGTTTGAATCTTGTCTTTTAATTGATTTTACTGAGTGTTCAACGTTCAGTGTTCAACTTGATCTTTGGCACTTTTTTTTAAATTTAGAAAGTTTTTTTACAGTGAACTCCTTGGAACAGTAGTTTGCCTGTCAATCTTGTTCAAGCATGAACAGATATATTCCAGAAGATACACAAAAAAAATCTCTGCTCAAAGTGGAAGACTATCAAGAGAAAATTGATTAACATTGGTTTTTGTGTCCAACCTGTTCTATATGCATATGCTTTAAAGTCTCTCTCTCCCGCCTCTCTTTCTCTCTCTCTCTCTCTCTATATATATATATATATAGTGAGAGAGAGAAAGAAAGAGAGAGAGAGTAAAAGTGATAATATATATACACATATATATATATATATATATATATATACACTACCAGCCATAATTATTAGGCCACTTCAGTTTTTTAAAGAAATAAAGTATTAAGAAACAGGATAATTTCACTAGAAACAAGGAAGATAGTACTGGATTGCTACGTGATATCCGTCCTTCAATATGACAGTGAATGCTGGACAATATCATCAAAGATGAAGGAAAAACTTGAAGCAACTGAAATGTGGTTCTACAGAAGGATGCTGCGAATATCATGGATCGATCATGTGAGCAATGATGAGGTCTTGGAAATGATGGAAACAAAAAGGAAATTAATACTGAGCATCAGGAAGAGGCAACTGAAGTTCCTGGGACACGCAATGAGGAAGAAGGGCTTAGAGAATCTGATACTAACAGGCCAGATAGAGGGAAAAAGAGACAGGGGAAAGCAACGGATAACATATTGGAAAGCCCTAATCAGTTAGATGACGAAATGAGGATTGCATGGCGTAATAGGAGAAGGCGTACTCAGAGCCACTAGGGATAGGGAAACGTGGAAGGCCATGATCGCCTATGTCCTGAAGGGACAAGGCACATAGAAGAGGAAGAAGATCTATTTTATACTATTTTTAGTATTTATTGCCAAGTGGATAATTATAAATAGAAATAGAATAGAATATTATTTGTTAATACTACCCAATAACATGTGCATCAAATGAACTGTTCTGGTGTCCAGTTTTTGTGCTCTCTTCCCTATGCTAGTCTCTTCTTATTATTGGCTGGCCAAAGCAAAGGCTTCCTGGCTGCTTTGTAAAATTTTGCAAAGTAATAATAACAAAAGAGACATTCTATTTTCATTTAGAATTATCCACTTGGCAATAAATACTAAAAATAAATAAAATATAAATACTATGAAATACATCATTTTTTTATATATATATTACAAAGCAAAAGTACATGACATAAATGGTCAAAACAAAACATATAGTTAGATCAATAGATATTAAGTTGTTCAGAAAATAATGACTGATTTTAGAATGGATTTTTATTGCTGATTAATGTTTTAAACTGTTTAAGCCACTCTAAATAGGAACCCTGAACATCTATACATATATACCATCAAGTTACAAAGTTATTTCTTACTATACTTCTGAGATGAGGTATTGTAATTATTTATACTATTTACATTGTTTCTTCATCATTGTTGCCATATTCACCTTCAATATCTGTCTATATTTTTGAGATGAGTTATTGTAATTATTTACTTTATTTACATTATTCAGACTGTTATCCTCATTTGTATTGCCATGTTCACTTTTTGGATCTTTGTATGCTTCTACCTTGTTCAGGTGACTGGATTTCTGAACCAAAGTCTTTATTTTGATCCTTGGAGTATATTATTCTTGTTCCTTGAGTCATACCATTTCCAAATGTTTTATCTATATTTCTTTAATTTAACTCTCTAAGTTTTTGTTCACCAACTGCTGTAGTCAGGTATTGAACTCATAACTCTTTGTATCAAGTCATTGTATCTAACCAACACTTCTATCCGCTGGGCCAAAATCTTAGAGATTTGTGTTAAAGGGAGATAACATGCTACAGGGATGTTGAGGAAAGGATAAGAGAAAAATGGGAATCATGGAGATAGAAGATGGCAATCAACATTGAATTTAAACCTTTGGAGATTGTTAGCAAATATATGGAAGGGAGTTCCATAGATGGGAAGTGCAAGAAAAAAAACTGCTAGTGTAAACGTGGCAGTTAGATTTGATTATTTTGATTTTAAAAAGGTGGGACCTAGATACCAATCTAGTAACACAAGTAAATTCATGTGATCAGGGCATCAGGAAAAGAAGCTCATTAAAGAAAAACTGTGAGAATATTTGAAGAAAAGACAGAGGAAAGCAACATCCCATTCGCGAGAAAGTGACTGAAGTCTAGTCGTTAAATCAGAATTGGTTACATTACAGCTACACCTTTGGATTTTGTCGAGAACTTCGGGATGAATACCAGAAGTACCTCCTCAGATATAGCAACAGTATTCAATGCATGGTCGAATGGTAGATTTATAAATGTGCAAAATGGATTCTGATAAGAAAAACTTCCTAGCCTGACACAGTGACTCAACCTTCTTTGTGGTAGATGTAGCAAATGATTCAATGTAGTTGTTCCATTTGAGGCCGAGGAAGCGCAGTGTGTTGCTTTCTGGGAGACTAGCATCATCTATACTGATGGAAGTCAAGAAAGTTTCTCTATGGTGGATAAGGGAGAGCAGTTTCATTTTGGAAGCATTAAAGTTTACAAGCCATTTCTTACCCCAATCCATCATAGATTGGAAGTCCTTTCAAAGAGCAGCAGCAAGGCTTACTTTGTCAGCCTTGGCAGATTTTTATTAAGATGGGAGTCAATGGTGGTGTCATCTGCATAGATGCCTATCAGGATGAAGGCATCAATGCTGGTTTTCATCCTGGAAAAGAACTAAGAGTTGCAGTCTTCAACAGGGAGACTAAAAACTTTGTGACATCATAAAGGAAATCACAGTCTCAGTCTGCTCTTTGGCATCATTAAGATATTCTGCTGGTGGAAGATTCCTGGAAAGAAAGGGATTGGAAAGAGACATTAACACAAACCACAGCATGGACAGAGTTGCCAAGAAAACAGAGCTGCATAGCATGGCAATTGTCTCTTGTCTTCTTTATTTAACCATATATATATATATATATATATATATATATATATATATACACACCAGTACAGTAGTTGCAGATCAAAAAAGTGCTCAATGCACAATCAAAACTCAATATGTAGAACTAACAAAGATATTTATCACCTTCTCACCAAGGCAGATGTGACACAAAGTCAATTAATGTAGTAATTCTGAGCCCCTAAGCTCAGCCTAAAATATCTTGTAGACCCAGCATAAGGCTGGATAAGGCTCTTGTTATTTCACCCCAAACAAGACTCTACCCTTTGGATCCCACTCTGCTTGGAAGCTGAAAGTTGAACAAGAGAAAGCTTGATAACGTATGATTGCTACAAGCTCAAGAACTCAATTGCTGAGCTAACAACATGTCAAAGAATCAAACACACACCGCTTACTTGCTACCTAGGTTTTGACTATGCTGATCTCTTCCTTTGCCTGAAGAGAATGGTGTGGCATGTGTTCAGTTCTTTGACATTTATATATATATATATATATATATATATATATATATATGTATATATATGCTGTTAAATATAACAAACACTGAATGTCTATTATATTTAATCATGAGCCGTTCTAAACATTGTATTTTGGCTTTAATTTCAGGTGAAAATAAAAACAAAAATTGTTCAACATTTGAATATTTTTTTTATTATGCTGGTTCTAAGCTTTCGGTGTGACGTCATTATAAATTTACGACCTGCATCTGCTATTCGATGACTGTTATTGTTGCATAGCAATGTTTTATGTCAACACAAGATAAAATCATTTTTGATTGTGGATGTCTTTATGTTAACATCCCTGCAACCCCTCTGAAAATGGCTCGTGTAAGCCAAAAGCTTAGAACCAGCATAATAAAAAATATCCAAATGTTGGACAATTTTTGTCTTTATTTTCACCTGAAATTAAGGCCAAAATACGATGTTAAGTATGACTCATGATTAAACTTTAAAGACATTCATTGTTTGTTATATTTAACAGTATATATTTAGAAAATTATCTGCTGCCTTGATATACTAATTGTATTTATACATATATATATATATATATATATATATATATACTCTCACACCCTGATCGAGCACTCTAGAAGAATGGTACACTTTGAAAAACTGTAGCTACTCTGGCATCTACACATCGTTCATTCAGCAATTAATTAGAACACTCTCAGCTATTGGGCGTGTATAATGATAATATACATGCTAAAAAGTCTGCCTCCTTCTACCGAGCACCCATAGCTCAGAGGTAGAATTGCCAACTGACGCCAATTTGGTCAGGTTTCAATCCTGGGTAAAAAGCATTTGGCTGTCTAACCATACTGATGAGCTGTGATACAGCAAAACAGATCTGTCTGCGGATGACTATATATATATATGTAGATTTAATAGGCCAATAAATGAAATTTGAGGATTAAAAGCACAACATAATGATAACAGTATTGGCAACAATAATGACGATATTTATTCTATATTAGCCTTTTGACTATATTAATGAATGAAGAGAAAGATTTTAAAGTTGGAATAGCAACTTTAAAATCTTTCTCTTTGGGCTTTTTATAAGAAGCACACGTGGACCAGCTTTCATTTTAATCAAATATAAAAATGTAGACATAAGTCTTTAATAATAATCGTATTTTCAAAATATGAAAAAAAATTAATAAAGTGAACTGTTTACAAACCCACCAAAATTGGAGTCATCATATTTTTTGTGTAAAAACTTGAATTAATAAAAAAGTTACTGAAATATTTATATTTAAAAATATTTCATTATTACTATTAGTTATGATTGCAAGTCATTTTACTTGCAGTCATCATGGTAACAACTTGCTGTAGTTTGCTGTAGTTTCTTTTTATTTCTTAGTAGGGGTAGTTGTACCCTCTACCATAACAAATGGACTTTTATTATATTGTAAAATATCTCTCAGCCCGAAATCATGATACTGCATTAATTATAGCATCAAAACTGATGCAGATAATTCTAGTATGCTTTAAAGAAACTGTAAAATGTTCCTTTTAAGTGAAAAGTTTAAAATTATAAGTGGAGAAAAAAATTTGTAAAAAATTACATTAACATGAGTCATAGAAAAAGTGAAACAGAGGCAGGTGTACCTACATCTTTCTAAATTTATGGCTGTGGTGCATGAAAAGTGCATCATAAACATAGGGGAGAAAAAGCATTAAATTTGTGGGTTGAAGACATGAATAGAAATTTGATTGCAGTGTTGTGTAAGAGGACATTAACATTTTAATTATATTTTTGAAAATAGAGTATCAAAAATAGGGTCTCAATTTGTGGAAATTCCAAGTATATTGCTTGGTCTTACTGCAAAGGAATCTCACTGGTCAGCAGATCTCTTTGTATCTTATTCGTTGAGTTAATTTATTATGCTCAGTCATGTCAAGAGATGTTCAAAAGTTTTACAAATCTCTCACTGAAGACAGTGCTCAATTTTCCTCATATATATAATATTTGTTTAGAATTTAGAACATAAATATGTTATAATATCACTACAAAAGTAGCTATTTTGTTTCAACACTGCTTGTCTCTTATTATTATTTGCTCTACTTTGTATTGAGTAAGTTTTTAAGAAAAGTGTTTTTTGGATACAGAATTTTATTTCATCCATACCTACCATATACTTGTATAATTCTCTCTCTCTCTCTTTCTCTCTCTCTCTCTCTCTCTATATATATATATATATATATGGTTAAATAATCAGGAGATGTTACATTTATTTATTTTTATTGTAATTCTGATGAATTCTCTGGCCAAATTTTTAATGTACATATAAAATTCATTAAGGAAGTAGCTGTAGTTTTTTTCTCTTCTTATATTTTCATTTCTTTTTTTTCTCAACTACTTACAATCTTATCTGAGATCATGATCAGGGGCAAATTGCTAAATCAACAAAAAACCTATTAACTAACTGAAATTGAAAATCAATAAACTGATCCCAACCAACAACAGAAAAGTGCAGGGGCTCCATCATGCATGAACCACATGCATTTTCATACTAGCAGGTCTGGCAATCTGTTCAAAATAAAGTCCCTGTAGACAATTTCTATAAGATGCACTGGTAGAACATATGAACCTACCAGACAGTCACATACAATTCCAGCACACACAGTCATATACTGATGCTGGTATATAGCCTGTATTGCGCCAAGGGGATTCTGATCTACCCACAAATGTTGGTTGTGCAATTTTTTATTCTATCTTTTCCAAATATTGCATTTTCTGTAAACAAGACTGAAGAGACAAACAACAGATCAGCAGTTTATGCAATAAAATATAAGTAAAAGTTCACCTGTGGTGAGTGGTCAGAATGCGAAAGACTCTGCACACGTTGATTACAGATACACAAGCTGCTCTTGAAGTACCCTTCATGTGGTGCTATGCAATGTTTAACATGCTAGGGTCACTTGGCGTGTGCTGATACTTGGATCATCTCTAACAGCCTGTAGAATGTATCAGAATAGTCAGGTGTATGAATGGATTTTGGTCTTCTTGATCCACAGTTTGTTGTGCTGTGGATCCTGTCTCAGTAACATGATAAACAGCAGCAAAGATTGGATGACTCAGTTATCGTCAGTCTGGAAATACAATCTGATACAGCTATATAGTCTTATGTCCATTACTATTCCTGCGTTCATATGTAAAAATTATCTCTATCTGCAAATGATATGAATTCCTTGCCATTTTTAAATGAAACACTTCTCAGTTAACTTATTACTGCACACATTAAACACTGAAGAGAGACAAGCCACAAAGGTACGTGAATCACAAATGTAACCTAGTCTACATGCAAAACACAATGCTATCTACCGTCTATTTTCTTTAAATTTAATTGCGCAAAAATGAAGGATTTGTAGACATATGTTTATGTGAACTGTTGCCCTTGTTTTGATGTGAGGAACCTGCTTCCAATGTTTGTAAAAGTATTTTTGATACACTCTGTATAAGCAAACAGGTTTTATTAAACTCCACTGCACTAACATGGTGCTTTTTATTATATTTCTCAATTTCTGAATTATGTGTTATACATCGGGATTCAAGTTATAAATAAATTGGTTAAAATTCATGTTTTTTTCCTTATTATAATAAAGTTTTTCAAATATCATCTCCTGTCTCACTATGCTTTTCTACATCCACCCCACTCTCATCAGTACTCTCTTCCCTCTCCTACTCTCTTCCTGACACCCCTGCAACCTCTCACTCCTCATAACATTCCTCCTCGTCCACCCCACTCTCATCAGTAATCTCTTCCCTCTCCTATTCTCTTCCTGACACCCCCTGCAACCTCTCACTCCTCATAACATTCCTCCTCGTCCACCCCACTCTCATCAGTAATCTCTTCCCTCTCCTACTCTCTTCCTGACACCCACCTGCAACCTCTCACTCTTCATAACATTCCTTCTATATAACCCCCTGCACAACAGTGGCAGTAAAATGCCTTGCTTGGGGCGACACAATTAAAACAAAAATCACAGTTATTGTCAAGAACAGGTATTATCAGAATGGAACACATGATGTATTTGATTATGTTAGAAAATCAGATTGTTATTAGTTCAAGGTGACATCATTTGTAACACTTTAATAGAAATATCGAACATCTGTACATGTTATTGATACATATATACATACATATATATATATGTATGTAGGTATGAATAAATACATATATTCTATATCTATAGCATGATGCAGAGTTTCATGCCTTATGCAGTTATCAGGTGCATATTATAAACTGACTGTTTCTAGATTTAAATTTTTATTTGTGGTTCTCATGTTGTTCATGTTTGTTATAAATTCTAAATCTGGGATGGCATTTTTTAATTTATTAAATGTATTATTTAATTTGGTATATACTGAAACTTAAACATGAAATTTGAAAGTAAAATCATAAAAGTATATTAGAAAGTAAATGTTAGCAACAGATGTATATATGTAGTCCAAGTAGGACCACTTGTAGTTTATTATTTTAAGAGAACAAAAGAGATTAAAAATAAATAAATATATAAAAAAAATAATGAAATAGAGCAAAAAATAAGATAAAAAATAAGTAAATAAATAAATAAATAAGGAAAAGGTGGATTTATATTAATCCATGTTCCTGTATTTCAGCAGATATTTATTTCTGTGTCTGCATGTGATCATCAATTCACTTCTTTTGTTTAGCCAATTGGTGTTATTTAGGTGTTTTAAGATGACAGGTTTTTCTAATAGGCATAAGTTACATCTATTTCCTATTCCATTATAAGATTCGGTTGTTGCAATGAGGTAATAACTAGGTTTTTGTTGTTCGTTAATTAACCAAAGAGGGCAGTGCTATTCCTGTATTTACTATTACTTGAAGTCATTTTATGATTGTAAATCAGTATTTTCATTGTTTTTCTGTAGAAACAAAATAAAATTGTTTTTCTGTAGAAACAAAATAAAATTTATAAATGCTAGCTTTGTAAATTATCCATTTGGTTATACATTGACTGTTAAGTGGGGAGATCATATTTTTTTGGCACTTACAATTATTTATGGTAGAGTTACTATTATTTATAGTGGAGTTTCTATTATTTTGCAGATTGGACATGTGTTTATTTAATATCATATTGTTATGTTGTAATCAATGTTCTTGATGCATCTATAGTTAACCCTAACATTGGTTTTGTTGAAAATCTTTTTTATTGTAGTGAAATGATTGAAGTGCTTGTGAATCAAGTTTATTTATATATGTTTCTGCACTTGCATGCATATCTGTATATATATTTATTGATATCAATATATATATATATATATATATATATATATATGTATACTTCTGATCAAAAATTTAAGACCACTTAAAAATCTTTAAAAAGAAATTTTTTTTTAAAAATAAATTTTAAACTCCTACCACTTAAGGTTACCAATACTACAATCTAAAAGGTTATGGAAACAAAAAGCTACATTCCAAACATTTTATTTAGAAATTTACATTTTTATAAAATGAGGTGATTTACGCATGATCAAAATTATAAGATCAGGGGTATAAATTGTTAGATCTATGGTAATTCTAATGTTTTTAGTTCAGTTAGAGATTAGCAATCACTGCATAAAGGTGTTACCATGCCTAAAGCAACCAAACTTACCAAAGTTGAGTGTTCTCGAATTCTAGAATTCCATAAGCAAGGTTTGTCACAGCGGGCAATTGCAGCTAAGGTAAATCACAGTAAAACTGTGATTTGAAACTTTCTAAAGAACAGTGAGAATTATGGAAAAGCAAAATTCTCTGGTAGGCCCCAAAAAATTTCTCCTGCATTGAGTAAGAGAATAAGACAGGTTGTTATGAAAGAGGTAGAACTTTCTTCTAGTCAAATTAAGGCAGTCACAGATGCTGATTGCAGTCCCGTAACCATCAGACAACACTTATGACAAAAAGGCATGGTAAATAAAAAGAGTAAACAAATTCCTCGGCAGCTTCCACGTCACAAGGTGGACAACTTAAAGTTTGGTTGTGAATACCAAACATGGGACATTGAGAAGTGGAAGAAGTCCTGTTTTCTGATGAGAAAAAATTCAATCTCGATGGTCCTGATGGCTTCCAACAATATTGGCATAACAAAAACATGCCTCCTGAAATTTTCTCCACACATCATAGTGGTAGAGAGTCACTAATAGTATGGAGTGCCTTTTCTTACAGAGGGACGATGGAGCTCCAGATGGTGCAGGGTTGTCAAACAGCGGCTGGTTATGTTAGCATGCTACAAAAAGCATCTTTGATGATGGAGGGCCATCGTTTGTGTGGGGATGGATGGGTATTCCAACAGAATAATGCTGCAATCCATGCTGCAAGATGGCCCTTGACCTTTCTACAAGAAAATGGGGTCCATCTCTTGGGACATCCTGCATGCTCATCAGACTTGAACCCAATTGAAAATGTTTGAGGATGGATGACAAGAGATGTTTATCGAAATGGCAAACAATATTCAACAAAAAATGAACTTCGTGAAGCCATCTTCAGAAGCTGGAGCAACATCCCCCACACCTTAATGGAAACGCTTATTTCTAGCATGCCCGACAGAATTTTTGATGTCATCAAAAGCAGTGGAGGTAGAACTCATTATTAAATTTGGTTGTTGAATGTTTTCATACACTTTTTGTACAATTTCATAGAATTTTTGTCTCTGGTCTTAGAATTTTGATTATGTGTAAATCGCCTCATTTTATAAAAATGTAAATTTCTAAATAAAATGTTTGGAATATAGCTTTTTGTTCCCATAACCTTTTAGATTGTAGTATTGGTAACCTTAAGTGGGAGGAGTTTAAAATCTATCCGTAAAAAAATATTTCTTTTTAAAGATTTTTAAGTGGTCTTAAAATTTTGATCAGGAGTGTATATATTGTCATTTGGAAATGAGTAATTTCCACAACCTAGGTTTTAACCTTTCAGTTTCTTTAAGTGATTTATAATAACTGATTTTTCATTTTTCAAACAAACGAACAGCAATTTTTACAAACAAGCAACTGTAATTTTTAAAAAACCAAACATCCTCAAAATTAATTTTTATCCATATTTGTATGATCTTAGTTTGTATTTAGAGGTGTGATTACATCTGAACATAATTTCTGATCTTTTATTTAGTAATTTTTTTGTTCTGAGAACAATATAATGACTAACTTTTCTTCCTGGCACAATCTACATACCTTGCCACCATTGTATGGCTTGGCTATTTTCACTATACTGCAGGTTATATCAGGGTCTTTTCCATTTTCCCACACATGGCTAACATGTTTGGTACAATATTTGAGGTTTTCCAGTTTTTTGCAAAAATTTGTAAAAAAACCCATGTTCATACGTTTGAAAAATGAAAAATCAATTATTGCAATTTGCCTGAAGATACTAAAAGGTTGAAACTTATGTTGAAAATTAACTCATTTCTAAATGAAAAATAATCAAACGTTCTAACATATAAATGTCTTGAACACTTTTTAATACAACTGAGTACTGGTCTAATTCAAATGAATTAATCCTCTGGATTTATTCATTAATAAGTTCCATTTGATTCAATCAACTCCTACTAAGCTAGGATGCTGAAACTATTTAGCCCATTAGTTCCTGGTATCTAGCTTTTTAAACAGGGGATGACCTAAAATTTAAAATCCTGCAACTCTATGATTATTATTGATTAGAAAAAATGAAAAATAATTTAAGCAGACTTTATGCAGTACAGGGTTAATTTCATTATTACTATTATTATTACTAGTGGTTAGAATGTTTGCTTTCTGACTGTGAAACCTGGGTTGAATTTAACTGTAATTGATTTGTCCGGAAGGTGGATTCTTGTTATTATTAGTCTGGGGGAGGCGATTCCAGTGTGCAGTGCCTTTGAAAAGTGCCTGAAAACCATACTACAGGTTGACTCAAGCCTTTTGAGTGAAATTGGCTAGACGTTGTGCTAGCATGAAGTCACAAGTCATTGTGACTGAGGGTTTGAGTGAGCTGGTTTTGTTCAGACTGCTGTTCATGCTAGATAATGCTCTCTTTCTCTCAGAAATTGTAACTAAGGCCCACTCAGCATAGTGGCAGTATAAACCACAGGTTATCTCTCTGGGTGTGTCTGAGGAGGCATCTGCAATGGAGCATAGCTAGTCGCACTAGTAGACAGGCATCCTTGAATACAAGTGACCAGATATACATACATTATTACTGAATAAAAACCTTCAGGAAAAGGAAGCCCCTCTGGCTTGAACTGAGCTCAGAAATTAGTTCCTAAAAAGACACACAACCACCAATGTTGTTGATTCTTCAGAAACTAAAGAGTAGCTCGAAACACTTGGCATATTGTTACCATCCTCTTAGCAGCATGATGATGTGGTTCTAAAGAAATCACAGCTGTCTTCTAACTGACTGACATCTTATTCACTGAGTGAAACCATTAACTGGTTTACTCTTGACAGGAAATGCTTAAAATCTTTCTGAGCATCAGTGAATTCAGTTATCTATCTATCTAACAGATTTTGTAAATAAGGACACAAAACAGAGTAGATATGAATATTTTGAAAAATTTGGGTAAGATGTCTGTTTAAAAGCACTATTTAAGCTTTCTCTGATCTGTAGGCCCTACATCATTGAGAAGTTAAGACACACCAGATCTAACAACAGTTTGGAATAGGAGACAGAGGTTTAAATCTTGCTGGAAGAGGCATATTTTTCTAACAAGATTTCTCAATTATTCAGGCCATTAAATGTAAATAGATATACTGTTTAATAAAAGGAAACAGAGCATCTACTCAAATACTCAAATATGTGTCTCCATTAAAATGTAATTTTCAAACAAAAACATTAAAATAATATATATATATATATATATATTGCCCTATCTGCTTCCTATTAATTTTTTGGCAAAGTGTTTGAGGCCATTATCAATGCCAAGGTGGTTCAGCATCTCACAGTCCACAGTCTCTTCTCTGACAAACAGTATGATTTTCACTTCACCAGGTCTTCTGCTGATATGCTAACGACTATCACTGAGTATATATACTAGGCTCTTGATAAGAACAGCAAAGTTCAAGCTGTTGCCTAGGATATCTTCAAAGCATTTGACAGAGTCTGGCATGCTGGCCTTCTTTGCAAGCTATGGGACTATGTTATAACTGGATAATTGTTTGATCTAATCCAGTCATTCCTTTCAAATTGCGTAATGAAGGTAGTATTGCATGGACATGCCTCCTAAAACTATCATACAAACACAGGTGTTCCTCAAGGCTCTATTCTAGGTCCTACACCTTTTCTGATCTTCATCAACAATCTCCCCGATGTAATCAAATCCCAATTAGGCATCTATGCTGACGACACCCCCATTTATTTTTGTCTTGATCCGAATTCCACTGAGGTTGACAAAGCGAACTTTGCTGCTGATCTTGCAAAGGACCTCCAGTCTGTGGTAGACAGGGGTAAGAAATGGCTTGTGAATTTTAATGCTTCCAAAACTAAGCTGCTATCTGTTAACTGCCACAGACAATCGCTCATACCCATCATTAGCATGAATCGGGTTAGTCTCCCTGAAAGGAAAACACTGCACCTCCTCTGCCAAACTCTCTCAGCAGACCTCAAGTGGAATGAATCCATAGCTAAATCTGTTGCTAGGAAGGTTGGTTAACTGTGTAGAGCCAGGAAGTTTTTCCCGTCTGAATCCATCCTGCACATACATAAATCTACCATCTGTCTGTGTATTGAATACTGCTGTCATATCTGGTCAGGTGCCCCTGCTATTTACCTCAGGGTTCTTGAAAAAATCTAACAGAGAATCTGCAATGTGATTGACCCCAACTTGGTAGCTCAGCTGCAGTTAGTTACTCATTAACATAATGTGGCTTCCCTCTGTCTCTTCTACAAATACTTTCACGGCTTCTGCCCCAATGAGCTTAGCTCCCTGATGTGCCTTCTACATGAATTTACTCGTGCTACTAGACTAGCAACTAAGTACCACCCTTTTACTGCGAAACCAATAAAATGTTACCACAACCTCTACTCTAGTGGCTTCTTTTTTTGCACCTCCCACCTGTGGATTTCCCTAACATATACTTGCTTCCCAAACAGCTACAATCTCTAAGAATTTAAATGTAAGGTCAACTGCCATCTCCTATCTTTCTGACTCACATCCTTTCCCTCATGTTCTTTTCTGCATCCATTCTATTCTCATTACACCAGTTTTCTCATCCTTCTCTTACCTATTCTCTGACACCCCTTATAACTTGTTCCTTTTTCTTATCACTTTCCTCCTATGTATTCCCTTGCACACCAGTGGTAGTAAAACTGCCTTGCTTGGGGAGAAATTATTATAACAAAAAAGATTGCTGAAATGCATGAAAGTAAGAGTCATGCATAAAACATAGGATAATATGTATATTTACTAATATATATATATATATATATATATATATATATATATATATATATATATAGCTATATGCTAGCAGTATAGTCCAGCATTGCTCTAGTGTAATGAAAGCTTTCAAACTAATCCATGGTCCTGGAGCTTAGATTCAGCCTAAAGAATATTTGTGCAAAGTTTGGTGAGAATCGGATAAAAATTATGGATTTGTATAAAGGACATACAGACAGATAAACACACACACACACACACACAAGCATCTTGCCTTTTATATATATATATTATCGATTTTCTGCACTATTGTAAGAACTGCAACCTTGAAACTTTTGAATATCGTTTCTTATGTCTTTATCTATGAGTGTATCAAATTTGATTAAAATCGGACCACTCCTTCTATAACCCGATTTTTTCAATTATCAATTTTCAATATTTATCAGGGATACCTCGACACAAAACCTAGCTAAAAACACTCACTGATGCTTTTAGTACAACTGTGTAATTTTTTAAGAAAATCGGTTCAGCCGTTTCGGAGGCTATAGGTAACGGACACACACACACACAGATACATACACACAGACAAAGTTCCATTTATAAATAAGTTTGGATATATATATATATATATATATATATATATATATATATTAATTCAGATACTTTAATCCAAGCGGAAAAAGCAGGAAGGTAAATTCCAAAAACCCAATCCTAATTAATATTAAAAATTTTATTTTAATATTAAAAAATGATACAGGAAGAGAGCTCCATGTAATAAAATATTACAGAGCAAATATATATTAAAAAAGGATTAATTCAATGATGTTGGATGATCATTTCGATATGAAAATCCCCACGGGGGATAACACATCACCTCAGCAACAGAAAAATCCTTTCAGAAACTGGAGAAAAATTCATCTACTTTTCCTTTTTAAATAGATTTGCAAAGAAATTAAAAAAGAAAAAGAAAAAGAAAAAGAAAAAGATAAAACAAAAATAAAATCAAATAAACAAGAAAAGAAGAAATTGACATCGTCTAGGTTCGCAAAAAAAGAAAGAGAATTGTAACTTAAAATTAATGGACAGCGTGTTGAATTGATGTAAGGTTAAGCAACATGGAAAAAAGGTGGGAGATAAGAGAGATAAAGGAAGGAAGGGAAAAAGAAAAGAAAAGAAAGAAAAAAAATTTTTTATATTACAGACGCTGGACATATTCAAAAACCTAACTTCCCAAAAATGTTGAAGTATTAGAAAAAGGCCTTTACTTAAAAAGGTATAATTATTTTTAAAGGGAATAAAAAGATATAGGATTTAAAATAAAATTTTTTTTATTTTAAATTTGGTCATTTGATTTAAACTAAATAAAGACACCGCTAGGTAAAAAAAAAAAAAATTCATTTACAATTATACATACATACAGAAGTACACACACACACACACACACACACACACACACACACACACAAACACACACACACAATTCATCGATTATGAATACATATATACATTCATACACATACACACACACACACATACATTCAATTCTATACACACTCCGTGGGGATTTTCATATCGAAATGATCATTCAAAATCATTGAATTAATCCTTTTTTAATTTATATATATATATATATATATATATATATATACAGGTTTGGGTAAGGACTTGAGAAAATCCTTTATTTACTATTTCTAACTATTCGATTACTTTATATTTAAATTTAAATTAACTTATGTATGAATGCTTTTTATTATCTCTTACCCATATAAAATGTATTTTGTACTTAGCCATTAATTTCTTCCTTCCCACTAACCTGTGCATTTCTTTGTGTTCATAAAGTAGTTCCCGGTTTTGTTCTTTTGACATATATTTCATATCTTTGTTGCTAAATTTGATTTAATTTTATTGATGACATATTTTTTTCTCATTATTCTTTTCATAGTTGCGATCATTTTACAGTTTATATGATATAGCACTTTTGTGTTATTGGTAAAAGATTTTTCAGATTTCTTGCTGTGTTTTTTCCATTGTTTTGTTTTGTGATACATAATTTAATGAAGCTATTATCAGATAAATGGCACATTTCAGTTTATTGATGGTGTATTTTTAAAAATCTTTATGCTTTTCAGAGTTGTGGCCAGTTTACAGCTTATGTGATAGAGCACTTTTGTGGGTTTTTTTTGGTTTTTTTTAATCATTTCACCCCGAGTAAGGCCACTGATGAGCGGGGGGCTACATAACTGTAAAAAGATTAATTAGAAAAGAGTGAGGAGTACAAACTAGTTAGAAAGGAGCAATAGAAAGCTGAGAAAGCAGGTGCGATGACAGATACATAGGTGGAGAGAAAGGGAAGGTTATACGGGGGTGGGGAGAGAGCTAGAGTCCAGTGGTTAATAGATGAGTATTGACATTGCATTTAAGTTTCTGGAGGTTGTAACCATCAGGAAAGCAAGCATATGGGAGCGAGTTCCTGCATTTAAATTTATTGGTAAAAGATTTTTGACATTTCTTGCTGTGTTTTTTCCATTGTATTTTTTGGTGATACGTGATTTAATGAAGCTATTGTCAGATAAATGGCACATTAAATGGTGTGATAATAGATTAAATCAATGAAACAGAGCAAGAAACAAAAGGTCTTTGATACTGGGTAAAGATAGCAGAATGTACTCAGACATTACATTTAAATATGTAACTAAAATCAAAATGGTGATAAAATAAATAAAAAGAACATAACAAAGAATTTTCAATGCCAAGCTTGCATAAATAAAAAATTGCTGCCCGATTCAATCCTGGGGAAAAGCAGTCAGATGTCTAACCATACTATATATATATATATATATATATAGACTTTTTAGAAAAATAAAATATATATATAAATATATATTTTTGCAATTATTGCAATTTGCCTGAAGATACTAAAAGGTTGAAACTTCCACTGCAAAATTAACTCATTTCCAAATGAAAAATAATCAAATGCTCTACAATATAAATGTATTGAACACTTTTTAATTGATCATAACAAAATAATATGATATTAAATAAACACATGTCCAACCTGCAAAATAATAGAAACTCCACTATAAATAATAGTAACTCTACCATAAATAATTGTAAAACAATGTAGAACCACATTTATATATATATATATATATATATATATATATATATATATATATAGTCATCCGCAGACCGATCTGTTTTGCTGCATCACAACTTATCAGTACGGTTAGACTCTGATTGCTTTTTAACCCAGGATTGAAACCCGACCGAATTGGTGTCAGTCGGCGATTCTACCTCTGAGCTATGAGCGTTCGGTAGAAGAAGGCAGACTTTTTAGCATGTATATTATCATTATACACGCCCAATAGCCAGAGTGCTCTAATTCATTTTACTGAATGAGCAATGCATACATGCCAGAGTAGCTACTGTTTTTCAAAGTCTACCATTCTTATAGATATAAAATCCTTTATTTTTATATAAATAAAATCCTTTATTTTATGCATGATTCTGAGTTTAATTCATTTCAGCAATTCTCGGGTGCTTATATACCATGGAAATTCATATTTATTAAATGTGAAATTCCATGATATCTGACAGATATTTGCAGTATCTATACAGGTTGTTGGTGACCTTGGCTCTCCACAATTTCCTCTTCTTTGTAGCTCTTAATAAAGTTTAACTTTTTATTTTCCTTAAACCTTGTTCTGTCATCCATTTATTCAAGCTCACTTATTGTTTTGCTCTCTCCCTTCTGCCTTTAATTTGTCTTGTAAGTATCAAATTTTGCAAGCCTACTTTCTTCATTATGTACCCCTGAAATTTCAACTGTCTTTTTCTGATGTTAAAAATAAGTGTCCTTATTGTTTACATGTTTGTTCCATAGTATTCTCAGTATTCCTCTGCAGAACCACATTTCTGTTGCTTCAAGTCTCTTCTTCATCTTTGAGGAAATTCTTCAATATCCTTCTGTAGAACCACATTTCTGTTGCTTCAAGTCTTTTCTTCATCTGTGAGAAGATTGTCCAGCATTCTTCAGTAAAACCACATTTCTGTTGCTTCAAGTCTTTTCTTCAACTGTGAGGAGATTGTCCAGCCTCCTTCTGTAGAACCACATTTCTGTTGCTTTAAGTCTCTTCTTCGTCTGTGAGGAGATTGTCCAGCCTCCTTCTGTAGAACCACATTTCTGTTGCTTTAAGTCTCTTCTTCGTCTGTGAGAAGATTGTCCTGCCTCTTTCTGTAGAACCACATTTTTGTTGCTTTAAGTCTCTTCTTCGTCTGTGAGAAGATTGTCCTGCCTCTTTCTGTAGAACCACATTTCTGTTGCTTTAAGTCTCTTCTTCATCTGTGAGAAGATTGTCCTGCCTCTTTCTGTAGAACCACATTTCTGTTGCTTTAAGTCTCTTCTTCATCTGTGAGAAGATTGTCCTGCCTCTTTCTGTAGAACCACATTTCTGTTGCTTTAAGTCTCTTCTTTGTCTGTGAGAAGATTGTCCTGCCTCTTTCTGTAGAACCACATTTCTGTTGCTTTAAGTCTCTTCTTTGTCTGTGAGAAGATTGTCCAGCATTCTTCAGTAGAACCACATTTCTGTTGCTTCTAGTTACTTCTTCATCTTTGTGAAGATTGTCCAGTAAAAACCACATTTCTTTCACTTCTCTTCTTCATCTGTGAGAAGATTGTCCAGCATTCACAGCCATATAGGAGACTGATTTAAAAAAATGAAAGCATTCAGACATTCAAACAAAATAGAAATGCATTTTGACAAGGAAAGAATAATGAAGGAAAACAACTCTTTATCATCAAGTGTTGCTTTTTATACATAAAAAAAAGAACGGTAAAATGATGTGCTTTTTGACAAATGGTGTTTATGATTTAGTATTGTCTGATTAAGGCTGCCTGTTATTCCAAAGATATAGAAATGTAAAAATCCTGATTATACTTTCCTTTTTTTTTTTTTTTTTTGTTTTTTCTGCTTTATTGATTTTTTTTTCTCTTTGAATTTATTTTGGACCATAATGAGAAAAAAAAAATTTAGTGTTAAGTGATAAAGAAAGGAATGTAGGGTGAGAGTCACCGGCCTTTGTGGGTGTGATATGGGTAGCATAATATACAAAAAAATTTTTTTTTTATGGAATGATGAAATGACTTTTGCCAGGCGCTTTATAAGAAGACTCTTTTGGACAGTACGTTTTGCGTCAATAATTATTTTCAGTCAGTTCTTTAATGAAAACTTAATCCTTTGCCGTATTGTCATTCTGTGATAAGAATGTTTTAACTGCACACTCATCATAATGACAACATATCTGATTAGCAATCTTTGATATTCTTTCTCGGTAAACCCTTACCTAATGGATTGCATTCTCAGTCATTATTCCAGCCAAACATTCAAGACAATTGGTTAATTATTATTTAACAATAAAAATAACACTCCAATGTTTCCTTCCATCTTAGGTGACAACAAATATAACATATCCACCTAAAATAAATCAACCTTACACAAAACATGTGAAAATTCTCTAATATTTTGGTCTTATTACAACCAGCTGATAAACTATTAAAATTTCAAAGCTGGAAATATCCAAATGGATACACGAGATTTACCCACTTACAGTCTTGAAGCAGCGGAATGCTCCTGCAATCATGTAACACTATATTTCAATACACAGAGTCAATGCTCATCAGATGATCAACCAGAAGTGTCAGAAATCTACAACTTTTTACAAAAGCTGTATATTTCTGAAACCATATCTCATAACCAGTAATACTAAGGAGGTTAAATTTGGTATTATTTGAAGGAGAAATCAATTTACTTTTATATAATAAAATCAACTTCATTTTTCAATGGCTTTTGAGATATGTCGATTCAATTGCACTAACATTACATATTCAGATTTTTCAACAATTCGGGGATTAAACAATTGAAATCTCCCAAGGGTTGACCAAGGAAGGACAAGAATGGACAACACAAATGCAAATATTAGCACCAGGATGAGTGTACAGTTTAGATATTCTTGACAAAATGTTTCTCTGGTGAGATATTTTGAACAGCAGGATGTGATAGGAGTTATCATCTTTATTTTCTCTTCTATATTGTATTTGTATAAATAAATAACTGGTTCTCATCTTAAGCAGAAAGTAATTTATAAAGACAACATAGGGAAGATTAGATATGGCAAATATAAGTTTTGAAATGTTTTGGATTTAACTTGGACTGTGCCATGGAATCTTTTTACAAAAAAAAAAAAAAAGAAAGAAAAAAAAACAATTTGCCTAGCTTTTTCTTTTTTTTTTTTAAATTATTTTTAAAAGTTTCTTAGACCATGAACAGCTGTGAAAATGAAGAGAAATAAAGTGTGATTGCAAGAAAAAAAAATCTTGTAGTTGGTTTCCTCATATGACTGTTTTTTATTTTTAAGTTTTATAAGTGTGTGTCTGGTGAGTTTCTGCCATCATTTGTAGCCATTAGATCAATCCACTGACTGCAGTCGGGGATGTGTCCAATGTTTGCTTTATACAAAGTCCGAGGAACTAAACTTGTGTTAGCTGGACAGAATGATTTTTGGTTTTTCGTGCATGGTTCCGTTATGCTTTGCTGTGTTGACTGGGTGTTTGATTTAAAGCATTCGGATGAAAAGAGATCTGAAAAAAACAAAGATAAAAAAATGGCGTTAAAAATGACAAAAATAAATTTGCGATATTATTTTTTAAATATTTCACAACAAGCAAGGCAATAAAGCCACTAAGAAGTTATTATGAGTGAAAGCATATTAGTAATAAAATGAAACTAAAGAGAGAGAACAATAAAAGAACAGAAATTAAGAAAAGAGGAGTTAATGGTTGGTGTTATATTTAAATTTTTGATGACCAATGTTGACTAGAAAGCTAGAGGTTGGCAGAGAGTTCCACGGGAAGTGCAAGAGAAGAAACTGTTACCATAGAACTTACAGTTACATCTAGCTATTTCAACTATAAAATGATGAGACCTAGCTGCCGATTTTTTTTTTTTTAATCATTTCACCCCGGGCAAGGTGTAAATGCCACTGATGTGCAGAGGGGGGGGGCATGTAACTGAAAGAAAATTAATTAGAAGAGAGAGAAGAGGAGTACAAACCAATTAGAAAGGAGCAATAGAAAGATGAAAATGCAGGTGTGATGACAGTTGCAAAGGGGGAGAGAAAGGAAGGGATATATGGGGTGGGGAAGGGCTAGAGTCCAGTGGTTAGTAGATGAGTATTGACATTGCATTTAAATTTCTGGAGGTTGTAGCCATCAGGAAAGCAAGAAGCGAGTTCCACAGGTGGGAAGTGCGAGAGAAGAAGCTGCAAGAGTAGAATTGTCATGGGGACGGCATTTAAAATTGTAAAATCTAGAGGAAAGCTCATCAGGACAATTAAAAAAATATTTATAGAGAAGATTCAGTGAAGCTATGCTACAGTGATGGGCAAGTGACTTAAGCCAAGATGTAAAGTCAGGACTGATAGCATAGCAGATTCTTCTTTGAATTTTAGCAAGAACCTTGAAATACATGCCACATCAAATGTGACAGGAATACATAAAAGATACAGAAAAATGATAGACTTATAACTGAGGAAGAACAAGAACGCACAACCCACATGCAAATATTAGCACCAAGATGAGTGTACAGTTTAGATATTCTTGACAAAATGTTTCTCTGGTGAGATATTTTGAACAGCAGGAGGTAATAGAAATTAGCATCTTTATTTCCTCTTCTTTGGAGTGGATAGACTAAACTATCGCCCAGTTCACACTCCTCCCACGTCTATTGAACAGGTGAAGAGGCTCATCCCTTGTTCCCTGTTTAGGATGTGGTTTCCGGCTCTCTCTTTTCCAATCTTTTCACTCATACGTAGCCCCCTGCACATCAGTGGCGTTACCGCCTTGCTCGGGGTGATATGATTAAAAAAAGAAAAAAAAAGTTGTATTGTATAAATAAATAACTGGTTCTCATCTTAAGCAGAAAATAATTTATAAAGACAACTTAATGAAAATTAGATACAGCAAATATAAGTTTTTAAATGCTTGGGTTTAACTTGGACTGTGCCATGGAATCTTTTTACAAAAAAAAAAAAAAGCAAAGAAAGTTTTTTCCTAGTTTTTTTTTTTTTAAATTATTTTTAAAGTTTGTTAGACCATGAACAGCTGTATACATTCTAAAAAAAATTCCCTATGTTTACATTTAGATATGAAATTGTTCAGATATGGAAAAATTTGAGTGATCTATGACGAAAGAAGTTTAACTTCTTCTATGTGCCATGTCTCTATTTCTCCCTATCCCTTGGAGTTGATAGATTAAACTATCGCCCGGTTTACACTCCACCCATGTCTATTGAACAGGTGAAGAGGCTTATCCCTTGTTTCCTGTTTAGGATGTGGTTTCCAGCTTTCTCTTTTCCAAACTTTTACTCTTATTTTTTTTTCTTTTCTCTTTTTTTTTTTTAACAATTGGAGTAGATTGACTAAACTATCGCCGGTTTACACTCCACCCACGTCTATTGAACGGGTGAAGAGGCTTATTCCTTGTTTCCTGTTTAGGATGTGGTTTCTGGCTTTCTCTTTTCAAATCTTTTCACTCTACTGTACCCCGCTGTATGTCAATGGCGTTACCGCCTTACTTGGGGTGATATGATAAAAAAAAAATCCCTTGTAGCCCTTAACACCCCTTTTCTTTTTACCCCTCCCAAACCCTGCTCTGCCATCCATTTGCTCAAGTCCATCAAGTATGTCATGCATTACTTCCTTCTGTCCCTCCTTCTCTCTATCCGTTCTGTGAGCATTAGAATCTCTAAGCCCTCCTTCCTCTTTACATATTCCAGAGACTCCATCTGTCTTTTCCTGATGTTAAGTATCAATTTCCTTTTTGCTTCTATCCTCTCCAAAATCTCATCATTGCTCACATGTTAATTCTATGGTATCCTCAGCATCCTTCTGTAGAACCACATTTTGGTTCCTTCAAGTCTTTTGGTCATCTTTGATGAGATTGTCCAGCATTCGTTGCCATATGAAAGTACAGATATTACATAACAATCCAGTACTCTCTTCTTTGTTTCCAGTGAAATTTTCCTGTTTCTCAATACTCTGCTCAGCTTCTGAAATGCATCTTTGGCCATGCCAATAAAGGAACAAATTTGGCCTTGCCTGACTAGCTGTAAATTATTTCATTAGTTTGTACCAGTCCTAACAGTAGGAGCTACTACCCTGGAGGATGCAGGTTCAAATTCTGCTGGAAGATGCAAACTTTTTTTAATATATATATATAATATATATGGTGTTTAAATGTGTTCAGCACCAAGGTTGCTGTTTTTCAGTGGTTATTACTGATAAAATGTATTTTGGGGAGCAAATTTTTTATTGTAAAGTGCTCAATATTAGTGGGTAGATAGAGCATTGATAAGTAAAAAGAGTTTGTCTCTTTACTAGAGCAGATTCATGCTGACTTTGAAGTTTTGTGATGACAGTGTTATGATGTTCTCACTCATCAGGGCTGTTTGCATACAGCCTTGACATGTGAGGACATCATAATGGTGTCCTTACGAAACTTCGAAGTTGGCATGAATCTGCACTATTTAAGAGACAAACTCTTTGTACCCACACACACACACACACACACACACACACGCACACACACACACACATACATATATATATAAAATAGTAGTTTGAAAAAGTGCTCAATGCAAACCTAACACAATTGAACTTAATATACAGAGCTAACAATACATTAAAAAACAGATTACACACCACTTATTTGCTACCCAGCTTTTGACCCCTCAGGTTTTTTCAGGTTGCTTGCCTGTAGAGACCTGAGGGGTTAAAATCTGACTAGCAAGTAAGTGGTGTGCAAAATTCAGGCCGGTAGACAAAAATAAATATAGTTTAATAAAGAAACAGAACATCTACTTAAATATGAGTATCTATTAAAAGTAGTGTTTTAAACAGTAAAAATCTGTCAGATGAATGAAAATTCCTAGTTCTAAAAAAATTCTAAAAAAGAGATCTATAAATATATAATGTAGATTCTGGCAAGAAAAAATTGTCTAGCACATCAAAGGGAAACAACTTACCCAGCTGCAGAGCTAGCAATTGATTCAACACAACCTTTCCACATCATGTCAGCAGAAAACTTTAGTCTGAAGAGGAACAATGAGTCACTATCCTAGAAGATAGATTCAGGCAAGAAAAATTGTGTAGTTCGACACAGTCAACTAACTTTCATAGCAGCAGACCTAGCAATTGATTCAATATAATCTTTCCACTTCAAGCCAGCAGAAAACATTAGCTCAGAAAATAGTTTTGGTCTCGCACAACACAGTAAACCAGCTTGTCTTTCAAAATATATATTTCTGATTGTTGTTAATAAAAAAATTAATATTATATTAATTTTTGTAATTTACAAATTTTATCTGTCTGTATTTTTGAGATGAAGTATTGTAACTATTTACACTATTTACATTGTTCAGACTGTTGTCTTCATTTTTATTGTAACATTGACAATGTTTCAGTTGTTGTACACTCCAGCCTTCTTCAGGGGGTATATGTTGGAATTTTAAACAGAACCTTTCATTTAGTTCACTGGACATGTAACCCAGAGCATTGGTTAAAGTAATCCATGACTTGGTCCAAAGACCGGTGGTTTTAATACCTGGCCACAGCAGAAGTGAACAAAAAACTGGGAGAGTTGTGTTACTGAAGGGAAATAACTGAAACTGAAATATCCAGAAAAAGCATAGCATGTAGAAGTAGAACAATCTACCCCAGTAACTAAATAGGCAGTTCAGTTTGAAGTTCTAATATATTTCAACTGAAGAAGAGCAGAGCATAAAATGACTGCAACATTGTGAATATGACGAATAAGTTAATAAAAAAATGTACACTCCAGCAGAGTTCAAATTTGCATCCTCCTTTGTAAGAGAAACCACTATCTAAACTGTCATCATTTTGACTGCTCAGCTACGGAGAGTATCAAAGCCCAGTAAACTCATCAGATATGTAGTTGTTTGCATTCCCTGTCCCTAATAAACATAAAACAAAAATAAAATTTCTATATTGTTTCTGCATTAAAGAGTTTATAGATTATGACACAGTCTTAAGGCAGAGGTATTGTATTTGGTCGTGTTGTGTCTATTTTGTTTGTTTGTCCGGGTTCATGATATCTTAAGACCTGCTAGATGGATTCAGATTTTACTTTCAGGGATGACTGATCTCATGACTGGCATGAACTAATTAAATATTGGATTCAATATGATACAGGATAAAACTTCTGGGTAATTTTTCTGGTTTTATTAATAAAATTTTATTTTTGCCTCTGAAATGCCAAATACTGAATTACCTTCCCCAGATCATTTTAAGTGTGCATTTAATTTTGAGAGCAGTCAAGTTCATTGCAGTTAATCGTTCTCATTTCAGTAATCATCTCTTGCTGATGATGTCAGCATTGCCTTGGCGGAGGTTTGTAATCTTTGAGTGCTTTTTCTAGTTTTTACTTTGTGTCACTTCTCCAACAATATCTTTCCTATATTGCTTCCAGAGATAACACATTTTTTGTATATTATTTATTACTTATGTCCCTCTTTCATTGACATTTTATCTTACATCGAAGTTTGAGATTAAATTCTAAAATTTTGAATAGACATTCAAAGATAAAACTTTTGAAGGTTTCAGTAAGAAAACAGACACGTAAAAGAAATATCTAATGTATTGCAAATTCAAATGATCTCTTTTCTAATTTCCGTTTGCTATATTTAATTATACAATTAACTTTTTTTATCTTTGTTAAGATGTTTTAATTTTTTTCCTAAGCATATTTATCAGAAATTATATTTTACTGTTGATTTAAATCTTAACTTTTAATTCTTTAATTTTCATATTGCTTTTAGTCTTTTTACATTTTTGAATAAAAATGAAATATAAGAAATTTCTATTCATATCTGACATGAATAAACATTAAAATATTAACAAAATCCTGCCACATATCGTTCTCGTTTTAATTGAGTACTGATGATAGAAAAGCATATATATTTTTTAGAAGTACTTTCTTTCTCTTTATTTTGAAAAGGTTACGATAATATAACAATTGTGTGCAGTAAATTGAGAGTGGACATTATCTAGAAAATGTAAAAAGCATAAAGGTTTCTTTATTAATTAGAATGTTCAAGAAAATTTGTGCTTATGTTATTTTGTTGTGTTTGTTTGTTTTTTTACCCTCAATCATTTTTGTGTTTGCAAAGCAATATTGATAGAAACTGGACTGTCTCCAAAACAAACAATCACTTTTTTTCCCCTGAGATATTCACCAAGTTTGGTGTTGTCATCATAACTAATCTTATATATGAATGTAGTTCCTTTATTCCTAAATGTGCTTTTTGCTAAAATATTTCTCACAAAATATTTTACCTATGATATCATTACATTACAGAATTCACACACATACACACACACATTTGTAACCTATATATATATATGCGTGTGTGTGTGTGTCTGTGTGTTACATATTTATGTGTGTGTGTGTGTGTGTTAAAGAACGAAACACACAAGCATCCTGATGACACCTGCGGGTTCAAAACCTGGGTAGGAAGTAAGCGGTGTGTGATCTGTTCTTTAATGTATTGTTAGCTCTGTATATTAATTTCATTTGCATTGAGCACTTTTTTAAACTACTATTTTATATATATACTAGCAGTATAGCCCGGCGTTGCTTGGGTGAAATGAAAGCTTTAAAACTAATCCATGGTCCTGGAGCTCAGACTCAGCCTAAAGAATATTTGTGTGAAGTTTGGTGAGAATCGAATAAAAATTGTGGGTTTGTATAAAAGACATACAGACAGATAAACAGACACACACACACAAACATCTTGCCTTTTATATATATGCATTATCGATTTTCTGCATTATTGTAAGAACTGCAACCTTGAAACTTCTGAATATCGTTTCTTATGTCTTTGTCTATGAGTGTATCAAATTTGATTAAAATCGAACCACTCATTCTATAGCCTGATTTTTTCGATTATCGATTTTCAATATTTATTGGAGGTACCTTGACACAAAACCTAGCTAAGAACACTCACAGATACTTATAGTACAACTGTGTAAATTTTCAAGAAAATCAGTTCAGGTATTTTGGAGTCTATAAGTAACCGACACACACACACACACACACACAAAGTTCCATTTATAAATAAGTTTATATATATATATATATATATATATATATATATATATATATATATAAGTATATACATATGCATGTGTGTGTGTAGGTACAAAGAGTTTGTCTCTTTAATAGTGCAGATTCATGCCAACTACGAAGTTTCATAAGGACACCATTATGATGTCCTCACATGTCAAGGCTGTATGCAAACAGCCCTGATGAGTGAGAACATCATAACACTGTCATCACAAAACTTCAAAGTCAGCATGAATCTGCTCTAATAAAGAGACAAACTCTTTTTACCTATCAATGCTCTATCTACCCACTAATATTGAGCACTTTACAAAAAAATTTGCTCCCCAAAATACATTTTATCAGTAATAACCACTGAAAAACAACAACTTTGGTGCTGAACATATTTAAACACCATATATATATATTTGTTTGAACATTATCTTTAATGGATACTCATATTTGAGTGGATACTCTGTTTTTCTATAATTAAAAAAGTATATTTATATATATCCACTGGCCTGAATATTTGAGAAATCTTGTAAGGAAAATATTTATCTTCCGACAGGATTCAAATTTGCAACTACCATATACCAGGGAGATGCCTGCATTTGATCTGACATATTTACTACTTGACCACAGAAGATTTCATAGTAAACAATGCTGAACCAAGCCATATAAATACATATTTTCTTGATTTCTTTTGAACATCCATAACTGCTTGAGTTTGTATCCCAATGTAAACAATATTACAAAATTTTTTGGAAAAGTTTTGTAATTGGAACTGACCAACATATTTATTCAAATTTATTTACCGTCCGTAATTATTAGGCCACCTCAGTGTTTTAAAAAAATGATGTATTTCAGACTATTTTTTAGTATTTATTGCCAAGTGAATAATTGTAAATGAAAATAGAATGGTTCTTTTGTTAATATTGTACAATAACATGTGTATTAAATTTTATTCTTAAGGTCAGCTATATAAAAGTTACTAAATGTTGAACCCAGAACTGGACTCCTGGAAGCACCATTTTGTTGTATGTATATATTGTGATATATAAACTTATTTGTGACTAAAAGAGGATCAAAAGAAAAATAAATAGACACAATTTGTCTAAATTATTAATCAAATATATATATATATATATATATATATATATATATATATATATACTACCTGCCATAATTATTAGGCCACCTCAGTGTTTTAAAAAAATGATGTATTTCAGACTTTTTTTTTAGTATTTATTGCCAAGTGAATAATTGTAAATGAAAATAGAATGGTTCTTTTGTTAATACTGCACAATAACATGTACATCAAATGAACTTTTAAATATTTAATAATTACCTACATTGCAGTTTCATCAGTGAAAGAATGAAAAAAATTTAGGATGATTCAGACAAGTTTTCCTTTGCTTCCTTGCCTTGTAAATTTTTGCAAAGTAATAATAACAAAAGAACTATTCTATTTTCATTTGGCAATAAATACTGAAAATAGTATGAAAAGCATCATTTCTTTAAAAAAACTGGGGTGGCCTAATAATTATGGCCAGTAGTGTATGTGAACATTATTTTTAATGGATACTCATATTTGAATGGATAGTCAGTTTTTTTTTTTATAATTAAACAGTATATTTATTTATTCAATGGCCTGAATATTTGAGAAATATGTAGTGGATATATATAAATCTAGTGTTTAATTAAAAAAAAAAAACAGATGTTTCCCCTCAAATATGAATATCTGTTAAAAATAATGTTCAAACAAATAAATTTAAATAAATATGCTGGTTAATACTAATTTCATAATTTTATGTAATATATATATATATATATATATATTATAACATATCAATGTTATAATTTATTAATAAATATTATTATTATTATATATATATAAGGTGAAACATATGGAATAGCCACAATTCTCTTAATCTAAATTTAACTATTAAAAATCCTAGAACAGTGAAACCAGTGAAGTTACTCTAAATAAATATTATTAAAGATTCCAGCTATATTTAACTTCTTTTCTGATATATATATATATATATATATATATATATATATATATATATATATAAAATTAATGTGGAGAAGTTTGTCACTTAACTTAGCAGTGTTCAGTTTATGCTCTATCTCAATATTGAGCATTTTATGACAAGTAAACCATTGGAAAACAACAATCTTGGCATTAAGCCTTATCCAACTCAACACTATATATATGTGTGTGTGTATGTATGTAATCATAACCAATAATCATTTACATTAGTGAAATTATATGTTCTACTGTAATTTGAACATGGATCATTTGTTTTAATCTCTCTCTCTCTCTCACGATGTGCTATGTCTCCTCAGGATGTAGGCAATCTTGGCTCTCCAAAGTCTCCTGTCCATTGTAACTCTAAATAAATTCTGACTTCTCTTCATTTCTAAACCCTGTTTCATCATATATTTTCTCAAGTTCGTCAAGTATGTTATGTGTTTTTTTTCCTCTGTCTCTCTTGCAATCAATCCATCCTGTGGTTAACAGATTTTCCAAGCCCTCCTTCCTTATTTGGTGACCCTGAAATTTCAAATGTCTCTTTTTGATTCTGAATTCTGATTGTCTCCAATTTCTTAAGACTTCCTTGTTGTTTATAAAAATATTGTCATGTTTTGAAAGCCTAAAATATTTTTATTTGTGTTTATAAATAATCATTACATAATAAAATCCTTACATTTACTTTGGTTTATTATGTTTAATGACATATTGACACTTTATGGATTATTTAATGCCAAGATTAAATTTTCTTGAGAGTTTTGGTAATTTATTTTTCAAAAATGTATTGCTGGTATACTTATTAAGAAAATGTAATTTTATACTTTTCTCATATTTTGACCCCAGTTTAAGGGTTCACTATTTTTTCATAACTGGGAACCTAACAGGTTCTACCACCCACTTACATTTGCCTTAGTAAAGTCCACCAGAAGATGAAATGTGTTGGTAAAGAAAAATTTTCCTTTTGTCGTTATTCACAGTCTTTTTACAGATATATTTTCATTATATTTGAAGTTTTTACACCTATATATATATATATATTTACGCTCTCACACCCTGATTGAACACTCTGGAAGAATGGTAGACTTTAGGAAAACAGTAGCTACCCTGGCATGTATGCATCACTCATTCACTAATGAATTAGAGCACTCTGGCTATTGGGCATGTATAATGATAATATACATGCTAAAAAGTTTGCCTTCTTCTACCGAGCGCCCATAGCCCAGAGGTAGAATTGCCTACTGACTCCACTTCGGTCGGGTTTCAATCCTGGGTTAATAGCAATCGGAGTCTAACCGTACTGATGAGCTGTGATACATCAAAACAGATCTGTCTGCGGATGACTATATATATATATATATATATATATATATGTGTGTGTGTGTGTGTGTCTGTGTGTGTGGATTTCAATGTGATATATGTCTTTCTGTATGGAAGTGAATGCTGGATCAGGCAGCAGAAATGTGGTTTTACAGAAGGATGCAGAGGATACCATGGGCAGAGCATGTGTGCAATGATGAAGTGTTGGAAAGGATACAAACGAGAAGAAGACTGATACTAAATTTCAGAAAGAGATAAATGAGGTTTCTGGGACACGTAATGAGGAAGTGGCGCCTGGAGAACTTAATACTCACAGCTCGGATAAAAGAAAGAAGAGATAGGGAAAGCAGCCCGAGACGTACTTGTTAGATCTGAATAAATGGTTGACAGAGTGGTGCTTAGAAGAGATACCAAGAGAAAAATTATTGAGAGTGACAAGAGACAGAGCCAAGTGGAAGTCCATGATCGCCTATGTCCTGAAAGGGCACAGCATATGAAGAAGAAGTGTATGTGTGTGTGTATGTATATATGTGAGTGCATGTGCATAAGTGTGTGGGTGTGTGTGTAAACTTTTGGTTTCAGTTTCATATTTAAAAATACATTTTCCTCTGTCTGAGTATCTTTTAGCCATTAACAACAACTTTTGTGTGTTCACCTCTCCAACATGCGCTGTAGATTATAAGGTCACATCCTCACCCAGGTGTTTCCATAGCAAGTAAGTTTTACAAAAAATTCCTAACCATTTATGAATTCAGAATTTTTCCTATCCTAGACTGCCTGCCAAACAAGACTTAAGGGTCCAGTCTGCTCTACTATCTTTCAAGGATAAAAGTAAATGCAATAGGCTTGGCTGGAATTTGAACTTGAAACACCAGCCCCACATTCTATGTCAATAACCAGTACAATAGACACTCTATCTTGTAATACATATATATGTATTAATATGTTATATTTGTTATTAACATATTTATTGCATACCAGGTATACACCTTTAAACTACAAGAAAACAAATTGTGTGTTTATTAGCAAAAGGATGAAAGTGAAATGCAAATTACAAATCAGGGATACTAAAATCGAACAAGTACAGAAATTTCTTGAAATGTGTCTTAACAGAGGACAAAAATTATAACACTGAGATCTAAAGATTTATTGGGATTGACAAAGATGCATTCCAGAAGCCAAGCAGAGTATTAAGAAACAGATAATTTTGTTAGATACAAAGAAGAAAGTACTGGACTTTGACGTGATATCTGTCCTCTTTTTTGGCCGTGAATGCTGGACAATATCCTCAAAAATGAAGAACAGACTTGAAGAAACAGAAATTTGGTTCTCCAGAAAAATAAGCCGAACATGTAAGCAAAGACAATCGAAACAAAAAAGAAACTTACACTTAAAATCAGGAAGAGATAGTTGAAATTTCTGGGGTAAGTAATGAGAAAGGAGGGCTTGGAAAACCTGATACCCACAGGATAGATTGAGGAAAAATAGACAGAAGAAAGTAGTGCATAATATATTTGATGAACCTGAGCAAATGAATGGTTGAACAGAGAAAGGAGAGTTTGGAGAATCTGATGCTCACAGGACAGATTGAGGGACAGAGGAAAGTAATACATGACTTACTTGATGAGTTTGAGCAAATGGACAGTAGAACAGGGTTTAGGAAAAATAACAAAAAGACAAAACATATTATGAGCTACAAGGGACAGGAAGATGTAGAGAGCTATGATCACCTACATCCTGAAGAGACACAGCTCATAAAAGAAAAAGATCTGGGCGAGGTACTAGAGAATGACAAAGAACTGCAAGAAACAGTAGAAACCACATCATTTGAAGCATCATTTGAAGACTTTCAATAGATGCAACAACTAAAGTGGATAACAACTGTAACTCAAAGGAAAATAATGACATCATCAAGATGTTGACATTCCACGCTAACTCTAACAAAAGATTAGTAGGGAAACATCATCTATGCAAGAAAGTGTGATAACAGTAGGCTTGGAAACCTATTTTCCTGAAAAATTGTTTTAATAGAAAGATTTTATAAATTTCAACAGAAAGTAGCACTGGCTGATCAGTTTATGACTTTCAAATGTTTCCTTATAAGGAAACAGTGAGTATTACCATTACCATGTGAGGTGAAAGGAATAAATACTACATTTTGAACCCAATGTTGAGGGAGAAAAGCATAACTTCAGTAGCACTGACTGCTTGGTCAATGAAGGCTGAACATTTCCTTGTATAAAAACAGCCAATATTTCTTGTCTATATTTCTGAGATGAGGTATTTTAATTATTTTCATTATTTACATTGTTCAGACTGTTGTCCTCATCTTTGTTGTCATATTCACTTTCAATATCTGCCTATATTTCTGAGATGAGGCATTGTAATAATTTTCATCATTTACATTGTTCAGACTGTTGTCCTCATCTTTGTTGACATATTCTCTGAGAACTCTGGTAAAAAATGGTTACTGAGACATTAGGTTTATAAGTCCCCAAAATTCATACACTGGTGTTCTCAGGACACATGGCTCAGTGGATAAAAGCTTTGGTTGGATCCTCTGAAATAAAGGTTTCAGTTCAAAATTTCAATCACTTGAAGAAGGTCAAAGCATACAACAATCGAAACATCATAAATATGGTAACAAAAATTGAGGCCAACAGTTCGAACCATGTAAAGAATGTAAATAGCCAATCATTACTGTTTGAGATAAGGGGAACAGATACTTCACTTTGATTTCAACTCAATGACTAGGGAGAAAAACATAACCTGAGTAGCACTGACTGCTTGGTCAGTGAATGATAAATGTTTCCATATTAGGAAACAGCTTTACTTTTATTAGTATTTACTTTTACTTGTTTTTTTTTTTATTAGATAAAGCATTGCCAACCATTATTATTACATTTTAATTAGTATTTAGTTTCATTTTTTTTTTTTTGTTGATTAAATGAAGCATTATCATACATTCTTTGTTCTCATTTCTAATGGCAAGATAATTTACAATTACCATCTCAACTCTAATTATAACGGTAATTCACCATTAACATTAGGGATGAAGAAAACCGATATATTTTGATCCCGGCCTGATGAAAGTTTAACTCAAATAGCACTGGCTGTTCAGCCAATGAATAATGAATGTTTCTATATAAGGAAAAAGCTAATATTACCATTAGCATCTGCAAAAAAGTTAAAACATTTCTACTTAAACAAAATAGCTTCATTATCATCATCAGTATCTAATGTATTATTATTATTTACTAAGATTAGGCTGGTGATGCACTCAGTATGAATCAAACTCATTACAACAATTATGATTTGCTCAATGAGCTTGTTTATCATTGACAGGGCACCCACTATTTACTGAACTTAATTTTGACACAAGGCTAAAAAACGTGAAACACCTAATGAGGATCAAACTTGCTGCATTATATTGTTGAGATGAACTTGCTAATCACAATAGGTGCCCTAATTCCTTCATCATAAAAAAATTAAATAAAATCAGTTCTTTGATGTTGATCTAACTGATTAAAGAAAAAATTACTTTAAAAAGTTTTTAAAAAATCATCTGCATTCTTCAAATAACAAACTTTTGAATTTAATACTTTTCATTCTTGCCTTAATTAATTAATTAAATGGAATCAAGACAAAATTTGGATCTGAAATCACAGATAAACTTTTGGTGAAATTTGAAATATTTCTCATCTGCACCATCAATTCATTACTGCAGATCTTACATATTTTCTTTCTCTATGTGCCATGCCCCTTCAGGATGTAGGTGATCATGGCCCTCCACTATCCCTGGTGGATCTTAACATGCTTTCTGCTGTTACTCCACCCAAACACTGCTCTGCTTATCCAGTTGCTCAAGCCCATCAAGTAAGTCTATCAGACCTGTGAATATCAGATTCTCCAAGCCCTTCTTCCTCATTATTTACCCCAGAAATTTTAACTGACTCTTCTTGATGTTAAGCATTAGTTTCATTTTTGCCTCCATTGTCTTCAAAACCTCATCATTGCTCACATGCTCGGTTCATAGTATCTGCTGCATCCTTTTGTAGAACCACCTACAAGTCTATGCTAAGAATATTACTTTCATATATATCATCTGGTGCTCCTGTTATATATTTAGAGATCCTTAATAAAATCCAAAGAAGAATCTGCAATGTTATTGGTCCTGAACTGGCATCTCAGCATCAATAAATTTCCCATTGCTGTCACGTAGATTCTGCCTGCTTTTCCTATAGATACTTTCATGGAAATTGTTTTGATGAATTCTCCTCTGTTGTACCAAGACTTGATGAATTTAAGTGCATTACTGGATTTGCAGCAAGTTCTCATCATGTTACTGTTGTGATGGCTAGATGTAACCATAAGTTTTATGCTAACATTTTCTTTTCTTGCACTTTACACTGATGGAAAGTTCTTCCGATTTCTTGCTTTCCAGTCAAATTTGACCTTCAAAGATTTAAATGCAATGTCAATCTTTATTTTTTGTCCCCTTAAATTCAGTTCTTTTATTGTTCTCACCCATTAATTACTAGCAGTATCACCCGGCGTTGTTCGGGTGTAATGAAAGCTTTAAAACTAATCCAGGGTTCTGAAGCTCAGACTCTTTGGACGTTGGCACGAAGACTAAAAAGCAATAGTTGTTTCCAGTTAATATGAAACCAGGGAGAAATTGGAAAAAATAAGTCACCCATTACCTGACCAGAAGCCTAAAGAATATTTGTGTGAAATTTGGTGAGAATCAGATAAAAATTGTGGATTTGTATAAAGGACATACAGACAGATAAATAGACACACATGTGCAAACATCTTGCCTTATATATATATATTATCGATTTTCTGCACTATTGTAATAACTGCAACCTTGAAACTTCTGAATATCATTTCTTATGTCCTTGTCTATGAGTGTATCAAATTTGATTAAAATCAGACCACTCCTTCTATAACCCAATTTTTTCGATTGTCGATATTTATCAGGGGTAGCTCGACACAAAACCTAGCTAAGAACACTCACAAATGCTTATAGTACAACTGTGTAGATTTTCAAGAAAATTGGTTCGGCCGGAGTCTATAGGACACACACACACACACACACACACACACACACACACACACACACGCAGAGACAAAGTTCCATTTATAAATAAGTTTAGATTTAGATTTAGATGTTTTTCTTAAATTCTTTCACACTCAGTAACCCCTGCATCTTAATGGCGATGTTCCCTTGCTTGGGAACAAAATGATCAGATAACTAACAAGAACTAATAATACTTATTTTTTGGTCTGAATTTTTAGTTGTAAGCAAAATGAAGTTACATATTCTTGTTCTTCTGTGTACTATGTCCTTTCAAGACATAGGCAATCATGCCTCTCCATAACTTCCTATCCTATGTGACTCCTAGTAGTTTTCTTCCCTTTGCTGAGGACCCCACTTACTGTTACACAATTCACTCACACAAGCTCAGGTAAGTGGCTTACCGCCTTTCTCTCTCTTGCACCCAGTATACCTTGCAAAGTTCGCATATAATTACCAAAGTTAAGCAATGTCAAACCTGATCAGTATTTATATAACAGTACTTCTGCCAGTTGAGCATTAAGGAGAAATGGTGGATTTTAACAATAGTGGCTACTCACCCCTATTTACACATCATTCATTCAGTAATGAATTTGAACATTCTCGGCTGATGGTGTGTGTTTACATCAAGTATATAACACGCTAAAATCTACCTTCTTTCAGCAAGTGCCCATAGCTTAGAGGTAGAATCGCAAACTGATGTCAATTTTGTTGGGTTTCAATCCTGGCTACAAGCAATCGGATGTCTAACTGTACTGATGAGCTGTTATACAGCAAAACAGGACTGTTTGCAGATGACTATAACAGTATTTTTGAAACAACAAAATAGATATTACTCTCCTCTATGGTATCTCAACTCAATGAATTCAAGCACATTACTAGACTGGTGGCAAGATTTCATCAGGTTATAGTTGAAATGGCTAAACATATCTGTAAGTTCTATGCTAACAGTTTCTTCTACAAATATTTTCATGGCAGCTGCTCTGACAAACTTTTTTCTCTCATTCCCAGACCCTCATAAATTTAAGTGCATTACTAGGGTGGCATTTAGGTCCCGCCCTTTTATGGCTGAAATAGTTAAAGCTAACCGCCACTTCTACCCAAACAGTTTTTCTTGAACTTCCTGCCCGTGGAACTCCCTTCTGTATACTTACTTCCCTAATAGCTATAATCTCCAAAAATTTAAATGCAATGTCACTTGCCATCTTCTATCTTCTTGAGTTTCGTTCATATGTTCTCCTTTCCTCAATGACCCCAGTACCCAGTCTTTTCTTTAACTGTAATCTTCTGTGTACTAGTGGCTGTCCCACCTTCAGTCAGTTAAGTGCCATATGTGATACACGCTTTGGCCAATCATGTCTCAAAAGAGACATGACTGACTGGGCAGAAGATTATCCCACAGTAGGTTCCCATTGCTTTCTGCTGTTGACTGTTTGCCAGCCAAGGCTATAGAACCCAATCTGTCCTATTATTTAACTGGAAGGAAGAGACAGATTAATACCTTTCCCAAGGGTATTTGTGTGTAAGTGAATGCAAGAAATTCAACTAGAATTTGAATTCCAGTTGAATTCCTTGCAATGCCGCCTTGTTTAGGGCGAGAAAAAAAAATTTTTCTTTCACTTCTCACTTGTGAAACTCTCTTCATACCTCCTGAGTTCAATCTCTGGGTTAGGGAGTGAAACACTGGTTAAGCAAAATTTATTGGTTTGTGTTTTTATGGTTTCTCAACATTTCACATGTTGTTTGAATCCAGAAAGAATTTTCAGAATGTAAGAATTTTTGAATAATTATTTTACTGATACAGGCCCTATGAATTTAGAAATGAATTCATACCTCTCCCAAGAATATTTGTGTGTAAATGAATACAATGAATTCGACTGGAATTGGAACTCGGCTCTCCAGTTTCCAATTCCAAGCCATTATTCATCATACCATCTGTACATCCAAGCTAACAGCACATGGTTCTCAAATGATTATCTAAACTTATTTATAAATGGAACTTTGTGTGTGTGTGTGTGTGTGTGTGTGTGTGTGTGTGGGTCCATTACCTATAGACTCCGAAATGGCTAAACAGATTTTCTTGAAAATTTACACAGTTGTACTATAAGCATCTGCGAGTGTTCTTAGCTAGGTTTTGTGCCGAGGTACCCCCGATAAATATCGAAAATCGATAATGGAAAAAATCGGGTATAGAAGGAGTGGTTCGATTTTAATCAAATTTGATACACTCATAGATATAAGACATAAGAAATGATATTCAGAAGTTTCAAGGTTGCAGTTCTTACAATAGTGCAGAAAATCGATAATATATATATATAAAAGGCAAGATGCTTGTGAGTGTGTGTGTTTATCTGTCTGTATGTCCTTTATTCAAATCCACAATTTTTATCCGATTCTCACCAAACTTCACACAAATATTTTTTAGGCTGAGTCTGAGCTTCAGGACCATGGATTAGTCTTAAAGCTTTCATTACACCTGAGCAATGCCGGGCTATACTGCTAGTAAAAAGAAAAAACTGAACACATTTTTTGTATTTTATTTTGATTGATTTGTTTTTTTACAGCTTGTCAACCTTTCACAGTTTGTTTAAATTTAGAAAATATTTTTAAATTGCAATAATTTTCTGGAGATAATGACACAAACCTTACTAATTAAGCCAAAGGTAGAGGTCATATCTCAATTGGGACCCATTTAAACATACATGGAACCCTACTAAACTCTGTCTGCAAATACTCACAGAAAACATGATCATAATAGCCTCCTCCATGTGTGAAAAAAAAAACGGCTAAAAATTTAAAATCATTAATAATAAAGAAAAAAGCCAACACTTAATAATATCAAATATAAACATGACCATAACGTTCTGAGCACGTTTGGAAAAAAATATGTTCCCATTACTACAGGCATACATTTATAAAATCTCCATTTTGAGTTAAAAATAAAAAAATATCCTTGATAATGGTTAATTGTTTTTACACAGTTTATATTCAAAAAAGAAATATTGACTAAAAGGCTTAATTGTAGTACCTTGTCAGTCATATATATATATATATATATATATATATATATATATATAAGAAAAATGGCAACTTGTGAAGATGGAGAAGATAATCCAAAAGATTTTATCTAATTAATATGAAATATCAGTTAGATAAAAATAGAGAGCTCAATGGATATTATCCAGAACAAATATATATATATACCAAGTATATTATGTGTTGAGTTTTCTCTCAATATATACACTATCGGTCATAATTATTAGGCAACCACAGTTTTTTAAAAGAAATTATGCATTTCAAACTATTTTTAGTATTTATTGCCAAGTGAATAATTCTAAATGAAAATAGAATGGTTCTTTTGTTATTATTACTTTGCAAAATTTTACAAGGCAAGGAAGCAAAGATGAACTCATCTGAATCACCCTAATCTTTTTCCATTCTTTCATTGATGAAACTGCAATATAGGTAATTATTAAATATTTATAAGTTCATTTGATGCACATGTTATTGCACAGTATTAACAAAAACAATTCTATTTTCATATACAATTATTCACTTGGCAATAAATACTAAAAAATAGTGTGAAATACATCATTTTTTTAAAACACTGGGATTGTCTAATAATTATGGCTGGTAGTGAGAGAGAGTGGGGAGGGAGCGAAAGACAGACAGAAAAAGAAAAGAGAGAAAGAAAGAATTCTAAAAAATAGATGATATATCCCTTGACATTGGCAGTGGAATGAGAACAATCTACTCTGTAGATTAAATAAAGAGTTCACTTTGGAATTTCCTATAAGTTACTTGGATCAACATACACTTGATAAAGGCCAGAGAGGACAATGGCCAAAATATTGTGATAACAATAATAAAGATGAGGTCTGTTATCCATATGTAAATAGTGTAAATAAGACCAATATTAGATATGCAACACTGTAATTACACCACAATGCACATGGATGTACATTGTGATGTAATGGATATTGTCTCGAAATGAGAAATCAGAGAGCAGAGTTCAAATTCCAGTCAAATTCGTTTCATTCACTTGTGCACAAGTACCCTTGAAAAAGGTATTGATCTATCTCTTTCCCCTCCAGCTATGGGTTAAAATCTTCTGCCTAATCAGTCATGGATTGAAATAGATATGATCAACCAACTGTGTATCATGTACGGCAATTCACTGAGTGACTGAACATAGAAAAGTTGTTTTTTATAGAAGTTGAATTATTCCTTTCAGTCAATATGTATAATTAAAGACTACTCTTACAAATACCCTGATCACTTTATCATAAAACTAATTATGTGTTGAATGAAGACTACATTTCAAGAGTCGGATCAGACCAAAAATGGAGGATTGCTGCCCAATCCTTACTTTCAACCTTGATTGAGTTCCAAATCATTTACAGTCTTCTTCAGAAAGCAGGTGATAACAGCCCTCCACATATTTCTGTTCCTTGTAGCTCTTAGTAAGTTTTGTCTTCTTTGTCATTTCTCCCAAACTCTGTTCTACCAACCATTTACACAAGTTCATCAAGTATGTTAAGCTCTGCTTTTCTCGGTCCCTTTCTTCCCTCAATTTATCCTTTGAGTATCAGGTTTTCCAAGCAATACTTTGCCTCAATGTCACCAATTTCATAAATCAGTCTTTAATCCACTAAGCTAATATGTCATTAATGTTAACAGCTTAGAACATTAAAGTGTTGGCTCATGAATTTGGTGACTTAGTCATTGCAAGTTCAATCTCTGGACTAGGTAGTGTGTACTTGAACTTAGTAGAAACAGGGTGAGTAATAACTGAGCAGTACAAAAATAAGACAAGATATTCCTAGACATGGACAATGGAATGAGAACAATCAACTCTGTAAATTGAATAAAGTGTTCTCTTCAATATTTTTTGTGGATCAACATGCACCTGATAAAGACAAAAAGGCATAATGGCCAAAACGTTATGAGAACAACAATGATTTGGACAAATGTCAACCGAATACAATGCCTAAGAACCCCTCAAGGTAGAGGATCACTCTGTGATATTGTCAGAGTGTAATTTAAGGCAAGAAGTGAAGTTTGTGGGGTTATGCAGTGAAGATGACTGTTAACCCAAAAATTGAAGAGGTTAAGATTTTATTGGTTTGGAAAGCATCCTGTCAGGAGTCTGTTCTATGAAGCAGATCTTCTTGGGATGAAGCTGTCCGAATGGAACTTATTTCTTACTACTGAAATTACAATGGAACAGAGATGTTTCGAATTTATGTACACGGCTTGGCACATCCCAGTTGGGGTGGGAATGACGCTCATTAGAATACATATCATCAAAATAGCAATAGAGAGTTTGTAGAAAAGAAGTTGTAGGTGGGGAGGAATAATTAATCACTCAGAAGGTCACATACATTATACTGCAAATAACAATGACTCCTAATCCCAGAAATTCAACCAGAAATTGTGTATGGATATATACACAGTGAACTTGTAAATGCTACTTCTCCCCCACCCCCAATTGGGACAAAGTAAACATAATTGGAGACCCCGGGGCAGTGCTTTGTGACCCGAGTCATCTTACCAACATTTGCATTTTTCTACCTACATTTATATACATTACAACTAAATCTGACTATTAAAGGCTGAAAACAATTTGCGGATTTTGACGTCATTCTGAGTTCATTTTTTTCTTTCTCCAAATCTGTGAATTTGTTTTGCTCATGCTAAATCTCAACAAGACACAATATAAAATTCACTATTTTTTATCCAGAATGTTGAATCTGTTAAAATTATTAAACTTTTTGATAAGAAAAATCTTCAAGTTGATATTAAAAATTGCCACAAAACATTGTTGATTTATTTTATGATCTGAATGATCTATTATGACATGTCTCTAATCTGTAATTTTTTTTATAATCATATCACCCAAAGCAAGGCAGTTTACTGCCACTGGTGTGCAGGGGGTTACTTAGGAAGAAAGTTATGAGAAAGAATGATAGGTTATAGGAGGTGTCAGGAAGTGGGTAAGAGAAGGGTAAGAATACTGATGAGAGTGGAGTGGATGGATAAAAAAGCATGAGAAAGAGGATGCAAGTCTGTGAGATAGAAGATGACTATTGACTTTACATGTAAATTCTTGGAGATTGTAGCTGTTGTGAAAGCAAGTAAACGGAAGAAAATTCCACCAGTGGGAAGTGCGTGAAAAGAAGCTGCTGGAGTAGAATTTACATTTTATTGGTTTAGTTGTAAAAGGGTGGGACGTAGTTGCTAATCTTGTGGCTCGAGTAAATTCATACATAGACGGCAGCAGAGAGCTAAGTTCATCGGAGCAGAAGCCGTGAAAGTATTTGTAGAAGAGACACAGGGAAGCCACATTATGCCTGTAAGAAAGTGACTGTATCCGAACTGCCAAGTCAGGATTGATCCCATTGCAGATTCTCTGTTGGGTTTTGTCACGATACATTGTATTTATTTTCTATTTATCTTGTTGAATTGTTCACCTATGTTGCATATAATCTGGTGTATATTTTCAGTTAAAATAAAATTTATTTTTTATATGAATACGTATAAAATTTGAGATGCAGTAGAAGACCTTGTATCACAGATTGGCTGGGGACCCTTGCACTGGCTCTGGAAACAGTCATTTTATCATGAAACAAATCTATATCTATCTACACATTTTATTCTTATTCCGACATTTATCTTTCATTCCTTTCGGCTTTTAAGCATGCTGTGATATGATTGGCCTTTTCTGCAGTCAAGGAAGACACCAAGTATGATTAAGAAGCACAAAACCTGAACACAAAGGCTGACTAAGTAAATAAATAAAAACTTTCCAATAACAATTAAAGGAGGAAAAATAACAGAAAAAGAAACAACCCTTTTCACAAAATTACTGCAGCATAATTACAGCTAGTTAATGACACAATGATAAAATTGGCAGGTAGCATTTTCTAGAATCTTTTGTAAAAAAATAATGTCATGGTTGATTGTTAGCAAATTATCTTCTGGAAAGGTATTCAAAAGTCTATTATTCTTGTTTTTTCATTCGCATTTACGGATTATCAGGAGAAGGATATTGTCTTTAGTCTGATCCAGAATACACGGTTATATATACTGAAGAAAAATGTTTCTCTTTAATCAATTTTTGCTGAGAAATATACAAAAAGTTTTATACCATTAAATTGACATAAGAGTGTCACGTTAACAGTCCCAGGTTAGGAATCAAAATTAGTTGCTTATTCATGGTAGTCTGATTGATTGATTTTTTTTTATGGCTTACCAACCTTTTGTGAGTTTTCTTTTTTTTTAATCAATTCTCTTTTCTTTTTTTAATCAATTCAATAAGGGGATTATGCCACTCGGGTGTCAGGGGCTACTGGGAGTGAAAAAGAATAATGAAAAAAACTTTAGAAGAAAACTTAATCCTAAACAGTAAAAAAGGGATAAATTTCTAGTCCTATTCAAAAGTGTGGTGGAGTGTGAATCGGACATTAAGCAAATCTATCTACTACTATTATATACAGATTAAAACTACTTTTATTATATCTTCTTTTGGTGGGGTTGTACAATAGACACAGCAACCAGAAGTAATCATAGTTTTTTCATATCACAATAGATTAAGCATTCCAGCTTAATTTATAGTAAATATGCCGTAGATTAAGCATTCCAGCTTAATTTATAGTGAGGCATTCCAGCTTAGTTTATAGCGAATATGCTATAGATTAATCATTCCAGCTTAATTTATAGCAAATATGCTTTAGATTAAACATTCCATTTTAATTTATAGTGAATATATTATACATTAACCACTCCAGATTAATTTATATCAAATATGCTATATATTAAGCATTCCAGATTAATTTATAGTGAATATTCTGTAAATTAAGCATTCTAGCTTAATTTATAGCAAATAGATTAACCATTCTAACTTAATCTATAGTAAATATCATTTTTTAAATCATTTTTATAAAAGATTGAGTTTGCTATGTAAATTTATTCTAAATTAATTCCCTGTACAGAAGCCAAAACAAAATAGGCAAACATATCTACTCTTATTGAGGAGAAAAAAGAAATAATTAGTAAATAAAATTTCAGAGTTCAGGTGTATGTCAGAAGTATAGAATTAAAGCAGTTTTTAAAAAGATCCAGAAACCCCATTTTAAACAGGAGTGATAAAATTCTATTCCAATTCAAAAGACCTGAGAGGAGTGTGAACCTGACAACAGGGGAATCCATCTACTCTTATTGGGAGTGGAGAAAAAAATGAAAAAATAATTAGTAAATAAAATTTTAGAGTTCAGTGGGGATGTTAGAAGTAGATTTTAGAAAGAACCAGAAACCTCATTCTAAACAGGAAATGAGGGATAAACTTCTGCTTCTGTTCAAAAGGTCGAGGACGATTTCATTTAAGGCATATTTTGGGTTATAAACTGATTCAATTGAAACAAGGTGAGCAATAACCAAGCAATACTTGACAGAAAAAAAGGATATCTGTAGATACGGGTAGTGATGCAAAAACAATATGCTTCTGTGGATTAATTAAATAAATGTTTCAGAATTTCTTGTAGGTCACCTCGATCAATACACCTAATAAAAGCTGGAGGGGCATAACAGTTGAAACAACAAAGAAGAGGACAATAGTTCATATGTAATTAGTGTAAATAATTATAGATCCTCATCACAGAAATTCAGATAAAAATTGAAGTTTTAATTTTGGTGCTTTATAAATTTATCCTTGGACATTTTCTTTTATTTTGATATATATTAGATTTATACCATCAATAATCAATAAAACCATGATTTGTTTGCCCAGTTTTCTACCTTTGTTATCAGCCCATTATTATTCTGAGATATATATATATATATATATATATAAAAAATACATGATCATACATTGTCTGTCATTTTTAATGAAACCTGCCTAAAAGAGATTGTTGCCCAAATACACAAATATATATATATATATTTGTGTATTTGTGTATTTGGGCAACAATCTCTTTATGCAGGTTTCATTAAAAATTGTTAAAGGATTGTTGCTTTCAAATGCACAAATATATATATATATATATATTTGTGTATTTGGGCAACAATCTCTTTATGCAGGTTTCATTAAAAATTGTTAAAAGATTGTTGCCCAAATGCACAATATATATATATATATATATATATATATATATATATATATTTGTGTATTTGGGCAACAATCTCTTTATGCAGGTTTCATTAAAAATGACAGACAAGGTATTATTATTAAGTTTTTAAGATAATCTTTCATGTGTTCTTATGATTTTTTTCTTTTTAGAACTCAAATTACATAAGAATTGTTCAAAGGTTTTGTACTTTTGAGTGCTTTTAGCTATACTTTTAGCAATTTTCAAGAATTGTTACAACTGAAAATTATTATAATTTAATCAGAAAATCTCCCAAACTTATCTGAGCTCTAAAATACTCCTGAGATAGTTTTTTGGTTTTTACTAGTATATGTTAGCAGTTGATTAATGCATGATTTTGTCTGTAAACAAATTTAGTTCTACAGAAGGATGCTGAGAAGACCATGAACTGAACATGTGAGAAATGAGGAAGGCAACACAAATAAAGAATTAATTTAAAACAATAGAAATATGGTTCTACAGAAGAATGCTGAGAATACTATGGACTGAATATATGAGAAGTGAGGAAGGCAACACATGAAGAAGAAACTTGAAGCAACAGAAATATGGTTCTACAGAAGGATGCTGAGAATACCATAGACCAAACATGTGAGCAATTACAAAATTTTTAGAGAAAAAAAAAATGAGACCTGCATTGGTGGACTGATGTGGTCCAAATCTGCTGCATGATAATTGGTGGCCACATGTTGCAAGAATGATGTGTCAAAAACTCACAGTCCTGGGATATGAGAGTTTACCACATCCTCCATATTCTCCTGATCTTTCACCCACTGATTATCATTTTTTAAGCACTTAAGCACTTTTTTAAAATGGTAAAACATATGTTTCTGAAATTGGCCTTTATTTTTTAAACAACCTATCACTATGCCAACAAATTCATGAACCAATTCTAGACTTTATGTCTTATCTAAATTTACCTATCTAAATATAAACTTATTTATAAATGGAACTTTGTCTGTGGGTGTGTGTGTGTCCGTTACCTATAGACTCCAAAACGGCTGAACCGATTTTCTTGAAAATTTACACAGTTGTACTATAAGCATCTGTGAGTGTTCTTAGCTAGGTTTTGTGTCAAGGTACCCCTGATAAATATCGAAAATTGATAATCGAAAAAATCAGGTTATAGAAGGAGTGGCCCGATTTTAATCAAATTTGATACACTCCTAGACAAAAACATAAGAAATGATATTCAGAAGTTTCAAGGTTGCAGAAGATCAATAATATATATATATATATATATATATATATATATATATAAAAGGCAAGATGTTTGTGTGTGTGTCTGTTTATCTGTCTGTATGTCATTTATCTACAATTTTTATCCGATTCCCACCAAACTTCACACAAATATTCTTTAGGCTGAGTCTGAGCTCCAGGAACATGGATTAGTTTTAAAATATTCATTACACCTGAGCAACGCCGGGCTATACTGCTAGTGGTAGTATAGAGTCTGAATTTTCACTGAAACTGAATATCTTAGCGATTGAAATTAGAATTACCATGCCAACAAATTCCAAATAAACCAATGCTTTAATCTACTATTCTATTGTCTTATGGTAGTATAGTCTCAAATTTTCTACTGAGTGTAAAGATATACTACTCAGCTTAGGGATTGAAATCCTAATGACTATGCCATCAAATTCATGAACCAATGGTTTAATCCATTCTTTTAATGCCCTATTGGAGTACCCTGAACCTAGAACTTGTAGCCTTAAACCTAATGTTCCTATTGCTTGTTTGATGCTGCCACTGTTGTTACACTTGACCTCCTTTGCTACCAACTCCCTATTGCTACTGCTGCTACTACTGACACTTTCCTGTGAAGCTTGTCTCTGTCTTCTCATTTCTCTTTCTTTCTTTATTATTGGCTCCCATATGGCATTTATTTATTTGGAATGTAAGTAATGTAAAGAATGATAACTCTTCATCCCAGTAGTCCTGTGTATGACAGTAAACTGCATCTGACAGCAAGGCCTCTGATTGTAAGGTTGTGAGAAGCATGGAACTACCTATTAATTGCTGTTGTTTCCAGGTCCACCCTGACTAGGAGGGGTAGCACCTGTTAAGGTTCCAGCTATAGGCAAATAGTTTACCCCCAAAATAGGGTCAAAACACTTTGAAAATATAAAAATACTTTTATAGAAATATATACAAAACAAGTAGACTTTTATAGAAAAATATATATTTTTGAAGGAAAAATTTTTCCAACAATACATTTTTGAAGAAAAAACGATTCCCCTAACACATTTTTTGAGGGAAAAAATTATTACTATAATACATTTTTGAATACAAAACTAGAAGACATCTTCAGTTTACTAAAAAAAAAAAATATTTAATCAAAATCTGACTAAATCAACCTTCTCACAATAACCGAACATTAAAAAAATACCTTAAAACCTCACCGTTTTGGCATTCAATAACCCACAGAGGTTGATATGCAAATAAACAAAACCCAAACTTAAACTCAAACTCTTCATCCCAGAAGTTCAGACAGAACAAATAGAATTTTGAGAGTAATATTTTCTTGGTCAGCCTGTGAACTTTTCAGCAAACATTTCTATATTTGAAAATTCTTTTAATATGCAAGTCTTTCCAAAATTGATGCTACATACTTTTTTAGATTGTTGTTTGCTAAATACAATGACCAAATATCACACAAGGTAGAAAATAGTGAAAGATGTAGTTTTGTGGCTGTAAATGGAGGCTATAAAAAGTGCAGATTATGAGGATATGTAGGATAGATAAATATTAACCCTAGACTTGAAGATGTTAAAACTGTAGTGTTCAGGAAAGAGCTTTTCCACAATGTAGCAGCATTCTGTAAGAGGCTGTTTGAATGGAACTTTCTTCTTACAAACAGAATATGAAGAGAATGCGGATGATTTAATGCTGTGGATGTAATATGATGGGTCTTCATTGTAAACATTTGAATTTAGATCATCAGAACATTTTCAATGGAAATAGCAATAGAATAGTGAGAAGTGTGCATCATTTCATCTGTGGAAAGGTGTAGAGTTGATATATTTTATTATGTTGGTTTATAATGTCAAAAATGGATGTTAGTGGTATGATATTAGAGGTTAAACCTTCCCATTAATAACCCATTTAGTTTTGCATAGTTACAGATATCATCTAAGTGGTAGTGAGACAAAATAACATCTGATGCATGTGATTCATTTGTAAGTAATTTTCATCTAAGGGAACTATTACCTATTTTAATTTTTGACACTGTTGAAAGTCAAATTGCATAGTTTCTGTTATTGGGTAAATTTCTTTGTTTATTTCATAAAGTTTGAAGAATTGTGGTTCTTGCTAAGACCTCCAAGCTTAGATAATTTTAATATGAATTAAATAATTCCTATTACAATATGTTACTATCAAATATTGCAGAATTAGAATTAAAATAATTCATATTGCAATCATCATTAAATCTGAAAAAACAGAATAGTTTCTTATCACAATTCACTAAAATTATCCCATACTCATTTTCACAGACAAGGCATCCACTATTTTCTAAAGTTAGTTTAGGCTGACACAAGTCAAAATCTGAGTTACTTAGTGAGGATCAAACTCCCTACACTTGATTGTACAAATGAACTTGCTAACCATCATAGCATGACAAGTTTCATAATTTTTTCCTCATGAAATAAAGCATTATTTTTTTCCTTCTGTACAGAAAATTATAGATATTGTTACAATTTTTCCTGATATAAAAGTTATAGATAATTTACAAATTTTTCCTTAGAGATAACTATTGACTTTGCTCCAATTTCTTCCTTATAAAAATTATAGATTTCGCATCATATCCTTACCTATAGAAAATTATAGATTTCTTTCCAATGATTTCTTACAGAAAAAATTAGGGATTTTGCTCCAATTTCTTCCTTGTTGGAAATTATAGATTTTGTTCCAATTCTTTCCTCATAGAAAATTACAGATTTTGTTCTAATCTCTTCCATATAGAAAATTATAAATTTTTCTCTAATTCCTTTCTCATAGAAAATATAAGATTTTGTTCCTTCTCATTCTTGATAGAAATTATAGATTTTGCTCCATTTCCTTTCTCATAGAAAATTATAGATTTTGTTCCAATTCAGCACATTTTTCCTTTCCAAATTGATTCATCTTTTCCTTTCAACTTTCAAATTTCTTTCAGACATCATGTTTAGAATCTATTCTTCATTCCCTTAACAAGATTTTGTTTCAATTCCTTCTTCATAGAAAATTATAGATTTTGCTCCAGTGTTTCTTTAGTGAAAAATTAGGGATTTTGCTCTAATTTCTATCTTTTGCAAAATTATAGATTTTGTTCCAATTTCTTCTTTATAGAAAATTATATATTTTGTTCAGGTTCTTTCATTACAGAAAAATTTCTATTTTGAATTAAAAAGAAATTTGAAAATTATGAAAATAAAGAAAGTTCATTACTCTTTAAATTTAATTTTATATTATTATAGAATTTAAACATATACTGCTTGTCTACAGTGTTTTGGTAAACACTTGCTTACCAGATATTTCAACATTATATATGAAAACTGGGAAATGTGTTTTAGCCATTTCCTTGGTAGGGAAATAATTTGAGGTTTTATATCTCAGCAAATATGGTATATTTTCTGCTAGGAATAATATAATTGTTTTTTTCGGTAAAACTTCAAATCAAAGACAAAATGCCCCAAAATAATAATAGTTTCAAATCAAAAAAATAGACAGCACAGTAATTTTATAACATGCTGCTTTTAGCATTGAATAAAATAGGCTTTGTGATACATGATTATACATATAGCAACTGGATTACAGTTTTTATAGGTATGTTTCCTGAGATGTTTTATGCTAGACAAGAATACATGACCAGATATGGATGTATGTTTCTATGTTTAATGCAGGAATTAGAAAATAAAATTATCTGACAAAAGTAAACTTGAATTGATAAACTCAAAATTTGTTCTGGTATAAGGCGCACATAAACACACACACACACACAAACACACACATGTATGTATGTATGTATGTATGTATGTATGTATGTATGTATGTATGTTCCGATATATACTTTATAATCTCCAGAGTGTAAAGATAAAACTGATTAAATAGTTATCTATTTATTAGCTTTATCGTCTTTTTTTTTTGTTTTTTTTGTTGAAGGAATCAAGAAAAGATTCTAAGAATGATGTCTGGAAGAAATTTGAAAGATAAGAGAAAAGACTGAACCAAGTTGGAGAGAAAAAATGTGTTGAAAGGAACTGCTGTATTGGCATAAAAGAACCATTGAAAAGCAATAAAAATGAAAAGGATTAAAAAAATAAATAAAAAAAGTAAAAACAAAATAGAAGGAAGAATAGAACAGGAAAAATAACTTAAATAATAACTTAATATTAAAATAAACTAGAATGCAAAGAAGGAAAAGCAAGAATGAAGAATACTAAAGAATTATAAAAAAAAGTTGCTAAGAAGTATATGTATTATATTGGGAATATGCTTTATTTTAAACTTTGAAGGGTATAAATTGTTAAGTTAATAGAAAAATAAATACTACGACTGGCACAAAACTATTATATCAACAGAAAATACAATAACCACTTCATGATTATCTCCTGCATTGTAAAAGAAAAGAGAACCCATTTTTAAACATGAATTCTGTATGTGGCTTGTCATGTGACCAAGATAAAAATAATGCTAAAAATTATAAAATTAAATAAAAAGAATTATCTGTGTGATATTTAAAACATTCTTTCTATCATAATTTAAATTCATGTGTGCGCTTTTGTTATTTTTAGTGTTTGTTATTTTAATAGAAGCTCTTTTTTTTTCAGTTATTGTTGTTTTGTTGTTGCATTTACAAAAGTGAATGAAAGAGAAGAGCGATAAAAAAGAGGGGTTAGAAAAAGATATGAATTAAATAGAAATGAACTGAAATGAAGAAAAATGTTTTTTTAAAAATGTGATAATAATTTATAAAACAAGTGAAAAAGAAAGTGAGATTGAAAAAGAGAGACAAGAAAAATGTATGAAATAGTGAAAAATGAATTGAAATAAATAAAATAAAATGAAATTTGCTTAAATAATGGATAATAGTTTATGAAAAATGACTGAAAAAAAAGAAGGATCATCAAAGAACAGAGAGATGAGAAAATGTATGAAATAGGCAGTAAGAAATCAATTGAAATAAATAAAATAAAATTTCTTTAAATAATGGATAATGATTTAAAAAATGACTGAAAAAGAAAGAGAGATAAAAAAAGAACAGAAAGATGAGAAGAAGTATGGAATAGAGAGAAATGATGAAAATAAATTGAAAATTGTTTAAATAATGGATAATAATCACTAAGAAAATGACTGAAAAAAAAAGAGAGATTAAAAAAGAACAGGAAAATGAGAAAAAGTGTGAAATAGAGAGAAAAGAAATGAAAAAATAAACTGAAAAATGTTTAAATACTGGATAATAATTACCAAAAAAAAAATGACTGAAAAAGAAAGAGAGATTAAAAAAAACAGAAAGGTGAAAAAAGTATGGAATAGAGAGAAAAGAAATGAAAAAAAATAAACAAAATTGTTTAAATAATGGATAAGTACCAAAAAAAAATGACTGAAAAAGAAAGAGAGATTAAAAAAAAAACTGAAAGGTGAGAAGAAGTATGGAATAAAGAGAAAAGAAATGAAGAAAATAAATTGAAAATTGTTTAAATAATGGAACCTACCTGCAATTTCATCTCCCTGCCCTTTGTCTCCCCCACTCCAACCATCCTCACTCTCACTGTTACAGTCTGGATTCATGAACTGTCTTTGATCATTCTCTCCACCAACACAAGGGGTCCCCCCTATTTCCTAAGAATAACAAAAATATATATAACAAATAAATAAACAAATGAATAAATAAAGTTAAAAAGAATTAATTATATTTATCTATTTATTCTGGAGAGAAGAATTAAAGGCGGATCTGACAAAACAGATATATATACCCCATACCATAAATATTGATTCTAAATGTTAATCACCTCTTAACATGAAGGTAACCTAGCGTTTCACTATAGAATAACAATGTTTGTTTGTTGACCCAACACCGAAACAAACAAAGCAGAAAGCTACAGAATAACTGCAAATTTGTTTTTTTAAAAAACAAATCACTTAAATCTTAACTTGGGTAAAAAATGAAAGATAAAAGCAACTTAAAATTCTCAATCTATTTTACCCCCATTTTTTTTCCTTGTCATCAAACATTGATCATATATCTCTTAACATTTCTGAGAGAATAATTAAAAAAATAAAAGCCTTGCGTAAAAAAAAAAAAAAAAACCACAATAGTTCTGTTACCTTTCAGTTCAATACTGAAAAATTATTTACCGAAAACCTATTTTGGTAAATTTGGAACTTCCTGTCTGCCAAAATCAATGTGCCAAAAGGATGTTTTTTTTTTCTATTGACACTGCTATTATTTTAACCACCTTAACTACTTTTCAATGTTTATTGTTTTAAAAAACGATTAGAATTTTAATAAAACCTAAGTATATGAAAATGAATTTATACATTTTCTTTGTTTTTGAGAATTGAAAAAAAAATAATAAATACTATTTAATTCTTGGACTGTTTATTTGCAATATTTATTTATTATATTGTTCACTGGGATAATTAGCAAAACATCAGCAAATTGTCAATCAATTTAGACTTTATAAAATGGTAAATAATAAGGGTTTCCTTATAGTTGGTTCACATATTTTAATAATTTAGTAGAATTTTACAAATTTATGAATAAAAATTGTTTTTATATGTATTCTTTTATAAATTGGTAAATGATAAATATTGCATTGCATTTCAAACATACACACCGTAATGGGGGCGCTAGAGGGTGTCGTCAGTGATGTCATCGCGAGGATCACTAGGGGGTTTCGGGTCTTTCAACATCATACCCCCCTCACTGCGCCAACCCGACCAGAGATGATCAGTTTCTGGACCACCCTCGATAAGCGCTTTCAGACACTGGAAAATTACATTTAGCCCCGGTACAAAACCTTGCAAATGCTTCTGATTGGCAACAGTCAGAGCCACTTTCCATTTAGAGGCAAACCGTACGTGAGCTCGTCCGAAACATTAATTTAAACGCAGAATTTCGGGGAATTTTAGGTAACAATTTGTTTTGGAATCCAGGCACTCTCTCTTTTGATCCTTAACCAATTAGCTGTTCTTTCCGCTGTTTCGGTTATGGACTTGAGTGCTTTCCTTTTTTTTACTCCCACTATCCCAATATCTGTTAAGGCTTTGCATAAGGACCTTGCTGCAAATCCTCTTGTCCCCACTTCTATAGGAGTGCAGCTAGCCCTCCAGCCTTTAACCCTAAGTTTTAACTGTATTATTTTTGGAATGTTGTAAATATAAAATTATTATTGTAAATAAGCAATCTAACAAATAAATAGTGGTTAATATTTTTATTGTAAATTTTCAAGAACAAATTTTCAAGTGCAAATTTCTTTTCACTATATGTTTGGGTTTCATTACAATTCCAATCATCACTTTTTAAAACAATACACATTGCCAAGGAGCAAAGGTAGTTAAAATAATAGTGGTGTCAAGGGAAAAACTATTCCTTTTGGTACTCCATTTTTTTGTCGGCATGAAGGTCTAAGTTTGCCTCTATTTTAGTAAATGCAAAGAAAAGTACTGAATTGCTTTATAATATCAGCCCTCAAAAGCTAAGCAAAGTAATAAGAAAGAGGAAAATTTCATTAAAAACAAAGAAAAGACTTTGCTATATAATATCAATCCTAATATATGGCAATAAATGCTGGACATTTTCCTCACAGAGGAAGACATCTTACAATATTTTGTTGGAAAATTGCGAAGATACAAAATAAAAATTTAAAAAAAACCTTGTTGGTTGAATTTAATAAAACTTTTATAGATATACATGACCTATTGTCCAATTTGTACTCCTCCCCAATCTTTTGAACAGGAGTTTTATCCCTTGTTCCTGTTTAGAATTGGGTTTATGGTTTCTCCTGAAGTCTAACTCTACACTGTACTTCTAATATCCCTGACAGAACCATGAAGTGTTATTCACACAGTAACCCTTTACCTTGTGTGATTCTTGGGCCTTATATTGGGTAAACATTAGTAAAAAAATAAATAAATGAATAAAATAAAGATGAGGTAACTGAGATGTGGTTGTGTGTGTCGGGTGAGAGGGCAATTACCTTAGGTGCTAAATTTTTGGGGGCATAAAAAACAAATTCAGATTGAGAAAATACATATGAAGCTAGAATTTATGACAGCTCTTGGCTAAAGAGGAGGCCCAATAATTTAAATTGTCCCAGATGCACAAAACCCACCTACACTACTGGTTCTGTTGAAGGACACTGAGAATACCATGGGAAGAGCATATGAGCCAAAAAAATATTTTCATTTTTATAATCATTTCACCACAAATAAAGCAGGATCACCCCTGTTGTGTAGGGGGTTATAGTGAGAGAAAAAAAAAACAAGTTACAGGGGATATCAAAGAAAGGATACGATATGGATGGGAATCAAGGAGATAGAAGATGGTAATTGATGTTGCACTTAAGCTTTTGTAGCTATCAAGTAAGCAAACAAATGAAAGGGAGTTCCACAAATGGGACATGCAAGAATAGAAAGTATAAGAGTAGAAGAGGTGGTTACATTTAACTATTTTGATGATAAAAAGGTGGGACCTAATTGCCAATCTAGTAGTATGCTCAAGTTTGAATTTGTGTTTTGTTTAACGGCATATCAACCTCTGTGGGTTATTTAATGCCAAAAAGGTGGGGTTTTAAAGTTTTTTTTTTAATGTTCAGTTATAGTGAGAAGGTTGATTTAATAAGGTTTTGATGAATGTTTTTTTAATTTAAATTTTTTTATTTTTTTATTTTAGAAAACTGAAGATATCTTCTAGTTTTGTATTAAAAATGTATTGCTGGTAATAAATTTTTCCTTCAAAAATGCATTATGGTAATAATTTTTTTCTTTAAAAAATATATTGTTGATAATATTTTTCCTTCAAAAATATATAATTTTCTATAAAGTTTAATCTTATGTATATATTTCTATAAAAATCTATTTTTATACTTCCATAGTAGTATGCGTAAACACATGTGGTCGAGGAACCAGAGGAAGAAGCTTATCAGAGAAGTAGCTATGAAAATACTTGTAAAAAAGACAGATGGAAGTCACATAATGTCAGTGAGAAAGTGACTAAAGGCAAGCTGCCAAGTCAAGATTGATTATATTGCAGATCCTCCCTTGAATTTTGTCAAGAACCTTGAGGTGAATAGCTCAAATACCCGACCAGATATAGCAACAGTTTTCAATGCACAGATGAATGGTAAATTTATAAATGTGCAAAATGGATTCTGACAAGTAAAACTTTCTGGCCCAACACAGTGACCCAACCTTCCTATTAGTAGATGCAGCTATAGATTTGATGTTGTCATTCCATTTGAGAAAAAGAAATTTAACAAAAATGAAAACAAAAAAGACATTTGTGCTTAAAATCAAAAAAGAATTTAAATTTCTAGAACACATTAGGAAAGAATGATGGCTTGGAGAATTTAACACTCACAGGATTTATTGATGGAAAGAGTTGCAGGTGGAAAAGGAAAATAACCTACCTAATAAGTTTATGCAAATGGATAGCAGAACGGGAGATAGTAAGTGGACAAACATTACTTAGGATAGGAAGTAGTGGAGAGACATGATCACCCATGTCATAAAATAAGAAACTAGTTGAGTTGGTAGAATTATAGAATACAGTATATAATAATATATTTAGTAGCTCTTTTTTTCAATTTTACAATTTAATTTTTTATTTTGAGTTGCTTAAGCCACATTGACGTCAGTAGTAGCTTTGTATAAAATTTAGTCCAATTTGAGAAGTGTTGCTTCTGATCAAAGACAGAAAGGAAAGAAGTAAAAAAAAATGTTGGATGAAAGAGGGAAGAAAAGAAAGAAGATCGGGAGAGTTTGGAAGAACAATAGAGAAAGAATAAAGAATAAAAGAATTAAAAAGAAAAAGCAATTTATGGAATCATCGTAAGGGAATGGCAAAAAATATGATAAAATATGATAAAAAGTAAGAAATAAAAATAACAAAAAATTGCATAAAGGAAGGAAGTGAAATATGGAAGGATATACATACGTCTAGTTAACTTGATTTAAAGTTGATCTTAAATAAAGGAAGGAAGAAGGAAGGAATAAAAGAAAAATTCAAAGAATTACATACAATAGAGAACTTTGATTAAATTTATTGTCCTAAATATTAAGACAGATATTGTGATGAAAGTAAAAACCAAAAGCAGCACAAATATATATAAATATCTAAAGTAGAACAACCATAGATTGCAATTATCTATCTATCTATCTATATATATATATATATATATATATATATATATAGAAACATTGCACAAAGCTTGTGGAGGGTCATCTTGTATGTGTATTCATGAGCAAGGGTTTCAATCGAAAGTGAATGTTCAAGAAATATGTGCAGCTAATTATTTTCGAATATGTCTCATCATAGATTTTTGAAATTCTTTAAACATTTTGCTATTATTATTTTATTATTAGTTTTAATCCACATTATTTTTACTTTTTTGACAAAGCTTGGAAATCACTATTATAATTTTATTATCAGTTTTCCTCCAGCTTATTATTGTTTTTAAACTAAGAATTTTAATTATTATTATTTTATTACTAGTTTTACTCCATCTTTTTATTGTTGCTTTTTAGATTAAGCGTTTTCCCTATTATCATTTTATTACTAGTTTCATTCTATCTTATTATTGTTGATTTTGATGAAGCATTTTCACTATTATCATTTTGTTATAGTTTTATTCCATTTTATTATTGTTGCTTTTTAGATGAAGCATTTTCACTATCATTATTTTATTACTAGTTTTATTCCATCTTATTATTGTTGCTTTTTAGATGAAGCATTTTCACTATTATTATTTTATTACTAGTTTTATTCCATTTTATTATTGTTGATTTTTAGATGAAGCATTTTCACTGTTATTATTTTATTGCTAGTTTTATTCCATCTTATTATTGTTGCTTTTTAGATGAAGCATTTTCACTATTATTATTTTATTACTAGTTTTATTCCATCTTATTATTGTTGCTTTTTAGATGAAGCATTTTCACTATTATTATTTTATTACTAGTTTTACTCCCTCTTTTTATTGTTGCTTTTTACTAATCTTATTTTATTACTGGTTTTGCATCCCCTTTATCATTGTATTTTTATGAAAAATTTTACTATGATATTCTGTTGCTTGCTTTACTCCATCTTATAATTGTTGACTTTTCTGCCCCCTACTAGATAGCATTGCCGACGACATAGATAAGGCTATTTCCTATCACCCATTTGCCCACATATTTGTATTTGGAGACCTCAATGCCCATCACTCTGAGTGGCTTGAAAACGCTGTTACTGATTCGGCGGGCATTCACGCCATGAACTTTGCTATTTCCCAATCCCTTACGCAAGTGGTGGACTTCCCCACTCGCTTCCCAAGCACACCCTCGGGTCATTCCTCACTGCTAGATATATGTTTCACCTCTGCACCCGACGCCTGTCAAGTCTTGCAGCTTTGCCCTCTCGGCAACTCAGACCACGCTGTAGTCTCCCTCAGTATTTCTTTCCAATCTCACTCCCCCCAGGATCCCCCTACTTATAGAACCTCCTACCTCTACCAAAAAGCTGACTGGGATGCCTTTCGCGATTTCCTCTGCGACGTCCCTTGGGGAAAAGTGTTTGACCTATCAGTTGATGACTGTGCCTCTGAGGTCTCGTCATGGGTGAAAGCTGGCATTGATGCCTTCATACCCACCAGGAAGAATTGCTTAAAACCTCACTCCTCTCCGTGGTTCTCTCCGGCCTGCTCAGCCGCCATTGCCCACAGGAACCATTACTTTCGTCTATTCCGGAGACAGCCAACTGATCACAATAGGCGCCTGTTCACATCTGCTCGCAGTGAGTGCAAGAGAACCCTAAATGACGCCAAACAGTTGTTTGCTGAGAGAATGCGACAGCACATAGCTGACCGCAAGTTCGGCTCCAAGGACTATTAGAGGATTTGTAAACGAGTGCTCAACAATAGGAAATCCTCAATACCTCCTTTAATCCATGGATTTGATGTTCTCACGTCATCTGCGGAGAAAGCTGAGTGCTTTGCCCGCAGATTCTCATCCAACTCCACATTCGACTCATCCGGAGTGCACCCACCCGACTTCCCTATTAGAACTGAGGCCAAACTGCACGAAGTATATATTACCCCGACAATAGTATCCAGAGTAATTTCAAAACTTGACCCCCATAAGGCGTGTGGAGACGATGGAATCCCGGTGATAGTCCTTAAGAGGTGTGCCCCTGAACTTTCCCCTGTCCTCTCTAAACTGTTTAACTACTGCCTTTCTGCTTCCTGCTTTCCTGCATGCTGGAAATTCTCCTCAGTCGTTCCTGTCTTTAAGAACTGTGGTGAACCCTCGGACCCATCCAACTATCGCCCTATCAGTCTTCTACCAATATTCGGGAAAGTGTTCGAGGCTATAATCAATGCTGAAATAGTTCATCATCTCACCGCCCACAAACTGTTCTCTGACAGGCAATATGGATTCTGATTTGACAGGTCCACAGCCGACCTGCTAACAACTGTAACGGAGTACATGCTACAGGCCCTTGATGAGTCTGACGAGGCTCGCGCGGTTGCTCTGGACATCTCCAAGGCTTTCGACCGGGTTTGGCACCCTGGCCTCCTATGCAAACTACGCGGTTATGGTATTACCGGTCGCCTGCTTGACCTAATCCAATCTTTCTTAAATAACCGCAAAATGAAGGTCGTTCTGAATGGGCGTGCCTCTTCGTCCTACAGCACGAATGCCGGTGTCCCACAAGGCTCTATCCTGGGCCCGACACTCTTCCTTATTTTCATCAATGACTTACCAGATGAGATCAAGTCCCAAGTAGGCATCTACGCAGATGACACTACAATATACTCCCGCTCCAGTAAGAAACCTGTCGTGGCGGACAGACATAATCTCGCTGCTGACCTTGAGCGGGATCTACACTCTGTGGTGAACTGGGGCAAGAAGTGGCTTGTCAACTTCAATTCCTCTAAGACCAAGCTGTTGTCTGTCAACCATTACAGGCAACCTCTTCTGCCTCCCATAAGCATGGACCAGATGATTCTCCCGGAGAGTAATACACTACGCCTTCTCGGACTTACCCTGTCCTCAGACCTCAAATGGAACCACTATATTGAATCCATAGCAAAATCTACTGCTAAGAAGATTGGGTCACTATGTCGATCCGGGATGTTTTTTCCACCTGAATCCATCCTGCATATATACAAGTCAACCATCCGTCCGTGCATGGAGTACTGCTGCCATTTATGGTCAGGTGCCCCTGCCGTTCTCCTCAGTGTTCTTGACAAGCTCCAAAGGAGAGTCTGTAATGTGATAGGTACTGATCTGGCGACTCGTCTGCAGCCACTTTCCCATCGTCGAAATGTGGCCTCCCTCTGTCTCTTCTATAAATACTTTCATGGCTTCTGCTCGGATGAGCTTAAGTCACTGATGCCTCCTCTACAGGTGTTTACCCGTGCAACCAGACTGGCAACTGGGTCCCACCCATTCACAGTCAGGTTAGCCAAACGCAGACGACAATTCTACTCCTGCAGCTTCCTCTCTCGCACTTCCCACCTGTGGAACTCGCTCCCGTATTCTTGCTTTCCTGACGGCTACGACCTCCAGAAATTTAAAAGCAAAGTTAATACTCACCTACTAACCACTGGACTCTAGCTCTCTCCCCTCCCCTGTATAATCTTCACGTTCTCTCCGCCCATGTATCTGTCATTGCACCTGCTTTCTCAGCTTTCTATTGTTCCTTTCTAACTAGCTTGTACTCCTCACTCTTTTCTAATTAATCTTTCTACATTTATGTAACCCCCTGCACATCAGTGGCGTTTCTGCCTTGCTCGGGGTGAAATGATTAAAAAAAAAAAATTATAGCTTTATTTTCTGTTTTTTTTCAATGTTATTAATGTTGCATTTTAATCTGGGTCTACGAATTCTTTTGTTGTGAGAGCAAGCATCTGGAAATCAGAAAATAAAGAACTAGCTTGAAGTTGCACTAAGGCAGACTTCCCAAAGACAAAAAGCATATGTACTTAACTCTTGCTTGAGGCTCATTCTTTATTTCCAGTCTTTCTTCACTGACAGTCATTGAATGATTACCTAAGAGCTGTGATAAAATGTGACTCAAAGGAAACTTAAAAAAATACAAGAAAAAAAAATCATTATTATCAACAGCTACTACACATACAATTGAGCATAGTTGATATTTTAGACTTATATGCCCTTGGCTGGGGGGTTTTACAACCTATCAACATTTGTCTATATTTCTCTTGCTACATTCACACCATTTTGACCATTATATGCTCCAGCCTTCTTCAGGGGACTAGAATTTTGAACTGAACCCTTTATTTTGATCACTGAGATAGATTGTTCTAGTTCCATTAGTCAAGCCACTTCTGGATGTCTTAGCTATCTTCATTTACAATTTACCCCAGTGATCAAAATAAAGGGTTCAGTTCAAAATTTCAATCTTCTGAAGATGGTCAGAGGGTACAATGGCCAAAATGTCATGAATATGGCAACAAAGATGATTTTTTGGTTGTTTTGTTTTTATGGCATATCAACCTTGGTGGGTTATTTATTGCCAACTGAATTTTATTTATTTATTGCTGGTAATACCTTTTTCTTTCAACAATTTATTGTTGTTTTTATATAAGTTTTGTATCTGGTAATACTTTTTTCTTTTTCAAATATCAAGATTCATTGGGCTTTGTTTTTAAGGGCAGGGTCCCCAAGTCCAACCCTATTATTTAACCCATAATTGGAGGGAAGGGACGGATTAATATCTTTCCCAAGGGTACCAGTGCTTAAGTGAAATTAAGTGGAATTCGATTTTTCCTTCCGTGCTGACATCCACTGCACCACAACGCACATCCATCACTAAATGCTTACAGCACCTGGTATTTCCAAGCAGTCACCCATCTAAGTACTGACCATTGCTTAACTTTGGTGATCGAGTGAGAACTGGTGTATTCAACGTGATATGGCCGTATGCCCAACAAAGATGAAGACAGCAGTCTGAACAATATAAATAATGTAAATAATTACAATACCCGATCTCAGAAATATAGACAGATATTGAAGGTGAATATGGCAGTAAAGATGAAAACAACAGTCCAAACAATGTAAATAGAGTAAATAAGTACAATACCTCATATCAGAAATATAGACAGATATTGAAGTTGAATATGGCAACAAAGATGAGGACAACAGTCTGAACAATGTAAATAATTATCAACATTTATTGGGTTATTTAATATTCAAATCTGATTTTTTATAAGTAAATCTATAAAGTAAATACTGTAGGTGAATATGGCAACAAAGACGATGACAACAGTCTTACCTATGTAAATTGTGTAAATAATTACAATATCTCATCGCAGAAATATAGACAGATATTGAAGATGAATATGCCAACAAAGACGAGGACAACAGTCTGAACAATGTAAATAATTATCAACATTTCTTGGGTTATTTAATATTCAAATCTGATTTTTTTATAACTAAATCTATAAAGTAAATATTGGCTGGATTTATACTTGAGTCTATAGGAAAGCAGTTGTTAGGTGTATATACTTCTTTGAATCTGTATGTACAGTTTGAATGGATTTATATTTGGGTCAAAACGTAAATATTGTTTGTGATTTAACATGAGTCTATGAATAAATATTTGGTTGTATTTATACTTGAGCTAATGAGTAAACATTGTTTGGGTTTATGTTTGAGTTTATATGTAAAAATAGGTTATGTTTATATTTGGACATGTTGATAAAGATTGCTTGTAGTGATATTTGAGTCTGTAAACAAACATTGGTGAGGTTTATAGTTGAATCTACAGGAAAAAACTAGTCATATTTATAGTTGATCATATAGCCAAGGTAAACATTGATCATATAACCAAGGTAAAAACATATAACCAAGGGAAACATTGCCCAAGTTTACACTTCAGTTTACTGGTAAACATTAGTAGGATTTATTCTTGAATTTAAGGATGCTGAGGATACCATGGACAGAGTATGTGTGCAATGATGAGGTGTTGGAAAAGATGAAAACGAGAAGAAAACTGATAATAAATATCAGGATGATGTTCCTGGGACATGTGATGAGGAAGGAGGGCCTGGAGAACTTGATACTCACAGGTTGGACAAATGGAAGAAGAGTCAGGGGAAATCAGCGCGAAATGTACTGGTTAGATCTGAGCAAATGGTTGACTGAGTGAGGCTTGGAAGAGATACGAAGAGAAAAATTACTAAGAGCAACAAGAGACAGAGCCAAGTAGAAGTCCATGATCACCTATGCCCTGAAGGGACACGGAACATGAAGAAGAAAAAGCCTGGATTTATAATTACGTTACACACTAGTCCTATTTATGCTTGATTCTATTGATAAATAAACATGAGACTGGAGGTAAACATTGGTCATCTATAACTGTGTCTTTCAGCATACACATGTTATGTTGTATATTTTGGGAGGTGTGGATCTTCTGCTGGGGAGCGATGTAGTGGCATATCCTTGGCCCTAATGACAGAGCACTCCTAAACAGTGACTTTGACAATTCCTAGATATTCAACAATCTGGAGTCAAAATTACTATACTACTACCTTGAAAGGTGTACATGCTCTAAAACGAATGGCCTTATGTCAGTTGAAGTAATCCCAGAAAAGATCATCAGCAAACAGAAATATCTGATTTTTGAAGAATCAACCATGTGTAGGAAATACCATTCTTTGAGTGAGGAAAACAAAGAACAGTCAGCCAGTGTCAACAAGGGAAAAAGAAAGAAACGGAAAAGAGAAAAAGAGAGGAGAAAAAGAAGAAAAATGATTCAATGGATTTTTTCTTATTTGGCATTTTACATTTGGTTGATGATCGAATCTAAATTGAGATATAAAAAGCTTTATTAAATTAAAATAAATATTTTGATTTTATCAAATATGGAAAGATTCAGGAGCAATGATTAATGCAGATCTAAACTGTGATGGTAATAAAGCAGTAATTGTCTGACAGTTGTGGTTAACTACGTTGGGAAGATTGACAATTTTGCTGGATTAATTGATGCAATAGTTGTATACCCACTTGACGATGATGAAGATTAAGTTGCAACCCAAATTTTGATAATAGTTTTCTCACTGTGTGCATGCAAAATGATGGTATTCTGATAAAATGACAAAACATAAACTTCACTGAAAGTGACTTACTTTTTCACTGATAAAATGATGGACAGCAACATGTATATACATTTATAAATATACAGCATATTTTTATTTGCTTCTTCTTTGGTGACATTGACTGTGGAGTAGGAGGTTTGAGTGGGTCTGGTAGTGGGTATTCCAGTACAGATTTAATGCCACAATTCTGATTAGCCAGAGGGCTGTCTTGACTATTGTCTGCAAACTGCTAAACTTAAAACTGACTGCCGACTGTTGACTAACCTCACTTAAATAGGCATCCTCATTAACACCTACCACCCCCAGATGCATTTTGTTGTTTTTTGGGCACTGACTTCTTTGACCCTGATTGACAAAACAAAATTTTGGCTTTGCCAGCTGCATTCTACACTCACTGACATTTTAAAAATACACTTCCAGGTGAAATTCCACATCAAACAAAAGGATACGTAACACAATGTGTTGTTTCTGACCTACCATCTTTGTAAGGATTTAATGTGACATCGTTGAATGTTAACAAGATTGTGGATTTTGTGAGTATTGTTAGGTGAAGGTAAATGCTCAATGTATAAACCAAGAAGGTAGAAGGAACATACAAAAAAACTTGTGTTTCTGCTATGGACGTTTATTTCTTTCATGTTGACTGTATTGAAACAAAGTTGAATATCTTTTGAGTACGTTCCTTTTATTTGTTTAGTTTGGAAATAATTTATGGGAAGTACGGACAAGAACAGGTGAAGATGGTTGAGCTCAAGTAAGATTCATGCCGGGTTGGAATGGTCCAATCTCTATCTCATGAGTAGGACTGCTGAAATTGAAAAGAGAAAGATAATGTCCATTCCAGAAGTGTGGTCATAAAATCACACATGTGACCAGAAACCCTTTCTAGTTTATTTATAATTTGCATCATGAGAGAATGAACTCATTTATTTTTTAATCTTTATTATTATTTTAATAACTGTTTTTTTTTCATTTTTCTACAACACAACAAACCTGGCAGCGTAGTATAAATTCAATGTCACATCACTGACCTATCACTCCATTCTTGTTTTAATATGATATATCTGGTCTACCATTTTAGTAAAGATAGAATTCCATATCTCTGATTCAATGCAACATCATCAACCTGTAAGTATAATACTGTAGTGGATGTGCGGTTATCTTGTGATCAAATAATTGCTATTTGCTTATTGCAAGTTACTAGCATGTTCAGAATCCAATTCACAAACATTTATCATTTGTACAATGTTGAAACAAAAGAAATACAACAAAATTCTGTAAGGCAACAAAAAGATATCACATTTATATAATAATATACACAATAATTGTAGTAGTGATAGGTATATGAAAAGAAGTTGCAAAATTGTATGTTTACGAAAATTAAGGCTTTATGTCTTTCCCAATAAATCTTCCATGTGGTATGCTTTGTTTTAGGAACAGTTTGAATTTTGCAGAAGTTTTTATTTACTTCTCCTTTGTTGACATTGGCTGTGAAGTAGGAGGTTTGGGTGGGTCCAGTAGGAGGTGCACACATGCATATGAGCAGCCAGATGGCTGTCTGTCTTGATTATTGTCTGCAAACTGCTAAACTTAAAACTGACTGCCGACTGTTGACTGACTTCACTTAAATAGGTGTCCTCATTAACACCTGGTACCTCCAGATGCATTTTGTTATTTTTTGGACTCTGACTTCTCTGACCCTGATCGTCAAAACAAAATTCTAGCTTTGAAAACTGCATAAATAAATGTTCCTTTGATATTTTGGGGTGAATGTCAATTGAAATATGTGAGTGAGAATTGAACAAGCAATATATGTTAAGACTAAGAGAGTGTGAGTATGTGTTAGAGTTGAAATTGAATAAGAGACAGTTAAAAAGTAGATTTCTCATTTGGATTCAGCTTTGTACCACATGGTGAATGAAGTGGATGATCGTCCTTCTGTCTATTACATGGAGACTTGCATGGACATCTTCTTCCTGGCCTGAAGTGAAATTTCTCACTGGATTTTCTCCTTAAATACTAGCAAAGTAGATCAAATGAAGGTTGAAATTTTTGCGTGCTAAACATGTTCTATCACGTGTTCTCATATGCCTTTGTTTTATTAGTTATCAACAAACACTTATGCAAGCTTCAAACTTTACATTTTTCAATCCAGTGTCTGTGCTAAACAAATATAAGCTATCATTCTGAAGTCAGTTTTGTACTAATGTAAGCTTTTTTATCTGGACTCATGATGAGTGTGATATGTAAATTGCTTTATCTGCTATTTTAATTAAACATTGCAGGGTAGATTCCACAGTGCAAATTCATTTTTATGTCTTGGCCCATCAATACCAGTAAAGACCTTTTGCTACATTACTGACCCGCCATTCCTGTACAGATTCAATGTAACATCTCCAACCATTCTAGCACAGATTCAAAGTGATATTATAGATCAGCCATACCAGTACAGATTCAATGCAACATCAATGACTTACCATTCCATTACAGTTTCAGTGCCGCACCTCCAAATTTACATTCCTGTATGGATTTAATGCCATACTTCCTAACTGGTATTCGAATACACATCTAATGCTATATCTCCAAACAACCATTTGAGTACATATTCACTACTATAACTGCAAACTCCCATTTAAGTACATAATCAATATGACATCTCTGACCTGCTATTCCAGTACAGATTCAATGCCACAATTCTGATTGATTATTTCTGTAGAGATTAAATGCCACAGTTCAGATTGGTTATTCAAATACAGATTCACTGTAACAATTCAGATTGGCTATTCAAATACAGATTCAATGCCACAATTCAGATTAGCTATTAAAAAACAGATTCAATGCCACAATTCTGATTGGCTATTCAAGTTCAGATTCAATGCCACAATTCTGATTGGCTATTCAAGTTCAGATTCAATGCCACAATTCTGATTAGTTATTCCAATACAGATTTAATGTCACAATTCTGATTGGTTATTCCAGTACAGATTCCATTATACATCACTAATCTACCATTGAACAAAGAACCAATTTCACATCTCTGGCTCACTATTCCTGTACAGATCAATGCCATATTTCCAACCTTTTATTCCACTACTGATGCAATGTAATATCTCTGACTCACCCTTTCTGTACAGCTTCAATGCTACATTTCCAGCCAGCTATTCCCTTACTGTTTCAATATCCCCATCTCTTTCCTTCCATTTCAGTACTCTTTTTTCATGTGCTGTATACCCTCAGGACGTTCATGGACATCCACATCTTCCTGTTCTTTGTAACTCTTAATAAATTTTGTCTTTTTGTTATTTCTCCAAAATTCTGTGCTACATTAATTTTCTCAAAGTCATCGTCATTTTACATGCTGCTTTCCACAGTCCCTGTTTGCATCAGTCTGTCTTCTGGGTATCAGGTTTTCTAAGCCCTCCTTCCTCATTACATGCCCTCAAATTTTCAACTGCCTCTTCTTGATGTTAAGTAAAATTTTTTCTTTTTGTTTTCTTTCTCTCCAAAACCTTGTTGTTGATCTTGTTATCCTCAGCATCCTTCTGTAGAACCACATTTCTGTTGCTTCAAGTATCTTCTCCATTTTTGAGATTGTCCTGTATTTGCTGCCATACAGAAGGACAGATATCACCTAACATTTCCTTAGTATTTTCTTTGGGTTTAATGAAGTTTTTATTTCTTAGTTTTTGTAATGTATCTTTGGCTATCCCAATGGGTTTTTCAATCTCAGTGTTGCATTTTCCTTCCTCTGTCAGAACACTTCCCAAATATTTAAATTTCTGTACTTGTTTGATTTCAGTATCCCTAATTACAGGTCAGAGAAACTAAAATAAAACAAGTAGAGAAATTTAAATATGATTGTAGCTATCAGAAAAGCTAGTAAACAGAAGGGAGTTCCACAAGTGGGAAGTGTGAGAAAAGAAACTGTTCAAGTAGAAGAGATGGTTACATTTCTGTACTTGTTTGATTTCAGTATCCCTAAATACAGGTCAGAAAAACTCAAAAGAAAAACAACTAGAGAAATTTAAATACCTGGGAAGAGTGCTGACAGAGAATAAAAAGTGTGATGTGGAGATTCAAAGATTCAATGACATGGCCAAGGACGTATTTCAAAAGCTAACCAGAGTACTGAAGGAAAAGAAAATCTCCTTGGAAACAAAGAAGAGTGTTTTGGATTGCTATGTGATGTCTGTTCTTCTGAATGGCAGTGACTGTTGGATGATCTCCTCAAGAATGAAGGAGAGACTTGATGCAGCAGAAATGTAGTTTTAGAGAAGGATGCTGAGGATACCATGGACTGAGCAAGTAACTAACAACAAGGTATTGGAGAGGATGGAAATGAGAAAACATACTTAATATAAGGAAGAGACAGATGAGGTTTCTGGAACATGTAATGAGAATTTAATACTCACAGGATGAATAGTGGAAAAGAGAGACAGGGGAAAGCAGAGCAAGACCTACTTGAGAGGCCTGAACAAATGGTTGGCAGAGCAGAGTTTGGTAGACATACCAAGAGGAAGAATTTTGAGAGCAACAAGAGACAGAGCCAAGTGGAAGTCCATAATCACCTATGTCTTGAAGGGACACGGCACATGAAGAAGATCTGTAATTTGTATTTTGGGTTCATCCTTTTTCCAGTAAAAATTCAATACAACATCCTTTCAGTCTGTCTGCAATTCTTTAGTGAGTATGGAAGAAAAATAACTCCCTTTAGCCACTCCCTTCAAATTTGAGGGAGCTGAGGGAAAAAAGGAGAAAGAGATTTGCAAGGTTCATTATCTTTTGGACCAATGAAAACTTTAACTTCAAAAAGATTGGCTGGTGAGCTGAGAAAAAGATGAAAGCAAATTCATAAAATTTTCTTTGAGCCAATGAAAATTTTGTTTTCATAGCAATTAGCCATTCAACCTAGAAAATAATGAGCCTATATCTTTTTTTATATGAAATTAGGAAAAAAAAATGAGAGAAGAGAGTCTGAAGTATAATGAAAAGTTTAGTTTCTGATCACATGTATAGTGTTTAGATTTTAGCCAGTGTTAAATTACTCACTAATTATATTATTGGCCTTAATGAAGCATTTGGTATATCAAAGAAATTTATTTCATCAATACTTTAACGGCTCCTGCTCCAATGAACTTAGCTCACTGGTGCTCCCTATGTATGAATTTACTTGAGCTACTAGATTAGCAACTATGTCCCACCCTTTTACAGAGAAACCAGTAAAATGTAAATGAAACTTCTATTCTATCATCTTTTTTTCTTACACTTCCTGCTTGTAGAATTCCCTTCTGTTTACTTGCTTCCCAACAGCTACAATCTCCAGGAATTTAAATGAAAGGTCAATAGTCATCTTCTATCTCACTAACTTGCATTCTTTCTCCCATGCTCTCTTCTCCGTCCACTTCTTTCTCATCACACCAGTATTCTCATCCTTCTCATACCCACTTCCTGACACCCTTTATAACCTGTCCCTCTTTCTCATCTCTTTTCTCGTATGTAAGCTCCTGTGCACCAGTGGCAGTTAAACTGCCTTGCTTGGGGTGAAATGATTAAAAAAAAAAAATCCAATAAAGCTAAGTATTTTAAACTATCACTCTTCACCCACTCTTGAATACCTAAAACCGTATATTCCTTCTGTAAACAATGGTCTTTCTTATCTTTGTTTTAGACATTTTTTTAATACTATTTTGTCAGGTGATTTGATGTGTATAATAAACATTTCCTCTTCATGGCAATTTATTGAAACTGTGAATTTTAAAAATTTGTTTTGGAGAGGATGCAAACGAAAAAGAAACTTTTACTTAGCATCAGGAAGAGACAGCTGAGGTTTTCTGGGATGCATAATGAGGAAGGAGGGCTTAGAGAATCTAATACTCACAGGATGGATAGAGGGAAAGGGAGGCAGGGGAAAGCAGCATGATACATACTTGATGGGCTTGAGCAAGTAGATGGCGAAATGGGGTTTGGGAAAGATATGTGTGTTGTGGTGCAGTAGATATCAGCTAAGAATGAGAAATCAAAGAGCTGAGTTCAAATTCCAGTTGAATTTGTTGCATTTACTTACGCACAATTGCCCTTGGGAAAGGTATTAATCTGTCTCTTTCTCCATCTAGCTATGGGTTAAATAGCATAGCAGATTGGTTCTATAGTCTTGATTGGCAACCAGTCTACTGCAGAAAGTAATGGGAACCTACTGTGGGAAAATCTTATGCCCAGTCACTCATGTCTCTGTTGAGACATGATTGTCCAAATGTGTATTTTTACGCCTTGGCCCATCAATACCAGTAAAGACCTTTTGCTACATCACTGACCCACCATTCCTATACAAATTCAATGCAACATCTCCAACCATTCTAGTACAGATTCAAAGTGACATTATAGACCAGCCATACCAGTACAGATTCAATGCAACATCAATGACTTACCATTTCATTACAGTTTCAGTGCCACACATCCAAATTTACATTCCTGTATGGATTTAATGCCATACTTCCTAACTGGACATGATTGTCCAAGTGTGTATCATGTATGGCACTTAACTTACTAACTGATCAAGAAGAGAAAAATTAAGAACGACAAGAAATAGTAGCTAGTGGAAGTTCATGATCGCCTACATCCTGAAGAGACCCGGCAGAAGAAGAAGAGGAATTATTTTCTTGAAACTAGCTACTGATACAACTTCAAGAATGTAAATTCGTAAATAAATTCATTATCTTGTTTTGTTAAAAATAACCCATGTGTTTCCTCATCATTACCATCCATCATTAATCTTCTTGGTGTGGGTAAATCAACTATTCATTTTAACCTCAAAGTCTCATGCCACTTCAATTCAATGGATATCATTCAATCATGCTCTTCACATTTAATATCACACTATTAAAATTAGGCATCTTGTCTGCCGTTAGATATAGAATTCTTACATGAAGGAAGAGAAAACTAAGAATCATAATACAGGACAGTAGCTGAGTAGATTAACTCATCTGTTTCTGAATTTGGTGGATTGCAATTGTCTTTGATGACATTGTAATCATACTTATAAATCATGTTTGTATCTGAGTTCAATTCCTTAGCAAGTGAGCCATAACCGATTAGTTACAAAAAGAGAAAAAGATGCAGTATTAATAAATATATATGCAACAGCATTCAAGTTTTAGAAATTAAATCTTGCAACTTATAGGAGCTTGCTTCTCTTAGGCTGTTATGGGAAATATTTTTAGTAAACAAGTTATTTCATCTTAATCCAAGGAATCAGCATGTTTTTTTTCATAAAAACAAAATATTTTTATAATTCCTATATTTGTGCAAGACAATGCACCTTCAACATTTTACTAAAAAAAATTAATCAACATCAAATTAATGGAATTACATCCACTATGTCTATGTGTTAGTCTACGGCTATATCGTGTTGAATACACTGGTTCCCGTCCGATCACCGAAGTGAAGCAACATCAAGCCTGGTCAGTACTTAAATGGGTGACTATTTGGGAAAACCAGGTGCTGTAAACCTAATGGGACAAGAATGGTCCACCGGTTCTCTAGGTTTGGGGTTTGGGGGTTGGGTGCAGGGCTGACAACCCTGCCCTGTAAAAAAAGCAGTTTGTTACAGAAACAGCAATAAAAAGTTGCTGCCCTATGCACCATCTGGGTGTGATGGATAAATGATGATGATGATGATGATGTCTATGTGTTAATTCAACAGAGAAAATCTGGTCCATCATTAAAAGAGGTTTTTTGGTAGTGAGTTTATACCACAATAGTAGTAGGAGACACAGACAATTGGTTGTAGTGAATATACATAATAGCAGCAGCTTACTGGCACCTTTAAAAATCAATGTTTTTTTAAATGAAACCTGATTCTCTAATCCTTTCTCATTGCATAGAGTTACAGATCCTAACAGGGAAATTCATTCCTCTCTCACTAATCTGAACATGACATTTTTATTAAAAAATGTTGACATATTTTGTTTACTGACATAATAGAAGCTGACTGTTCTCAAAAAAAAAAAAGAACATATTATCAATATTTTTAATAAGGATAAATTTTTTTAAAGCTGAAAATATGACATATGCTCATATAAATATAAGTATATCCCAAAAATGTTATAAGCATTTTACAAAGAAAACATTGACTGACATAATAAAATCTACTCAGAATTTAATGCGTGTCATCTAATGACTACCAAAAACATCTGTAGTCCAGAAGAGACATACAATTAAAAAAAGAACATCACAATAACCCTAATCAATCTACCTCTGTTATTTTTAAAGTTTGAATCTGAAGTGACTTTTAATAAAAGATTTCTTTTTTAATTTAAAAAAAACTTGAAGATCATGCATTCTTTCAAATTCTAAATTTACATCTTTCTGCTTTTCATGCATAATTAGGGCCCATTTTTCAAAAGCATTGAATTAATTTTATTTCATAACAAGCATTTTTCAGCAGGTTTTCTTTTTTTTTCTAGTTGAAAAAATTTGCATTGAAAAAATAACTTCACCAAGGAATGGAAATAAAAATAATAATTTTATTTTAATTTTTTTTAATTAATTTTTGAACAAAAGAATAAAATTGTTATTTTAAATTTGAATAACTTCCTTATTACCAAAGGTCGAGGTTACATAATTTTTTAACCACATTGGTTGTCAAAGACTATTTCTATCTTGGACTTCTTTGCCCGCAAGCATTTATTTACAAGTGTATTCATATATTTTGGCATACATATTTGTCTGTGTAGGCATATATATGCATATACAGATGTTTATATGTGTGTGCATTGACTCATGTGTTGACTCATGTTAATTATCTAAATCTAAACTTATTTATAAATGGAACTTTGTCTTTGTGTGTGTGTGTCTGTATGTGTGTTCGTTACCTATAGACTCCGAAATGGCTGAACCGATTTTCTTGAAAATTTACACAGTTGTACTACAAGCATCTGCGAGTGTTCTTAGCTAGGTTTTGTGTCGAGGTACCCCCGATAAATATCGAAAATCGATAATCGAAAAAATCGGGTTATAGAAGGAGTGGTCCGATTTTAATCAAATTTGATACACTCATAGACAAAGACATAAGAAACAATATTCAGAAGTTTCAAGGTTGCAGTTGTTACAATAGTGCAGAAAATCAATAATATATATATATCCTTGGATGACTTATTTGACTCCAATATTGGAAATCGATACCCCGATATCCTATCAGGTCTGATCAAAATCAGTTTTTCAGCCCTTTTATTTTAGTTTTTGCTTCAGATTTGGCTCTAAGTAGGTATAATTTTAGTTCTTAGACTCAGCCATGATACCATTTACTCAGAGGAATTATTTAGCCTTCAAAATTCAGTTTACAACGAAAAAAACTTATTTGATATCGATACCAGGAAATCAAAATTTGACTTACATCCATTCATTTTTCTTTCAGCCTACGGTTTCGCTTTAACTGGAAATAACTATTGTTTTTTAGTCTTTCGCACCAACGTTCAAAGAGACTAAGCTCCAGGACCATGGATTAGTTTTAAAGCTTTCATTACACCCAAGCAACACCGGGATATACTGCTAGTCTATATATATAAATATGTTTAATTTTATGAATAAATGGATCTATAGGTGCATCTACTGCTAAGAAGGTTGGGTCTTTGTGTTGAGCCAAAAAGTTTTTCTTGTCAGAATCCATTTTGAACACTTATAAATTTACCATTTGACCATGTATTTAATACTACTGCCATATCTGGCCGAATGCTCTATTCATCATGAGGTTCTCAACTAAATCCAAAGAATTATCTGCAATGTAATCAGTACTGACTTGGCATCTCAACCAGTCACTTTCTCACCTATGTGACATGGCTTCCCTCTGTCTTTTCTACAAATCTTTTCATGGCAACTGCTCTGGTGAGCTTTTTTCCTTGGTGCTCTGTCCACATGAATTTAATCATGCTACTAGATTGGCATCAAGATTTCACCCTTTTAATAATGAAATAGTTAAATGTAACCATCTCTTCTATTTGAACAGTTTCTTTTCTCACGCTTCCAACTTGTGGAACTCTCTTCTGTTTACTAGCTTTTCTGATAGCTACAATCTCCAAAAATTTCAACGCAAGCTCAATTGTCATCTTCTATCTTTTTAATCCAGTTCATCTTTTATCCTTTCCTTAATACAGCCTGTACTATACCAAGTTTTTTCTCTAACTGTAGCCCCCTGTGAACTAGTGGTGGTCCCACCTTGCTTGAGTGAAATTATTTTAAAAAATGCACACTGTGACACCTTATGCCCGGGGCTGCTCGTCTAATTGTGAGGCTCGTTCTCGTTGACGGTTGTAACAATCCCAGTTGTGACACTGCCACACGGCTGGTCGGTTGATTCGGTCGCTATTGCTGGTTGTGACGATCTCATCCGATGATGTCATCACAAAAGCTGGTTTACAAGATGTCTCTTGCAACAACACGCCGCTGTCCCATGTTGTGAATTGATCCCAGAGGTCATGTCATGTAATTTTAGTAGTTGCCTTTTAGTGCCAGTCTGGACACTGATGTACACTTGTGGTTTAAAAAATAAATACGGCACCAAAAAAAAAAAAATTAATAAAATAAATGAACAAGGTCGAACACATCTGGAGAGTTACAAAGAATGTTTTTATATAAACAAAAACAATGTTTCTTTTTTTTTTTTCACAGGAGCAGACAGTACAGTTGTCTGAATGGTAATACTGTTGTTGAAATGCCGGTTTACAACAGAGAGAGAGAGAGAGTTCGTTTAAAAATCTCAGAGCTTTCAATCCTTAAATAAAAATGTCTTTTCTAAGTTTCGTTAAAGTAGACAGAGCTGTTCAAATTTTCACTAAAGTCTTTTCTGTATTCTCTAAAATTGGAGCTGTCCATTTTCTAGGTGATGTTAAAAAAGATAACAAAGTTCTTTCAGTTTCTTGTTGGAACTTGACGAGATTTGTCGAATCAGAAGCGGTCAATGGTGGTGATGGTGGCTAATGTGGCGGTGATGGTGGCAGCAGTGTGGGGTTGGTTTCCCTGTCATCTGGAAGCTTGCTCCTGGCTTAAACTGGCTAATTGATAAAAATTATTTTCATAGCAGTGTGGGGTTCTTGTCGAGAATAATCAGAAATTTTAATTCTCCCAAATAAGTTTTAAAACAATAACGTTCTTTCGGGATTCCTATCGGAGGCGCATTATTCAACATTAACTCTTTAAGTTAATCAGCAGCAGGCTTCCTTTGACATTAAATTTTTAGCCATAAGTTCTATGGTAGGCGACCAGCTGTGGGTCTTGGCTCCTCAATTGGGAACCTTTTTCCACAGTCATTACATTTTGACTGTAATTCCACAGACTCACTCCAACTCTAAACTGAGAACAACTCACGGCTTCTCATAGTTACTCAACAAACTAACTCACAGCTTCTCACAGCTCCTGACAACAAACTGATTTATCTTGCTGAGTCCAGATTTTTATAACCCTCTCCAATCCTCTCGGGGGATCTAGCCGACTCAAAGCTTGTAACCAATGAGATTATTTTCACCCACATGATTTGTGGCTCGACAAATAAGGTATAATCCTGAAACTAAGAATATTTAAATTCCCATATTTTCTGTTCTCAGGGACATCTGTTGAGGAATCTAACCTTACTTGACCTCATCAAATAATCCTGACATTTTTTGTCAAACTTCCACCTGGTCCCAAATAATGCATATTGTATATGAAAAAGAAAGAAAATATTATATTTCTCTCCTTCCCTCAAATTGTCAGCTAACTTTTCTACTCCCCAGATTTTACAAGTACATGATAGTATTAAAATAGCTCATTTTTCTATTCCCCATATTTTACAAGTATACAATGGTATTAAAACAATTTTTTTTTACATAAGCTCACATCGCAAATTACAATAAAGCACAACCAATAATACTACTGATATTAATTCCTCTCTCTCCGCTGTATTAAACCAAACAAAAGAAAGTATACCTACAGGAGATAGTGTCACACACACCTTTTATTTATTATCCAAATTTAAATATATATATATATATATATATATGCGTGCTGAATATAACGTATATCAGCTAAGTAACAAATTGGATTTGTATTAAGTATATATATATATATATATAGTGATGATCGTCCACGTATACTGTCTTAATATGTATAGGAAAGAATATTAATAAAAAGTTTAGAATTTAAAAATGTACTTTTTTAAACAGTATTTGTTTATTTTTATTATATTTTATATTTCAGACCGTCCTCGGTCCTTCATCAGAAATAAGTGATTTTTAAATTTGAATTAGAAACGTATTTCACGATAGCGTCCGAATATTTTTTTATTTTTTATTTTTTTTTTTGTGTTTACATCATGTCGGACTCTATCGTGAAATACGTTTCTAATTCAAATTTAAAAATCACTTGTTTCTGATGAAGGACCGAGGACGGTCTGAAATATAAAATATAATAAAAATAAACAAATACTGTTTAAAAAAGTACATTTTTAAATTCTAAACTTTTTGTTAATATTCTTTCCTATATATATATATATATATATATATAAAACCATGACATTTAACACATATGCACATATAAATATGCACATGTGCATGCATACACATGCCCATACACATATGAGCACAATACAGACACACATTTGCATCCGCATGTATGCATGTACACAAAAAGAAAAATTCAATCCATCTCTAATAAAACTATCATCCCAATTAGCACATAATTTATGTCAAATAAAAAAATGAGAAAATCCACAGTCAATTGCTATAACCTTCCAACAAGTATACTGAATAATTATGTAAAAGTTTGTCTACAGAACTCTGGAGTTAAAAGGCTGAATATAACATATATCAGCTATGTAACAAATTTTATTTGTATTAAGTTTATATATATATATATATAAATTCTGGTAAAAAGGACCCAAGGTTTTATGATTTTGAGTTTTCTGGCATTTACTTTTTTCAAAAAAGTGCTCAATACAATAAATATTGTAGAGCATAATATAATCATATAATTATAAATTAATAATACATTGTGACATGGAAATTTCTAAGTTTTGAGATTTAAGATGAGATAGAAATCTCAAAACAGAAATTTCCTTGTCACAATGTATTGTTAATTTATAATTATATGATTACAAATATATAATTATATATATATACTTAATGTTTCATTATTTAAACAAACACAAATATACATATATGCTTTCCACTCTTTTGTTTTTTAGATCTGATGAAGCCTTGAATAGGAAAAAGCATTAACTATTTTATCAAATCTCTTTTCATGTCACATTTCTACTTATCAATTTTGAAACTTTGTCAGGATTTCAATATCATCCTATTTTAATAACATATATATATATATATATATATATATTCTCATCCTTTTCTTATCCACTTCTTGACATCCCCTATAACCTGACACTGTTTCTCATAATCTCCTTCTATGTAACCCCCCACACACCAGTGGCAGTAAACTGCCTTGCTTGGGACGATATGTTTATAATATATATATATATATATATATATATATATATATATATATATCTTAAACTGTAGAAAATGTTTTCAACCAGACCAAGAAGCCCTTCCCTTTAAGAATATGATGTTTAGTCATTTGGTCAAACATTTAATTCAGATAAGAAAGAAGCAGCTGTGATGTCTGGAACAAATAATGAGGAAAGTGGGCTTGGAGAACATGACACTCTCAGGACACACTGAAAGCAAGAATACCCCTTGTATATAAGCCAAATATATTTGATAGCATTTGTAAGAAGAACACATTTAGCCATTTTTAGTACCCTGTGTATATATGCCAAATGTATTTGATAGCATTTGGAAGAAATCATTTGTCTATTTTCAGTATCTCTTGTATATATGCCAAATATATTTGATAGTATTTGAAAGAAGAAGTTATTTGGACATTTTCAGTACCCTTTGTATATATGACAAATATATTTAGTAGCATTAAAAAGAAGTCATTTGGCCATTTTCAGTACCCCTTGTATATATGCCAAATATATTGATAGCATTTGGAAGAAGAAGACCTCTGGCAATTTTTAGTACCCCTTTAATATATATAGAATATGTTTGACCCTGATTTTCTACTCTACAACACATTTCCTATAGACACAACCTTGCAAGCCTTTCGCTACTCTCTTACTATTTCCATGAAAAATGTTTTGACGAGCTACATTCTTTACTTCCACCAGTTTCGACCTTTGTTTGCCGTACCCTATACATAGAGGCACACAATCCTCATTCTTTCCTTATTCCACTGGTAAGAAGGAAGTTTAATTTGGACTGCTTCTTCTCAACTAGTGCTTTCTTGTAGAAACATAGACCCCAGAAGATGCTTCCCTGATCACTACAATTTTAACCTCTTCAATTTCAGGGGTAAACAATATCTGTCTTACAGGGCTGGTGCAAGGGTCTTGTTGGTCACCTTCGATTCTATGATAGGCTCTCTCCCTTAAATAAATCAACAATGTTTTGTGGGAATTTTTAATATCAACTCGTGATTTTTCATGTTAAAAAGTTTAATAGTTTTAACACATTCAACATTATGGACTAGAATTAGTGAATTTTATTGTGAGTTTTTTCAAGAGTTAGCATGAATAAAACCAATAAATTTGGACAAAAACAAAAAAAACCCTAGAATGAAGTCAAAATCCACAAAAATCTTTCATCCTTTAATAGTCAATTGTATGTAGTTTATTATGTAATGTATATAAATATAAATATTTTAAATTTTGTGTATTTAGGTAGCAAATTTTCTTTTAGACATGTCAGATTAAATAAATTGCAAACATTGTGCCTGCTTATTTTTAATAAAATCCATTCATATTCACTGATAATCTTTCACATATTATAATTGAAAGCTGTCATAAATGAGCTGTAACATTGACAGAAGTTATTATCATTCATTTCTCAAGTTACCCAAGTACTTTCAATCTCTTTCCAAGGTCATCTTCAGGGGTGTGAGTTATGGTAACAAAAAATAACTGCAAAACTGTGTTGCTAAAAATGACTGTAAATTTATATATATATATATATATATATATATATATATATATATATATATAAAAGAAAATGCTGATGAGGACACCCAATAAGTCTAGTCCCCCCTACTAACAACTAGTCGGTGGAGTTGGCAGTAATATGTACTCTTTCTGATATTCTACATATCATGATATACAATTCTTATATTCATGAAACAATTCCGTTCACTAACCTGTGAGTAGATCTTAGACCTTATATTGGTTGAACAATGGAGTAAAAAAAAATGGCTGACTGATGCCAAAATTATTCCTTTGAAGTCAGAAGCTGATGACAAACAAGAAAACTTTTGATATACCAGCTTATGATTGGTATTGTAATTTTATCGTTATGACCTATCAAATAAATAAAAGAAGATAGTGAGATTGGTTGATTGCCAAAAAACACTGAATGTATATCTGAATGGCCATTTGTGATAAATCTGTTTATTTTTGCTCGTCTTGACATATTTGCAATAAAACTGAATCTGAGCCTAGTTTCTATTAAAAATGAAACAAAAGGTGACAAGTTTAATGATGCTACAAGTTATCATTATTACCATAATAAGAAAAAAATCTGAAATTATGACTGACCTTTAGAAATCGCAGCCTCAAGGCCAATTCACTTACCATAAAACTATCAAACATGGCCGACAAGAGGTTAACATATTTGCACTGTTAGGAGAGCATATGCATTGAGTGAAAGGGTTTCTCTTTCTTCAAATCCATTAGAAAATAGAAATGAAAAATGTAAAAAGAATCAGAACTGAAAGGCAACTATCTTCTCTAGTGGACTGGCTGTCATTGTGAAGTGGTGCAAGGGTTAATGACACACCAAATGCCGGGGTCGCTCTGCATTGTCTGACTGTATCATGGCCTGTCTGACCATCCATTGTTTGGGTTCATTTGCCGATATTCAGACACTCTTGAAATATAATTGCTGAGAATGCTACAATAGACACAGCGTTACAGGCGAGAGAATGAGAACCAAATATGAAGATGAGTATGATGGGTGGGTTGGTTTGGTGGTGGGGTTATAGAGAGGCGGGGGATGTTGATATTTCTCTACTAAAAACCCCCATCATAGCTGCTATCATCTTTATACTGTTTTTGCTCTGATACTGTTTTCTCTATATGGTTCTTCTCTAAATCAGTTTTTCTTCATTTCCTTTTTGATTTTTTCTCTCATGATATAGTTGGTATCATTCCTCCTCTTTTTCACAATCATTCTCTTTTCTTTTTCCCACACTTTCTTATAAATATGACTTTTTATATTTCTACCTCTCTTGATCACTCTCTTGTTCTCTTAGCCACTCTCTTTATTGCTGTTAATATTGCTCTATTTTTTTATAGAGGTCACTCACTTACTTTTTTGCTCTTCTCTTTATTTCAAAATTAGTAGTCTCTCTCCTCTCTCTCCTCCTATTATTAATATCTTTCTTTTTCTATTTTTCTTTTTCTTCTTCCTTTCTCTTTTGGCTCTCTCACTTCTCTGATCATTCTTGAAGATACATTTTCAATTTATGAGATTTTACAACACAGTCTACTTTTGCCTATTGAGATTTTTATCGCATTCTCTTTCTTTCATTGTTCTCCTTTTTCTTATTTTCTTTTTTTTAAGTCTCACATAATTTTTCTTTTTCTTTCTGGCACATTTCATTTCCTCACTACTTGTTATTTCTTTTTGTTCTCATGCTTTTTCCCGGTGATTTATCTTCCTTTCCATCTCACAAAGTTTCTCTCTGTTGCAAGACTCACTCTCTACCTAAAGTGTTACTTTTTTGTCTTTCCTCTAGTATATGTTGCAAGACTCACTCTCTATCTAAATTGTTACTTTTTTGTCTCTCTTCTACTATCTGTTGCAAGACTCACTCTCTATCTAAATTGTTACTGTTTTGTCTCTCCTCTACTATCTGTTGCAAGACTCACTCTCTATCTAAATTGTTACTTTTTCGTCTCTCCTCTACTATCTGTTGCAAGACTCACTCTCTACCTAAATTGTTACTTTTCTTTTTGACTCTCCTCTTCTATCTGTTGCAAGACTCACTCTCTATCTAAATTGTTACTTTTTTGTTTCTCCTCTACTATTTGTTGCAAGACTCACTCTCTGTCTAAATTGTTACTTTTTTGTTTCTCCTCTACTATCTGTTGCAAGACTCACTCTCTATCTAAATTGTTACTTTTCTTTTTGACTCTCCTCTTCTATCTGTTGCAAGACTCACTCTCTATCTAAATTGTTATTTTTTTGTTTCCCCTCTACTATTTGTTGCAAGACTCACTCTCTATCTAAATTGTTACTTTTCTTTTTGTCTCTCCTCTTCTATCTGTTGCAAGACTCACTCTCTATCTATGCTGTCACTCTTTGACTCTCTTCTTCTCGTTTTCTATCTATTTCTATCCATGTTACTTTTCTTTTCTTCTCTCCTCTTTTACAAAATCCACTCTCTATATATGCTAGTAACTTTCTTTTTTTCTCTCCGCTTTTCTCTTTTTAACAATTCACTCTCTATTTACATTGTTACTTTTCTTTTTGTTGCTCATCTTCTATCTGTTGCAAAACCGATTCTCCGTCTATGTTGTTATGTATCATTTTGCTTTCTTCTCTTCCCGCTTTTAAAAGACCAATTCTCTATCTGTGCCAATAATTTTCGTTTTGTCTTTCCTTTCTTTCCTTTTGAAAGATCCACTTTCTATCTACGATGTCACTTTTTCTTATTGCCTCTCCTCTTCTAACTGTTGCAAAACCCACTTGCTAGCTTCGTTGTTACTTTTCATTTTTATCCTTCCTCTTCTCTCTGTTATTGATAAGTGAGCAGGTGATGAATCTAAATCTGGAGGAGAGAGGTGATAACTGCCTGCAGCCAGCGAAGCATTGCTGGAACATTCATTTCCGGACCCTTCCATTCAATGCACATCATGACTAGCCGATAGGTTCAACCATTGTCATTTAAAGTTATTGTCGAAAGTCCTGACAAACTTTGAATGCATTATATATAATCAATATGGACAGATGTGCACAAGTACCTGTGTATACACGCACACACTCACACATATATATGTATAAATATATGTGCTTGCATATATATATATATATATATATATATATTCAGATGAATATATATATATATATATGTGTGTGTGTGTGTGTGTGTGTGTGTGTGTGTGAGGGGTTGCTGAAAAATTCTTGACTCAACACATTTTTAAAAAGCAACTAAATGACCAGAAAGCTTCAGCATACAGTGGTAGACAAAATAATGGAAACACCTAGTATTATAATAGCATAATTTGTTAAATTTGACTAAACTCTCAAAATCTTGTCTATTTTTATGTTGAGTTAGTATTAGTAGTATTTCATTTTATTTGCTAAAATTGTTGCTTTTTTTTACAGATATTTAAATAAGTTTATTAAAATCAACAGTCAGGACTATTTAAGAATTTTAAGTGATCAACTTCATCATATGTTTCAGGAACTCTTTCTGGAGGGAAATGAGATCTTTCATGGCGATAATGCACCCATTCATACTGCTAGATTTGTAGCTGGATATCACCAGGAATATTCTAGTAAGATAGAACATTTTATCTAGCACCCACAGTCTACAGATCTTAACACCAATGAAAAACCAGTGAGTTGTCAGTATCCTCCACCATCATCATTGAAGGAAGCACCTCAATGTAGTGTAATGGCTAGCAAGTTTATCTTGTTAGAACCTATTAAAATTAAATAGTGAGTTTGATTCTCACTGGATAAACCATACTTTTGAACTTGTGCCACATCTAAGCAGCACAACATTGAAAGAATTGGAGACTGTTTTAACTGAAGAATGGATAAAAATTCCTCTGGAAACAATTCAAACTTTGTAAGAGTTGATCACATGCAGAATCTAAGCTGTAGTTACTGCTAAAGATGGCCCTACATGATACTGAAATAAATTTGCTTGAAATTTCAAGGTGTTTCCATTATTTTGTCTACCACCTGTATGTATATATATTTCTAAAGAATTAATGACAATCTGACATTTTTATTGCTGAAAACATTATTATAATGTTTGAAATAGATGGCTTTATATTTTTTTAAACAGTGTTGAATCTATCAGTATCTCTACATATATAGCAGGATCACCAGATCATATTTGGCAACAATATTCTAAGCATGGGTGAATAGTCGATATAGATAAATAAGATAGATTCTGGAGAGAAAAATTGTCTGATGCAATATAGTGAACCAACTTTCTTAGCAAGTCACTTTTGGATTTCTTAACCAACACACAGTGGATAAAAGTGTTGGTTAAATAATCCAAAAGTAACTTGACTCAAAGAGCTGTAAGTTCAATACCTAGCCACAGCAGAGAGAACAAAAGCTTGGAGCGTTAAGTTTAGTTACTAAAGGGAATTAACTGAAACTGAGATATCCAAAAAAGGCATGGCATGCAGAATTAGAACAATCTATCCTCAATGACTAAATAAAGGGCTTGTTTCAAAATTACCAGAAATATCACCTGAAGAAGGTTGTTGTGTACAATGGCTGAAACATTGTGAATATGTCAATAAAAATGAGGACAATAGTCTAAATTATGTAAATATTCAAAATAGTTACAATACTTCATCTCAGAAATTTAGACATATATATATATACACAAATAGACCTGTGCTATAAAAAATGTCAGTAAAATATTTATATCCATATGCAGCTTAAAATGATGGCAACATATACATTGATGTAACTAGTTTTGAGTATCTTACATTAAGACATAAGAAAAAGAAACAAAATAATCCAAATCCCTGAGGATAATTAGAGAGGGAAATATATATATATACTAATAAATACACAATGGTTTTTATTATTATAGTATATATATATATATATATATATATATTCTGCCTTACTCAACAACATAATTATTGTAAAGAAATAAAATAATAAGATGCCGTTAAAGAACAAATACACAACAAGAGTTTCATAACTGGTAGTAAAGTTTAATAACTGGTCGTAAAGAGAATGAACTGAGCTGATACTGCCTTGCTATTGTCTCTCTCTCCATGAGAGTTACAGGAGAGATATATATATACACGCACACACACACACACACACACACACACACACACACACACACACACACACACACAGAGTCTTTATTATAATAGAGAGGATACTATCATTTCACATCAAGCCAGGCAATACAGTCACTAAGATACAAGGGGTTACTGAGTAGGATTAAACAAGAAGAGCAAGAGAAGAAACTGTTAGCATAGAACAAATGTTATATCTCGCAATTTCAACTATAAAATGATGAGATCATGCGGTCAATCTAGTTCTGCACTTAAATTTATGAAATCTAGGTACCATCAGGGAAAGCACATCAGTGCGATTAATATGAAAATATTTATAGAAAAGGTGCAGGGAAGCTAGATAACTGCAATAAAAAATGACTGAAGCTGAGATGTCAGGTTAGAATGAATAACATTGCAGATTCTTCTTTGAACTTTATCAGGAATCTCTAAATACACAGTAGATGCAATAGTCCAGATATGGCAGCAATATTAAATGTATGAACAAATGGTAGATTTATAAATAAAAATCCATTCTACAAAAAAAACCTTTTTTGTTTACATTTGAATATGAAAAATTTTGGAAGATCTATGAGGAAAGACATTTCACTTAAAGACACAAGTTTAGTCTTGCCTGACCGACTGTACTTCATAGCTCAGTTTGATTGTGCTGAGTTTAACAGTAGCTTTCTCTATCCTGGGTGACACAGGTTTGAATCCTGCCAAAGTGTGCAAATTTTTCTTTAATAAGCTTTCTCAAACATCTCGCAATTTCAACTATAAAATGATGATGTATCCACCCAAAATAACATTTAAAGTTAAAATAAATGTCTGTCAGATTAATAAAAACATCCAATCCATAAAAAAAGACTTATAAATGTATAATATAGATTCTGGAAAAAAAATTGTCTAGCACAAAGCAGTGAACCAAATTATCTATCAATAAGAGCTAGCAAATGATTCAATATAATTGTTCCACTTCTTATCAGCAGAAGACATAAGCCCAAGAAGGTGCAATGTGCCACTTTCATGGAAGTCATCATTAACCATGCTGATGGAAGGTAGAAAGGGTTCTCTATGACAATGAAAAGAGAACAGTTTCTTTTTGGAAGCATTAAAATTAACAAGCCATTCCTTGCTCCAGTTAACAACAAATAGGTCATTTTAAAATCGGTTGCCAATTTGGCCTTATCAAACCAATCAGATAAACCATAATTATCGTTGATATGCCATGTAATCTATTACTACCTGCCATGTGGTCGGGGCATCATAATTAAACTAGTTTCCCCATCAGGCTTTTCTGATGAAGGTGGTGGCATTTCACAAGATCTACAGTCATCTAACACAGATATGAGGATGTTGAAATAACTGAAGTGGTCTCCAGGCACCAACTAGGAGAAGGAAAACTCTGATGCAATGCCTGCGACTTGACAGCATTCAGTGATTCTGACTGGTTCTCCTTTTTTGGTACATAATATTCTTGCTTAGTAAGTAAGACTGACCCAGTTCAACATCTTTATCCACCTAAAAATGTTAGTGTACATACATTGCTGGATATTCTATGTTACAACTTTCCCTCAATCTGCCCTGTGAGTATCAGATTTTTCAAGCCCTCATTCCTTATTACATGCCCCAAAAATTTCAACTGCCTCTTAATGTTAAATATGTTTCCTTTTTGTCTTCATTTTCTCCAAAATTTTGTATTCACAGTATCCTTCTCTAAAACCATATTTCTGTTGCTTCAAGTTTTTTCTTTGTAACACGTTCACCCAGCTGGCCGACTGACCCACTCACGAAAGCCAATTATGATGAGGTCCAGGACTTGCGTCAGGGTTCAAGCTGTTGACACAGCACCAGTTATGACGACAATCTCAGGTCGCTAGTCATGATGGTCTCTTCACAGTAGCTGGTATGAGAGTCATCTCCTACAATAGTGAAATTCCCTGCTCACACTGTGAATTTTTGACCTCAAGGAACACACATTAAAAACCCGGTAGCCGTTTCTCTACCACTTCAAACCATAGGATTAAACTTAGGATCACATTTTTTTCTTTTTCACAAGCAATATTACAGGGCAATCTTAAACAAGGCAATTACGTGTTACATAAGTATCTTAAGCAGGGCAATTACTGGTTACATCTTCATCTTTGAGAAGACTGTCCAGCATTCAGGGCAGGAAAGGAAGATAGAATCCATGTAACAGCTCAGTATTTTTTCTTTGTTTCTAATGAAATTAATACTCTCCCATTCCATCTCACCAATGTAGATTTGGTTGAAATAAGAGTTCTGATTACTAATCTCAGTCTTCCCATATAGCAGTTAATGTTGATTAGTTTCTTTGAAGATGGAAAAAACTTGAAACAACAGGGATGTGTTTTGATGGAAAGAAGCTAAGAACATCATGGCTGGAGTATGTAAACAATGAGAAACTTTTAAGAAAAATATGATAGAAACAGAAAGAGATAGTCAAAATTTTTGGGATACATGATGAGGAAAGAGGATTTGGAGAATCCGAAATTCACAGGACATATTGAAGACAAGAGGGACAAGGGGAAACATTGAGCAACTTACCTAACAAACTTTTATAAATGGGTGGCAGAATGTGAAGGATGGTAAGAAAAAGGAAAACATTGCTAAAAGTTACAAAGGATAAGACATTGTGGAGATCCACATCCTGGGGGAACATGGCACATAGAAAAAAATACACTTTGGCCTTTCTTTGGTGTCTGCTGTAAAACCAAAATGTGGTTTTACAGAAGGATGCTGAGGATACCATTGACCAAACATGTTAGCAACGATGAGGTTTTGAAGAGGATGGAAACAAAAATGAAACTTACATTTAACATCAGGAAAAGAAAGCTGAAGTTTCTGGGACATGCAATGAGGAAGGAAGGCTTAGAGAATCTGATACTCACAGAACAGATAGAGGGAAAGAAAGACAGAGGAAAGTAATGACATACTTGATAAGCTTCAGCAAATGGATGCCAGTGCAGGGTTTGGGAGGAATAACAAGAGAAAGGGTGTTAGGAGCTACAAGGCATAGGGAGATGTAGAAGGCCATGATCGCTTAAGTGCTGAAGGAACAAAGCCCATAGAAGAAGATTACTATGGGAGAATAACCGCATACTTTTTCAGAATAAAGCTAAACATTTAGAAACATTCAAAGAAAATGAAGAATACAGTGGCCAAAATGCGTGATAAAAAAGAAATCAACAAAAATGAAGAAATTAGCCTAAAATACAATAGTTTTAATACTGAGAGGAACATCTCGATAGAAAATATGGAAAATAGATTCCGTCAGATCTCTTGAATGTGTCTCTATGCAGCAAATTGCTGAAAATGAAAACAAGTTTGCAGCAAAGTGCCTGTAATGGAATTGCTAATAATCAGGAATAATGGAAGCATATGGTGCTTTGTAATAATACCAAAGTCTGCATATTTTGTATCAGAAATGTAATGTCTCAAAGAATGGTTCCTATACAACGGCGGAACAGTCATTTTCTAATGGTGGGTCGAAATAATGGCTGCTATTAAGCCTCATTATTTTGTCATTACTTTAGCAGATGATGCACGAACACACAGACACGCAAATACACAAACACGTATGGAGACTATAGTGACTTATCTGTAAATGCATATGACTGTATGTATTAATGCAAATTGTTTCTGGTGCTACACAAGCATTTAGGCACAGGAACATAGGCACACTTCTCTTTGCACATATATACACACAAAATCATTACCTCACCTATGGATGCTCACTTCAATTTGAATTTATTTTGATATTTACTTACCTTAACATACAATCATTCCATCGTGTAGACATTAAAACATTTCCAGGCTTATTTTCACATGAAAACACAGGGTTATTAATGCATTCTGTAAAGGCGTTCGTTCACTAATGTTCTTTTTAAATGCTTGTAGATACATTTTCCCTTGCATACAAACATACAATTTGAAATTCCACTCACACACAGACACACACACACACACACGCATATATATATATGATTGCTAATCTCAATCCTTCCACAGACCAGTTAATGTTGATCAATTCCTTTGCAGATAAGAAAACTTTGAGCAATAGAAATGTTTCAATATCTAAGATACAATATATATATATATATATATATATATTGTATCTTGGATATTGAAACATATATATATATATATATATATATATACACACACACACACACGTGTATATATATGGGGAGAGAGAGAGAGTGAGAGAGAAAGAGAGTATATGCTTAGCATATAACACAGTTGTTTTCAAACACATTATCAGCAGTATCAACTTTCTCACACTTGTAATAATGCATCATTTCATAAATCTCTAAGATGACTGTAAAAATATGGAGATACACTTTGTCTTGCATACAAGTATTCAATTTAATATTTCCATTCATATATATATATATATATATATATATATATATATATAGTGTTAAATTGTAATGATGCTTAGTACCAAAATAGCTGTTTTTTCAGTAGTTTACTGGTAGAAAAGTATTTTAGGTTGGCAGTTTTTTGTCATAAGTGCATCGTTTTATATATATATATATATATATATATATATATATATATAGTTTTAAGGTGAGCAATATTTATAGGATAAAGTGCTCAATATCAGAGATAGAGCATATGTAAGTATAAAAGTGAACATTGAAGTCAACACTCAGAGGCCACAGTGTTTCATGCTAGGTGCAGATTGTTTCGCTGCATCACAGCTCATCAGCACAGTTACCCAGGATTGAAACCCAAATGAATTGGCATCAGTTGGTGATTCTACCTCTGAGCTATGGGCGCTTGGTAGAAGGAGGTAGACTTTTAGTGTGTGATATATCATACGCCAGTAGTTAGAGTGCTCTAATTCATTACTGAATGAGCAATGCATAGATGCTAGAGTAGCTACTGTTTTTTCAAAGTCTACCATTCTTCCAGACTGCTCAATTTAAATATATAATTAATGTTGAGATATTTGTCACTTAGCTGAGCTGTCTTAAGTGATGCACTTCTCTACAATAATTATATTAATGCTCTATCCTTATCTTGATATCGAGCACATTATTCCAAAAAAGCTGCATGCCTGAAATCCCTTTCTACCAGTCAGTCAGTTAAGTGCCATCCGTGAAACACGCTTGGGCGATCATGTCTTGAAAGAGACATGACTGACTGGGCAGAAGAATATCCCACAGTAGGTTGCCATTGCTTTTGGTGGCAGATTAGTTCCCAGCCAAGGCTATAGAATGCAAACTGTCCTGTTATTTAACCCATAACTGGAAGGAAGAGACGGATTAATACCTTTCCCAAGGGTATTTGCGCGTAAGTGAATGCAAAGAATTCAACTGGAATTTGAACTCGGCTCTCTGATTTCTCGTTCCGAGCCAATATCCATTGCACCACAACACACATCCTTTCTACCAGTAAGCTACTGAAAAAAAATCAGCAATTTTGACATTAAACTTAAATACAATTTAATATTATAATATTCCAGTATACTGTCACTTTATTTTAACAATTTTTCATCTCATCTTTAACCAGATCTCTGAAGAAGCTTTAATAAAATTGAAACATATTAGATTAAGACACATTTCCTACATTGCTGTTCATTTATTCTATCACATATATATATGTGTGTGTGTGTGTGTGTGTGAGTGATAGACATCCCTATCATTTACAATGAGTCCAATAATTTGCTTCCTATAACTGAACACCCAGATGACCAGCACATATTACCTGATTGTAAGTTTGAGTTTGAGTTTTGTTTAATGGCATATCAACTTTTTGTGGGTTATTTAATGCCAAAAAGCTAGGGTTTTAAGATTTTTTTTTAATGTTTGGCCATAGTGAGAAGGTTGATTTAATTAGATTTTAGCAAAAATGTTTTGTTTTTATTCTATTTATTTTAGTTTTGTATTCAAAAATGTTTTGCTGAGAATTTTTTCCTTCAAAAATATATTGCAATAATAATTTTTTCTTCAAAAATGTATTCCGATAATAATTTTTTCTTCAAAAATGTGTTGTTGGTAATATTTTTCTTTCAAAAATGTATATTTTTCTATAAAAATATTTTTTTATGTATATATTTCTATAAAAGTGTATTTTTATACTTTCATACTGTTTTGACACCAGTTTGGGGGTTAACTATTTGCCCATAGCTGGGACCCTAACAAGTGTTATCACCTCAGGTTAGGGTGGACCTGAGAACAACAGCAATTAAGAAGTGGTTCCATGCTCCTCACAACCTCCCAATCAGAGGCCTTGCTGCTGGATGCAGTTTACTGTGATTTGATTGTAGAAGTTGGTGTTTGTGCAGAAATGATCCCACTCTTAACAAAAACTTAATACAAAGTGTCAACAAAATACCTTCCTCAGGTTGTGAATTCAGAGTTATCCTTCTCCTACACTTGTTGTCAATTGAGTCTAAAGAGCATAGTCTGACCTACTATTTAATCTATAGCTGGGAATGAAAAATGAATTTATACCTTATGCAAGGTTATGTTAACGAAGCCAGTTCCCAAGTAACCATCTATGCAGATGACACCATTTACTCCCGTCTCAATAGTAAATCTGCCAAGGTAAACCTGGCTGCTGTTCTTCAAAAAGACTGCCAATCTGTGATGGGCTGGGATAAGAAATGGCTTATAATTTTTTTTTTGTTTTTTTAATCATCTCACCCCAAGCAAGGCATTCCACTGCCACTATTGCGCATGGGGCTACATAGGGGAAGGTAAAGAGAAGGAGTGGTTAGACATAGGGAATGTCAGGAGGAAGGTGACAGATGAGTAAGGATAGCGAGCATGAGGGTTGGGCAGATGGGAAGAGTGTTTGATAGAATGGGAGCAGGTTAGTGTGTTAGGAGGTGTCTATTGACCTTACATTTAAACTCCTGGAGATTGTAGCCGTCGGGGGAAGCAATCGTGCGGAAGAGAATTCCACAGTCGGGAAGTGCGAGGAAAGAAACTGTTGGAGTAGAAGTTACGGTTGCATTTTATCAGTTTCACAGTAAAAGGGTGGGATCTAGTTGCTAATCTAGTGTCTCGTTCAAATTCGTATTTAGGGGGCACCAGTGATCTAAGCTCATTGGAGCAGAAGTATTTATAGAAATGCCTCCAAAAAAAAAAAAATGTTCTCCTTTAACCACCATAGAGAATCTTTCTTACCTACCATCAGAATGGATGATGATAGTCTCCTAGAGAAGAACACACTGCACCTCCTTAGCCTCACTCTCTCAACCAATCTTAAATAGAATGACTACATGGAGATCCAAAGATGCATTGGCATGGTCGAAGACACATTTCAGAAGCTAACCAGAGTATTGAAAGACAGGAAAATCTCATTAGAAACAAAGAAAACAAGTGCTGGATTGCTATGTGATATCTGTCCTTCTGTATGGAAGTGAGTGCTGGACAATTTCATCAAAGATGAAGGAGAGGCTTGAGGCAGCAGATATGTGGTTTTCCAGAAGGATGCTGAGGATATCATGGATGGAGCATGTGTGCAATGATGAGGTGTTGGAAAGGATGCAAAGAAGAAGGAAACTGATACTAAATATCAAGAGGAGACAAATGAGGTTTCTGGGACGTATAATGAGGAAGGAGGGCCTGGAGAACTTGATACTCACAGGTCAGATAAAGAGAAGGAGAGACAGGGGAAAGCAGTGCAAGACATACTTGTTAGGTCTCAGCAAATGGTTGACGGAGCGGAGCTTAGAAGAGATACCAAGAGAAAAATTATTGAAAGCGACAAAAGACAGAGCCAAGTGGAAGTCCATGATCGCCTACGTCCTGCAGGGACACAGCACATGAAGAAGAAGAAGAACATAGAATCTATAGTTACATCTATTGCTAGGAAGGTTGGGTCACTGGGTTGGGTCAGGAAGTTTTACTCATCAGAATCTATCTTGCATATTTATAAATCTACCTTACATCCATGCATTGAATACTTTGGCCATATCTGGTTTGGTGCTCTTGCTATTCATCTTAAGTTCTTGACAAAATCCAAAGAAGGATCTACAATATAACTGATCCTAACTTGGCAGCCCACCTTCAGTCACTTTCTCACTAATGTGATGTGGCTTCTCTCTGTCTTTTCTACATGTATTTTCATGGCTACTGCTCTGACAATCTTCTTTCCCTGTTGACCCGACCATATCATTGCTACTAGATTAGCATCAAGGTCCAATTATTTTACCATTAAAATAGTTAAATGCAACCATCTCTACTAATCTAACAGTTTCTTTTCTCGCACTTCCCACCTGCGGAACTCCTTTCCATATACTTGTTTCTTGATAACTACAATCTCCAAAAGTTTTAATGCAATGTCAATAGCTATTTTCTTTCTTTTTGATTCCCATCCTTCTCTTATCCTTTCTTCGATAACAGCTGTAATTTTTTTTCTTTCATGATAACCCCCTGCACACTAGTGGCTCTCCTGCCTTGCTTGGGGTAAAATATTTATAAAAATATAATAAATGTAAGAAACTAGACTGGAATTTAAACTCAGCTAAACAATTTTTCATTCTTAGTCACAAACCATTTTTCTACTTGCATATCTTCATATTAGGCCTCATTTAAATACATATGGAGACCTATTTGTAACATAATCATCAACAATGCAAATGTAGCAGCCTCACCCACATGTAAAAAAAGGCTAAAAATAATGGAAGCATTATTAATAAAAAAGAAAAATCCAATACTTAATAATATCAACTATACTAATTACATTGATATACTATTACATGTTTAAGAAGACTCATGTTACATCTCTCTGACCATAGCTCTATTAGGTCTCATTTAAATACACATGGACACCTACCATACTCTTTCCATAACATACTTGTCAATAATACAAATATAATAGCATCATCCACATGTAAAAAAATATCAACTATGAACACGGCAACAATGTGCTGATCAAGTTTGGAAAATAAAACATTTGTATATTTCTAGATACATTCATAAAATAATCTATATATTCAGTTTTTTTTTTTTTATAATCGTGTTGCCCCAAGCAAAGCATTTTACTGCCACTGTTGAGTAGTGGGGTTACATAGGAGGTAAGTTATGAGAAAGAGTGATAGGTTACAGGGGAGTGTCAGGAAGAGGGTAGGAGAAGGATGAAAATAGATGAGAGTGGAGTGGATGAAGAAAGGAGGATGAGAGAGAGAGGATGCAAGTTAGTGAGACAAGAGATGACCATTGACTTTACATTTGAATTCTTGAAGATTGTAGCTGTCGGGAAAGCAAGTAAATGGAAGGGAATTCCACAGGCAGGAAGTGTGAAAAAAAAAGTTAAAAATAAAAATAAAATTCATCCTTGATAATAGCCATAAGCATTTGGATAAATAGAAAATTTGGACAATTTTTATATAATTTATATAATTGCATGAAAAATTATATAAAAACTTAATCATAACACCTTGTCTGTCATTTTTAACAAAACTTGCGCACACACACACACACACACACACACACACACACACACACACACACACACACACATATATATATTCATATAGATAGGTGTGAGTTTGTGACCCTGGGTTTCATACTCTTGCGATCATCAGACAAACTGATTAATTTTTTTTTAAAAATTGGCTATATGTAGGCCTGCATATATTGGTGTATTTTTGTGGAAGTGGGAGGAAAATTGGGAGGAAAATTTGTCATTGTGACAGACACAGACATATATACACATTTGTACACCCATTCATGTGTACAAATGTCAGCTCTATCACTGATATTGAGTGCTTTCAAATAAGTACCGCACATATATAATATATAAATAGCATAATATATATAACAAATTGCATATATATACATATATAATTATATACATACACATTTCACACACATATATATATATATATATATATATATATATATATATATGTATATATTTTAAGTATCTTCTCAAGCAGGGCAGTAAAGCCAAGTGGTTACAGGCTATGGAACTATTTGGAAGAGGAATGCTAATCAGAAAGACAGTAGATTACAACTGATATTGCATTTAAATTTTTGCAGATTAAAGTTGGCTGGAAAACTTGGAGCTGGAAGGGAGTTCCACAAGTGAAAAGTGCTAGAAAAGAAACTGTTAGCATAGAACTTATGGTTACAGCTAGCCAGCTCAAATGTAAATCGATGAGATCTTAATGCCAGTCTAGTACTGCAATTGAATTCACATATTTCCTATCTTTATATCCATACATATATGCACACTATAATCGTTATATTAGTTAGAAATTTATATGTATAGACTAAATGTTGTTGAAATATTTATATATAGATATACTACCGGCCATAATTATTAGGCCACCCCAGTTTTTTAAAAGAAATTTTGTATTTCATACTATTTTTAGTGGATAATTCTGAATGAAAATAGAATGGTTCTTTTGTTATTATTACTTTGCAAAATTTTACAAGGCAAAGAAGCAAAGATGAACTCATCCAAATCACCGTAAATTTTCTTCATTCTTTCATTGATGAAACTGCAATATAGGTAATTATTAAATATTTAAAATTCATTTGATGCACATGTTATTGTGCAATATTAACAAAAGAACCATTCTATTTTCAATTACAATTATTAACTTGGCAATAAATACTAAAAAATAGTATGAAATACATCATTTTTTTAAAACAATGGGGTGGCCTAATAATTATGGCTGGTAGTGTAGATATATGGTTGATAATGTCTCGAAAGAGACATGAGTGACTGGGCAGAAGATTATCCCGCAGTAGGTTGCCATTACTTTCTGTGGTAGACTGGTTGCCAGCCAAGGCTATAGGACCCAATCTATCCTGTTATTTAACCCATAACTGGAGGGAAGAGATAGATTAATACCTTTCTCAAGAGTATTTGTGTGTAAGTGAATGTAACAAATTCAACTGTAATTTAAACTCAGCTCTCCAATTTCTCGTCCGAAGCTGATATCCACCATACCACAACATGCAGCCACTCAATGTAATATGTTCATAAGCTTATATAGTAAGAGAAGTGAGTGCTAATAAATAAAAGTTGCAACCAATACATGTGTGCAATACAGGAAAAATAGTTGTGTGCATGTGTGTATATATATATATATATATATAGCTACTCTGGCATGTACGCATCGCTCATTCAGTAATGGATTAGAGCACTCTGGCTATTGGACGAGTATAATGACAATATACACACTAAAAAGTCTGCCTTCTTCTACCAAACGCCCATAGCCCAGAGGTAGAACTGACGCCAATTCGGTTAGGTTTCAATCCTGGGTTAAAAAGCAATTGGAGTCTAACCATACTGTGATACAGTGAAACAGATCTGTTTGAGGATGACTGTATATATATACATATATATATAGGGTGTGATGTGTAAATTGTTGCCCTTTTGTATTTGTTTATAGTTGTTTGCTTTTGATTTTGTCAACTGCATAATATAGTAGGGTCAGTTGGGGATTGCCAGAAATTTGGAAATGGCATGCTGTACATCTTGATTTTTGCACCAGAAGCTTCAATACAAATATTTCAGTGTTTGGATGTCAATCTGAGGACAGTGCAGATGAGTTGGAAAAGTTGGATGAGTCTAACAGTGATTACAAAGATGTTTGGATTGACCACTAGTGATGGTGATGTTGTGCTTCATTCATCCTCCCACAAGGACTCAGGCCTTTTAGAGGTTGTGCTGCCCTGGCAGAAGAGGGTGGTTCCTGGAAGTCCATATGTCTAGCAACAGGACTTTACGCCATGCCACACAAGCAGGGAAACCCAGTCATGACTTCCAGGCAATTTCTATGACCATATTACCCCTTACATCTAGCCACTTAAATCCCCAGACTGTAACCACCCCCCTGATTACTATGTGTGGTGTGCAGTTGAGCAAGAGACCAACAAAACACCTTGTAATACCAAAGATGAACTGAAGGCAAAGATTATGGCAGCATTCACCAATTTAAACTAGGAGACTGTCCAGAAGTGTTGCCAAAAATTCCGAAGTCATCTGGAGGTTGTGGTTGAAGATAAGGTGATTTTACTAAATAAATTTACTCTTTAGTATTTCAAGATATTTTTGTATAATTTTGGTAAATATATCTGTTAAAAGAAGATGTTTCATTTCTGCATAATTGAGACAACTTATCCATCACACACTGTATAATCATACCTAGGAAAGAGGGCTTGGAGAATTTGGTACTCACTTAATATTTCAGAGTGTTTGAGTGTCAATCTGATGACAGAGTAGAGAATTCGGAAAGAGTTGGATGAGTCTCATGGTGATTATAAAGGTACAGAAAACATGCTCTGATCATTCTGATAAAAGAACTCTTGAATTTGTTGGTGAAGGCTTCAGACTCAATATGGAAGCCTATACCCAGTGCCTCAAGGAGGTAATATTGTTCTGGGTTAAGAGGGTGGTCTATATTTGACAACAGGACAACAGCCACACAAGTAGATGAACCAAGTCATGGCTTTGAGATAATATTTGTGAACACATCAGCCCATACATCTGGCTATTCAATCCCTCAGACTTCAACCCTCTTGATTATTATGTATGGGGCACAGTTGAGCGAGAGACTAACAGAACTAATTGCCAAAAAAGAACTGAAGGCAAAGATTATGGCAGCATTCACCAACTTAAACAAGGAGACTGTCCAGAAGAGATGCAGAAGATTCTGAAGTCATCTGGAGGCCGTGGTTGAAGCTGATGGTGATTTTCTTAAATAAATTTACTCTTTAGTATTTCAAGATATTTTTGTATAATTTTGGTAAATATATCTGTTAAAATGAGTTTCATTTTTGCATAATTTAGACCAACAAAACTCCTTGTAACACGAAAGATGAACTGAATGCAATGATTATGACATCATTCGCCAACTTAAACAAGGCAACCATCCAGAAGAGTTTCAGGAGATTCCATAATTTCTGGGAGGCAGTAATTGAAGCCACAGGTGATTTTATTCAATAGATTTACTGTTTAGTATTTCAAGATAGTTTTGTGTAATTTTGGTAAATATATCTGTTAAAATGAGATATTAGTGCTATTTTCATTTTTTTTGTGTGTGATTTAGATGAAAACATATTCATCTCACCCTTTATATATTGTTTCATTGGTTTTTAGGAAAAATTTGGATTATTTTTGTCAAATTTTGTATGACACAAACAAGGCACCTACCTACCTATCTATATAAACCGTCTTATGTTCAAAATTGATAACTCCATAATTTTATCCACAGTGCTCAATACCATAGGTCATTAATTTTAAATCAGATGGTCACTTCTACCTAAACAGACTCTATAATAATAATATTGTCTCAAACAGCTTCATCATCATTTCTTCTACAAATACTGCCAAAATCACCCTCACCCCACCACCATCACTGGTACGGTAAAATAATTTTTATAACAAAGTACAAGTGACATTCATTGTTACTAACTGATCCATCATTGCTAAATATTCCTCATTTATCATGTGCGTTGTGGTGCAGTGGATATCGGCTCGGAATGAGAAATCGGGAAGCTGAGTTCGAATTGCAGTAGAATTCCTTGCATTCACTTACACGCAAATACCCTTTGGAAAGGTATTAATCCATCTCTTCCCTCCAGTTATGGGTTAAATAACAGAACAGATTGGGGTCTATAGTCTTGGCTGTTAACCAGTCTGCCAGAGAAAGTAATGGCAACCTACTGTAAGATAATCTTCTGCCCAGTCAGTCATGTCTTATTCGAGACATGATCGCCAAAGCATGTATCACTTAACTAACTGTCAAATGACATTCATTGTTACCAACTGATCCATCATTGCTAAATATTCCTCATTTATCATGTGCGTTGTGGTGCAGTGGATATCGGCTCGGAACGAGAAATCGGGAAGCTGAGTTCAAATTGCAGTAGAATTCCTTGCATTCACTTACACGCAAATACCCTTTGGAAAGGTATTAATCCATCTCTTCCCTCCAGTTATGGGTTAAATAACAGAACAGATTGGAGTCTATAGTCTTGGCTGTCAACCAGTCTGCCAGAGAAAGTAATGGCAACCTACTGCAAGATAATCTTCTGCCCAGTCAGTCATGTCTTATTTGAGACATGACCGCCAAAGCATGTATCACTTAACTAACTGTCAAATGACATTCATTGTTACCAACTGATCCATCATTGCTAAATATTTCTCATTTACCAACTTGAAACTACAAAAGGAGATGTAATTGATAGCAAAGTCTAGTAATGGTAAAACACTATCCTGTGAATCATGGTATTAATGTTGCAGAGGAAATTGCCTGTATTATGAAGTTTACTTTGAACATTCTTCTTTGGGTCATTTCACAATTTCCCTTGTACACCTAGACATGGTGTAATGGTTAGCAAGCTTGTCTTGCTAGAATCATTACAATTGAGTAGTGAGTTCGATCCTCACTGGGTGCTCCATACTTTCAGCCTTGTGCCACATCTAAGCTGCACTTTGGACACTTTGATGTGGTGCAATGGATAACAAGCTTATCTTGCTAGGTCAATTACAACTAAAAAAGTGAGTTTAATCCTCACTCACTTTTAGCCTAATGATAGAAATTAATACTGAGCATCAAGAAGAAACAACTGAAGTTCCTGGAAATTGCAATGAGGAAGGAGGGCTTGGAGAACCTGATTTTAATAGGCCAGATAGGGGGTAAAAGAGACAAAAGAAATCAGTGGATAACATATTTAGAGGGCCTGATCAGGTGGATGACAGAACGAGTGCTGCATGGTGTTACAGGAGAAAGTGTGCTAAGAGCCATCAGGGATAGGGAGATGTGGAAGGCCATGATTGCTCACATCCTGAAAGAACAAGGAAGAAGAAGAAGAAGAAGAAGAAGCTATACTTAGAAAAAATAATTTCACAATTTCCTGTTCTTTGTTGCTCTTAATAAATTTGGTCTTTTTGTTTCCCCTCTTAAACCTTGTTCTGCTATTCATTTATACAAGCTTGTTAGCTGATCATGACTCTCCAAAACTTTCTATCCTTTGAAGCTCTAAGCAATGCTTAGGTTGATTTGTTTCTTCAATACCAGCAAAGCCAACCTGTGGTTTATACTACAACTATGCTGAGTGGACATTAGTTCAAGTATGGTCACATAATTTCTGGTAGAGTGAATTCTGTCATGGTGCTCTTTTTTCTCAAAGATTGTTCCTAACTGACACAACTAAACTTTGATGCCAACAAAATCAAAAACAAACAATGTGCAAGCATAAAATTGAAAAAATATAATGGTAAAATTTTTCCCATCACACTCTGTATATATAAAACTTGATATTTGTCTTATGTATAGATATGTTTTTGGGATCCTTCCGGTATGTGAATGTTTGTACCGTATTTGAATTAAAAATTTTTTTTGTTTTTGATCGTTGCTGAAGAAGTAAGATTTTTCTTGCTGAAATAGTTCTTCAACATATTTAGAATAAGGTATTTTTTGATATAGTATACATATTTGGCTCTGTAAATAGATGATACTATTTACCTGGATCATTTTTAATATCAATAAAATTAATATTAATAGGATCTGGGTTTTGGGATTTTACTTATATATGCTTTTCCTTTTTTTGGGGGGATTTAAAATATATATATATATATATATATATATATATATTTTTTTTTTTTTTAGCTCTTCATTTATGTGGTTGTTTTTTCATTTGATTTGTGATTCCAATGATTTTCTCCTGAAGAGATGTTGGACGAAAGGGCTCTTGAGACTGTTAATAAATTCCTTGTTTTAAAGTAGTGTACAAATTTTATAACTCCAAACATTTGTTATATATATATATATATATATATATATATATATAATCTTATTGCTATAGGCACAGTTATAGCTTTTAATTAATTTACTCATTAAAACAGGCCTGAATATTTCATGACAATATAACATAGTTTTATCTTCACTCGTCCACATTTTTAAACAATGAAAAATGTTAGTTTTTTACTCCTACAGATTTATATGCATGTGTACGGAATTATAACCTTTACGCACACACACACCATGCATACAGATTCTTCTTGTAAAACAGCTGCACACCCACACATTCCTAGCGATATGTTTCATACATTCTCACTCAACTGCACACAGTTACAGGCTAATGGCAAATACTTTGCCACCCACACATTCTCTTCTTCTACAAGCAATTTCGCAAACACATTCTTGTACTTTAACTCTCTACACACTTTCTTATTAAATCTTAATTTCATTCACAATTTTCTTTTCGTGCACTTTATGCCACATGCGTGATTTTAAATGGTTCGCCATACGCACACTATAACATCGTTTTTCACTATTTGAACGAAAAACAATAATAACAACTAAAAAAGAAAACATGAGCGACAACAAAGAAAAGCGTTATTGGTTGTAGTGCATTTTTTTTAGGGGAAATAAAATGGCTCTAAAGATAATGACGCTGAAGTAACAAATAAAAAGAGAAAGAACGAAGGAAACAAAAAAAAGGAAAAAGGGACAACAAACGAAAAAGGCGTCATAAGACAGAATACTTTAGAGAACCATAATGAGGTTCGAATAATCAGGTAAAGAATGATAACAAAGTAACGAATGAAATACAAAAGAAAGAAAATAATGAAGTGGTTAACTAACTAATGATTTACGGATATGGTGAAAAAAAAAATCTTTTTCTTACGTTCCCCTTCTTGTTTTAGTTCATCTTTTTCTTCTTCTTTGTTCAAAGTGCTTTAATGAGGATAACCACTTTTTATCATCTATATATTCCTTTATTTTATTTTCTCTTTTTTTTCTTTATCTTTACTTGTCTCTTTTTTTTTTTTTTAGAAATCTTTATTTTCTTATTTTTCTTTATGTTGCAATTTCTGTTCTGTCTTTTATACATGCAGTAAATTTTCTGGATATCAGAGGAGTGTCATGTAAAGAAAGAGAAAAAGCAGATGAAGAAAAATGAAGAAAATAATTGTAAAAGAAGGAGAAAAATAATGAAGATAAAGAAAAGAATAAGCAAGATAAGTAGTAGAAGAAAAGAAAATATTAAAAAAGGAAGAAGTTAGAAGAAGTTATAGGAGGGAGAAATTATAGGAAGAAAAAGCAGATGAAAAAGAAGAAATTATAGCAGGAAGAAGTTATAGTAATAAAAAGCAGATGAAGCAGAAGAAAAAATAGGAAGTACAAGCAAATGTGGAAAAGAATAAAAAACAAAAACAAAAAATAAGAGGAAAAATTAAGGAGCATAAAAAAGGGATAAATTAGAAAATAAATACAAATATGATGAATAATGTTCAAAGAATAGGAAAAGAATGATTATTCATGATGATGATGACGAGTATTAATTATACAAAGAACTATAAAGAGATATTAAAAGAAAGAAAAGAAAAAGGATAATTAGTAGAGAAAGTGAAGCAGAAAAAGAAAACAAAAGGAAAAATGTCAAAGAAAAAAGAAAGACATGAAGGAATAGAGAAAGTGAAGAAGAAGAAAAAAGAAGAAGCAGTCAAAGAAAAAATAGACTAGAAAGAATAGAAAAAGTGATAAAGGAGTAGAAAGAAAAAAGAGACAGACAAATAAAAAAAGAAAAATATTGATGATAAATTACAAAAAAGTGAGAGAGGAGAAGAAGGATAAAAAGAAAGCATTAAAAATAAGAAAATGAAAGAGGAGATGTTTCAGAAAGTAGATTAAAAAAAAAAGAAAAGAAAAGGAAAAAAGATAGAGAAGAAATGGTAGAAAAAGTGAAGGAAGATGAAAAAGAAAAAGGAGAAGCAGTGAGAAAAAAGAAGAAAAGGTTACAGAAAGTAAAAAAAAGGAGAAGAAAAACAAGCAGAAGCATAAAAGAGGAAAACAGAGGAGAATGGGTAAAGCAATTGAAAGAGGAGGAGAAAGAAAGAAAGAAAGAAGATAGGGAAGAGAAATATAAACAAGAAGAAAAAAAGAAAAAGATAAAGAAAACTGAGTATATAAATCAACAGAGTAAGAAGGAAAGTATGAGGTCAAGAAGAGGATAAAGAAAGGAATGTGATAAAGAAGACATACTAGGGACCTTGAAAGAAAAGGAGAAAGAAACGAAAAAATAAGTAGACATGGTAGATAAATTTAAAGAGAAGAAAGAATACAAAGAGATCCAATAGAAAGATTAGAGAAATTGAAAGAGCAGGTGAAAGAAAAGAAACAAATAGAGAGAATAAATAAATTGAAGGAGGAGGTGAAAGAAAAGAAAGAGGCAGTCATAAAAAAACAGTGTCATCCATTTCTGAAATGGGTGGAAGATGATTGCAGCAGACATTAAAGAGGTAAAAAAAAAAAATTTTCTTTTATTTCTAATTTCTCTTCATCTTTTGCTCCTTCAGTTACTTAATTTATGCTCAGTAATCATAATACCTTCTAATTTAACACTACTACTACTAATAAATATAATAATACTCCCAGCACTATGATTATATATATATATATATATATATATATATATATATATATATCCAGGTAATGAGAACCAACAGTTTTACAATTCTGAGTTCTCTGGCATTTACTTTTTTAAAAAAGTGCTCAATACAAAAAATGTTGTACAGCATAATATAATTAAATTTGTTTTTTTATTTAAAATTAATATAGTTTACATTGTGACATGGAAATTTCAATGTTTCAAGATTTGTACCTTATCATCAGGCAATGTTAGCTCATTGTTGTGAAAATGATTTTCATTTGAATATAAGAAGCAATACATTTGTTATTTATGGATGTGGGGAGACATAATTTATGTGCGTGTTCAATTTAACTAATCAGAATAGAGATCCACTTTAAATTCTAAAAAAGTTTATATTTTTGAGGAATACATGATTTCTTCTTTCAATCTTAACGGCAAAAGTGTCAGTCTATCAAAACCCCTGTCTAGACTGCATTTCCGTTGATGTATCCATTATTGTTACAAAATTCTTCTCTTAGATTTCTCTGTATATGATCATTTTCTAAAACAAAAAGGAAAGAAAACATTTTATATTTTTGATTTGACTATATCCTGGCTAGAAGCAATCGGATGTTTAACCGTACTGGTTAGTTGTGATACAGTGAAACAGATCTGTCTGCAGATGACTATATATATATATATAAAAAGGTGCTGAAAAGTTATCAGCCCAGCTCACTTCCCAAAGGCTAACCAAACATCTTTTGAATCTTTTCTTTCAATACACGCTTGTGTCATTAATATTACTACTGATAGAATGATCATCATATCAAATATCTAATTACCTTATTGTCACTCCCATTTATCTATATTAGTTTGTCTTTGTTGATTGTTAACACAAGTAGTCTTGTTCTAGGTGCTTTGCCCCTTCAAGATGTGAACGATCATAGCTCTCCACAACTTCCTATTCTTTGTAGCACTCAGTGGCATTTGTCTATTGACCATCCCTTCCCCCTCCTCTTCATTTACACAAGGTAGGTTATGTACTGCTTCCCTCTGTCTCTCTTGCCTTCAATATGTTCTGTGAGTGTCAAATTTTCCAAGCTTTCTTTCCTCATAAAGTAACTAATGGTTTTATTATGAGATCTAACATGATAGTAAATCTTCTCAGAAATTCCATCACTCCCCTTAGTATTCTAGCTGTTTACAACAACACTGTATTTTTGGATAATCATGATTCTTCACCTGATCTCCAGATTCTGGTCTTTTCAGAACATTTCCTAATACTCCAGTAATCATTGGCACAACTGTCATTTTCATGGTTCACAGTTTTTCTCATATTATTATTTGGGTGTGTGGTGGGTGTAATGGCTATCAGCAGAGAATGAGAAACTGGTTAAAGAGTTCAAATTCCAGTCAAGTTGTTGCTTACATTTTAGCACTAGAGAAGTATATGCCCATGTTTTTGCCTACTCCAGCTATGGGTTAAATAGCTGGGCAGAATGAGTTTTCCAGGCAACCCGTCTAGATGAAGGTAAAAGTTTGAATTCAAAAACTGAATGCAGCCAACGAAAGGATCTTAGTTCACAATGACACTATAATCCCGACTGTGGTTGATTTGATGAGTGATAAATGGGTTATGATTTGCTATAGTTTCCGGCTCACAAGTCACTTTTTTCCTAAAAAAAATTACCCTGAAAAATACAAGTGCATCTTCCAAGATGAATGTATCAGTTACCACCATGACATGGATGGTAGGGAGGGTCATTTTCTGTACATGACTGACAGTAGTGATGACTCTGCAGATGATAATATAGAGCTTTTACATGAATCCAGCAGTGATGAGTTTTGGGGATTTCAGGATTAATAAAATTGCTTTGAGTGTTTTATATTTTTACATGTATATTTTTAATTCATTTTTATGAAAATAAAGTCATCTTGGACAATGAAAGATGTATGGTATATTTACTAAACACCAACTAGTATGTCATTGCCATACAAACAAAACTGGACAAGTGATTAATTTGTGTATGTTTTTCAAAACAAATGTATCAGCTATCACCATGGTTACCACCATAACATGGATGGTAGGGAGGGTCATTTACTGTACATGACTGACAGTAGTGATGACCCTGCAGATGATAGTTTAGAGCTTTTACATGAATCCAGCAGTGACGAGTTTTGGGGATTTGAAGATGAATAAAATTTCTTTAATTGCTTTATACTTTACATGCATATTTTTAAAACTTTTAATTCATTTTCATTCTTGGACAATGAAAGATGTATATTTGTTTGTTTGTTCCTGTTTAACAGCCTATCAACATCTAAAGGGTCATTTAAGGCCAGAAATGTATTTTTATTTTAAATCACAGTTGTTGGTAATATTTTTCATTCAAAAAGTTTTGTTGGTAATATTTTTCATTCAAAAACGTTTTGTTGGTAAATACTTTCATAGCATTTTGACCCCGGTTTGGGGGTTAACTATTTATCCATAGCTGGGACCCTAACAGGTGCTACCACCCTGGGTCAGGGTGGACCTGGGAACAACAGCAATTAAGAGGTGGTTCCATGCTACTCACAACCTCCCAATCAGAGGCCTTGCTGCTGGATGCAGTTTACGGTCATACCCAGGATCATATAGTATATTTACTAACCACCAACTAGTATGTCATTGCCATACAAACAAAACTGGACAAGTGATTACTGCAAACAATACATGGCACCAGTATGAAAGAGATGCATGGTGAATGTGTTGTTGTATGAGAATGACTTTTTTCTTAGAAATTTCTTTCCAATATTAGGGTGCGTCTTCCAAGCTGCAGTGTCTTGTAAGCCAGAAAATACAGAACTTGCTGAACATTCACACTTGTAGTAACCAGCACTTTTTATGAATGTGGTTCTACAGAAGGCTCTTGATAATACCATGAACTGAACATCTGAGCAATGAGAAAGTTTTAGAGTAAATGGAAACAAAAAAGAAACTTATACTTAGTATCAGGAAGAGAGAGTTAAAATTTCTAGAGTGCATAATGAGGAAAGAGGGCATGGAAAATCTAATACTCACAGGACAGATTGTAGGGCAAAAGAAAACAATGCATGACCTACTTAATGAGCTGGACTAAAAGGATGGTGGAATAGGGTCTAAAAATGACAAAATTTATTAAGAGCTACAAAGGAAAGGAAATTGTGGAGAGCAGTAACATACATAGTGAACTTGCGTAAATTGATGACAGAACTGGGTTTAGGAGAAATAAAATAAAAGCAAAATTTATAAAGAGCTACAAAAGACAGGAAGTTGTGGAGAGTCATGATTGACTACATTGCTGTAAATTCTCAAAAACAAAGAAAATGTATTGTATGTTTAGGTTTTGTTTACAATTTTAATCATTGCTTTTTAAAACAATAAGCATTTGTGATGAATAAAAGTAGTTAAAAGATCCTTTTTGTACTCTAGCTTATTGCAGGCATGTTTATCCATGTTTGCTAAAGTTTCTACCTTCTGAGAAAATTCTTTTCGGTAACTCTGCATATAGTTTATTCTAAATCCAGCCACATAAACTTAAATTTAACAAATAATTATGTGGAGTTTTACAATGAAGTTTTACTCAAGTAATCATTTGTTTTCAAACTTCTTTTTTATATTACTGTAGATTTAGTTAAGTGCTATACATGATACATGCTTGGGTGATTATATCTCTTTCGATCCATGTCTGACTAGGCATAAGATTTTCCTGCAGTAGGCTGCCATTTCTTTCTGCAGTGGACTGGTTGCCATAAAACCAAATCTGTCCTGCTATTCAACTCATGGCTGGAGTGTTGGTTGGTTGTTTTGTTTTTAGGACATGAATATGTCAACATAGATAAAGACAACAATGTAAATAGGTTAAATATTAATTGAATTTTATTCAAATTAGTTCTTGCTACCAAAATACACATCCTATATATATAATAGGTTTATTTTTAATCCAGCATTTTTATTACTTCAAATATTATGATAGTGGACACTTTGTATTTGAAATAGAAGCCCCATTTTTATTTCATTGGTGGTAAAGTAGGCAAGTAGACAATGAAAAACTCAATATTCACTGTTTAATAGCTAAAAAGGCTGTATTTCAAATATAAAGTGGTCAGTATAATAACTTTTGAAGCAATATTAGATATATAAAGAATGCCACGGGTCATAAGAATGACATAATCTCAAAAGACAAAGAATATATTGTTGGTTGGTTGTTTTGTTTTTATGGCATATCAACCTCAGTGGGTCATTTAATGCCAACTAAATTTTTATTTATTTATTGCTGGTAATACCTTTTTCTTTCAACAATTTATTGTTGTTTTTTATATAAGTTTTGTGTCTAGTAATACTTTTTCCTTTTCGAGTATCAAGATTCATTGGGATTTGTATTTTTTTAAGGGCAGGGTCCCCAAGTCCTACCCTTGTTATTTAACCCATAACTGGAGGGAAGGGACGGATTAATACCTTTCCCAAGGGTACCAGTGCTTAAATGAATGCAGGGTATTCACTGGGAATTCAAACTCGGCTCACCGATTTCTCTTTCCGAGCCGATATCCACTGCACCACAATGCACATCCGTCACTATACGCTTACAGCACCTGGTATTCCCAAGCGGTCACCCGTCTAAGTACTGACCAGGCTCAATGTTGCTTAACTTCAGTGATCGAGTGAGAACCAGTGTATTCAATGTGATAGGCCATAAGCCTCATGGCTGGAAGGAGAAGAGATTGATTTGTACTTTTTCCAAAGGTATTTGCGCATATGTGAACGCAACAAATTCAACTGGAATTCAAACAACTCTGCTTTCCCATGCCAAGTCGATATCCATTGCACCAAAACACACATCCCCAGTTATTTTTTAAACCAGTTTTACATTTTTTAGTGTAGCTTTGATTGTCAAATTTTGATTGTCAAATTTTGCTATAAAAATGCATTGTTGCTTATTTTATAAAAATGTACTGTTGACTTTTTGGGGTTTCAGTATTTGCCCATAGCTGGGACCCTAACAGATACTACCACCCTGGATCTGGGTGAAAATGAAAACAACAGCAGTTAAGACTTCAAAACTTCCAATTGTCCGATTATAGGCCTTGCTGTAGAATGTAGTTTATCATCATATCCAGGATGACATTAGATTTGAACCATTAGAGTTAAACTGTTAGATTTAAACTGTTAGATTTAAACCATTAGATTTAAACTGTTAGATTTTAAAAGTACACAATGAAATAAATAGCATTTTATATTGCAGATAAGACAGAGGTTTACAAATACAGACCATAAAATATTCATTTTATATTTAGCATAATATTCAGCATCTAAAAACTGTTTAGTCTTTATAACAATGGAATTTTTATTTCTCTAGGGGTTTGTAAATTTTACAATCAGATGAAGAAGTCTGTCATGTGTCAGCATAGTCTGAAATATCTCCTTCTGGGCTTGGACATAAGCCAAAATTGTTACAGTTTAAAAAAGGAAAACTGATATTGCGTTCAAAATACATCACCAATTCTCAAAGCTAAATGAAATCTAACAAAAAAGGAAATTTCTTTGAATCTGAATTTATTTGTCCTCCCATGCAGACAATATACTAGAAAAGCTTCAAACATTAGAACACAGCAGATATTCTTGTAGGTTAAAAGCTCAAATCATTTAGTTCCTTTGCCTGCCGAGGAGACGGATCCCCAGGAATCAGATATCCTGTCAGAAATGAAATGCATCTCTTTTTGGCATACTGAATAATTTTTTTTTTAATCATTTCACCCCAGGCAAGATGATAAAGTCAATAAGACACAAGAGATTATTGAGAATAAAAATAGGAAAACTTCAGTGATGTGCATTGTGGTGCAGTGGATATCAACTCGAAATGAGAGATCAGGGTGCCGAGTTCGAATTCCAGTTGAATTCCTTGCATTCACTTACGCACAAACACCCTTGGGAAAGGTATTAATCTGTCTCTTCCCTCCAGTTATGAGCTAAATAATAGGACAGATTGGGTTCTATAGCCTATAGTCTACCGCAGAAAGTAATGGCAACCTACTGCAGGATAATCTTCTGCCCAGTCAGTTAGGCCTCTTTTGATACATGATCTTCCAAAGCATGTATCATGTATGGCACTGAACTGTTAGTGAGGAATGATTGGTAGATTTGTTAATATGGCTTATTAACATTCTGCAGATTATTTAAAGCCAGAAATTATTTTTAAATTGTAAGACTTTTTGGAGAAAATAATGATTTACTGATACATGTTCTACTATTTAACCCTTAACTGTGGGGAGCAGCGGTGGAGTCATACTTTTCCTAAGAATATTTGTACGTAATGAATATAACAAACCCAAGTGAAATTGAAACTCAGCTTTCTGATTTCCAATTCTGAGCCATTATCCATTACATCACCTGAACATCCAAGCTTACAGCATCTGGTATTCCCAAATGGTCAATAATCTTGGTACTGACCAGGATGTTAGTGAAGATAAATGACAATAAAAGAACAGGCCTCAGAAAGACAGAAAATGCCTTGAGCACTTTTACCCATTATATAGACATGTGACCGTATAGATAGAATGTTCACTTTCCGATTTTGGATTTGAATCTCACCATTGTCGATTTGTTAGGAAAGTAACTTCTTGATATTATCAACCTGGAGAGGTAATCCCAGTATGTGGTATCTTTGGAAAGTGCCTGAAAATCGGACCATGAGTTAACACAAACATTGTGAGTTAAATTGGATAGACAGAACCATTTGGAGCCTTTGATTGTTTTGCTAGCATGAATTCATAAGTTATTGTGGCCAAGGATTTGAGTGTGGCCTTGTTCAGGCTGTTGATCATGCAAGATAATGCAATTTCTCCCAGAAACTGTAACTAGGCTTCTTCACAGACGATTCCTGTGGAGGTTGAACAAACAGAAATGTGCCTGAGCAAGCATCTGCAATGGGTATTGGTAAACCACCCTAGGAGACAGGCATATTTGAAGATAGGGGAAGCCACCATGTGCTCTGGCACATCTTAGACCCCTCGACCACGAATGACGATCAGTCTAAACAAATTCAAATTAAGCCTATAACACAATTTTCGAATTCATCGTAATAACCATCTCTATGTGGATAGGGGTCGCAAGTTCGAATCCTGCTGAATAACACACATTTTCGTAATAAAAATTTATCGTAAATAATCAGGCCGGTAGAAATAGATATATAATACTGTTTAATTATAAACAGAATATTTACTTAAATATGAGTATCAATCAAAAATAATGTTCAAAAAAATCATTTCAAATTGTTGGTTGTTTATAACCAAGTTTTGTTAATCTTCATTAATTTCCATAACATGTTTACATTTGTTGACATTACGATACATTTCAGAGCAGAGTTTGTTATTACGATGAATTTGAAAATTACATTATAGGCTTAATTCAACTTTGTTTAGACTGATCATCATTTGTGGTCGAGAGGTCTAAGACGCGCCAGATCACATGGTGGCTTCCCCTATGTGGATAGGGGTTGCAGGTTTGAATCCTGCCAAATGACACACATTTTCGTAATAAAAATTTATTGTAAATTTCTAGTAGAAATAAATATATAAAACTGTTTGATTATAGACAGAATATCTACTTAAATACAAGTATCGATCAAAAATAATGTTCAAGCAAATCATTTCATATATGTCTATGTATACACACACACATATATATATATATATATATATATATATATATACATAGGCACACACACAGTGAACTCAGTGTCCACTATATATGTATATATATATATATTTAGTATATCGAGGCAGCAAGTAATTTTCTAAACATAAGCTGTTAAATCTAAGAGACAATGAATGTCTATTATGTTTAATCATGAGCCGTTCTAAACGTTGTATTTTTGCTTTAATTTCAGTTGAAAATAAAGACAAAAATTCTCCAAAATTTGGATAATTATTTATTGGTTTTCTTCTAAGCTTTCAGCTCACATGAGCCATCGTCAGAGAGGTTGTTTAAACTGAAATATTATAAAATCCACCATCACCGACGATTTTATTTTGTGTTGACATAAAACTCCACTTGGCAACGGCAATAGTTACCAAAAATAATAAACGCAGTTCTTAAGTTTGCGACATCACACCGTGGGATAGCGCAAAATGACAACAAAACCATGTAGTCAAATGCAATATAATATGTTATTTCCTGTTTTAAAGTTGATTTTATTGAGTGTTGGTTGTTTAGATTTGATGTACATGGCCTCCAATATCTGCAGGTTCCTCTTACTGTGTGTATGAGTAAGGATCACCGTATTGTTGACCAAAATCTGTCTGATATTACCTACATGTTTATGTTTTTCAGAGAAATGTTGTTTAATAGTACTCTGATCAGAAAGATGACATGTAAGTCTATAGGAGAGCATGGTTGTAGTAAAACCAATATATGTACTAGGTTTTTGATTAGTATCAGAGATGCAATCTCTGAATGGGCATGTAAATTGGTACACTACATTGGTTTTTTGTAGAGAATTTAGTTTAGTGCTTGTTGGGTCATTATAGACTATGAGGTCAATTGTTTTAAACTTTTTATAATATATAATGAGTTTAATTTGATTATTACTTTTCACTGGTTTAACATTTCTACGTATTATGTTTTTGAGAGTTTTTTCATCTTGTTTATAATTATTATGTATTTGGTTGCAATAGTATAAGTTAATAGTGTTATGTTTATTTTGATGTAAACCATTATTATTAATATTATCATTATTGTTAGAGCTATTGTTAATTTTGTTGAGATACATTTTAATTTGCTGATCAATAATGGAGTTAGGAAATCCATTATTGACTAGTGTTTACTTAATGTTGTGTAATTCTTTATAAAATATAGATTTGGAAGAAGATATCATTTGTGTGCATTGAAGTAAGTTTTTTATAACAGCTAACTTATATCGTTGGGGGCATTCACTATTATAATTAAGAAGACACAAATTTATGCTAGTTGGTTTCCTATATAGAGAAGTAGTAAATTTATGTGTGCTAGAATCAATGAATACATCAAGGAATGGGATTTTGTTATTAATATTAAGTTCTAATGTAAATTTGAGGACGGAGTGACTTTCAAATTTGTTTTTAAGATATTTAATTTGATCGATATTCTTAGCTAAAATAAAGATGTCATCTATGTATCTTATATATATAGAGGGTTTATTGTTGTCATTAATTATTTTATTTTCTAGATTTGCCATATAATAATTAGAAAAGAGGGGACCTAAAGGAGATCCCATCGCAATACCATCTATTTGTGTATAAATATTGTCTACGAGATCGTGAAAGGGTACTTGTGTTTTCCAGCTGCCACCCTCTTGACCCAGGGCAGTACTACCTCCTCAAGTCATTTGATGTAGGTCTGATGTTGCCATCACTAGTGACCACTTCAAACACAATGATGGATGTTGACTGGAGATATCATCCAACTCTTTTTGAATCCTCTCCATTGTCCACACAAATGTTCATAATGGTGTTTTCGGTGTTGAATACGAAGCAGAAGCTCATGCCATTTCTGAAATTCTGGCAGAGTGATTTGTGTCATGGTGCTCTTTTTCACAAGTGGCCAACTGACCCTACTATACTGTGCAATCTACAAAATCAAAATCAAACAACGTGCATGCACAAAATTAAAAAATAAAATGGCAACAATTTACCCATCATACCTTTTATATATCTAAACTTATTTATAAATGGAACTTTGTCTGTGTGTGTGTGTGTGTGTGTGTGTGTGTGTGTGTGTGTGTGTGTGTGTCCGTTACCTATAGACTCCAAAATGGCTGAACTGATTTTCTTGAAAATTTACACAGTTGTATTATAAGCATCTGTGAGTATTCTTAGCTAGGTTTTGTGTTGAGGTACCCCCAATTAATATCGAAAATTGATAATCGAAAAAATTGGGTTATAGAAGGAGTCGTTCGATTTTAATCAAATTTGATTTTAATCAAATTTGATACAAAGACATAAGAAATGATATTCAGAAGTTTCAAGGTTGAAGTTCTTACAAAACTGCAGAAAATTGATAATATATATATATATATATATAAAAGGCAAGATGTTTGCATGTGTGTCTGTCTGTATATCCTTTATACAAATCCACAATTTTTATCCAATTCTCACCAAGCTTCACACAAATATTCTTTATGCTGAGTCTGAGCTCCAGGATCATGGATTAGTTTTAAAGCTTTCATTACACCTGAGCAATGCCGGGCTATACTGCTTGTATAATCATAAATATAAAAGTGAACATTGAGCCCAACACCCAGTGGCAACATACTGAATTAGTCGAGTTTCAAACCTGGCCAGAAGCAAGTGGATGTCTAGTCACACTGATGAGCTGTGATACTGCAAAACAGGATTGTATGTAGATGACGAATATATATATTTATGCTCTCACACCCTGATTGAGCACTCTGGAAGAATGGTAAACTTTGATAAACAGTAGCTACTCTGGCATGTACGCATCGCTCATTCAGTAAAATGAATTAGAGCACTCTGGCTATTGGGCGCATATAATGATAATATACACGCTAAAAAGTCTGCTTTCTTCTACCAAACGCCCGTAGCCCAGAAGTAGAATTGCTGACTGATGCCAATTCAGTTGGGTTTCAATTCTGGTTAAAATGCAATCGGAGTCTAACCGTACTGATGAGCTGTGATACAGCGAAACAGATCTGTCTGCGGATGATATATATATATATATATATATATATACACAACTTAAAAATAAATTTGAAAGTCACTCTGTCCTCAAATTTACATCAGACCTTCATATAAATAACAAAATTTCATTCCTTGAAATTTACTATTTCTCTATATAGGAAACCAACTAGCATAAACTTGTGTCTTCTTAATTATAATAGTGAATGCCTCCAATGATATAAGTTAGCTGTTATAAAAAATTTAATTCAATGCTCACAAATGATATCTTCTTCCAAATCCATATTTTACAAAGAATTACACAACATTAAGCAAACACTTGTTAACAATGGATTTCCTAACTCTGCCATTGATCAACAAATTAAAATGTACCTCAATAAACTTAACAATAGCCTTAACAATATTGATCATAATAGTAGTGTATAGATAAACATAACACTATAAACTTATACTATTGTAACCAAATACATAATAATTACAAACAAGATAAATATATGGTTCTGTTAACATTACAAGCCCTCACACGGTGTGACGTCATAGAAACGCATTACAAATTTACGAACTGTGTTTGCTATTTGGTAACTGTTATTGTTGCTTAGCAAAGTTTTATGTCAGCACAAGATAGAATCATCTTTGATGGTGGATGTTTGTATGTTAACGTCCCTGTAACCTCTTTTAAGATGGCTCATGTGAGCCGAATGCTTAGAACCAACTTAATAAAAAAATATCCAAATGTTGGAGAATTTTTGTCTTTATTTTCACCTGAAATTAAAGCCCAAATATGATGTTTAGAATGGCTCATGATTAAACATAATCGACATTCATTGTCTCTTATATTTAACAGTGTATGTATATATATATATATATAATGAAAATTAATTGTAAGAATTTACAAATCTATTGGTGATAATATATTTTGAAAATATTTTAAAGAGATAATGATTTTTTTATAAAAATCATATTTCTTCTAAAAACATATTTGTCAGACCAAATTTTTTTTACAAATGATGAGATGAATATATTATTTTTTTAGAAGAAATATGATTCTTATAAAAAATATGATTTTTATAAAAAATTATTATCTCTTTAAAATATTCCTGAAATAAATTATCACCAATGGATTTGTAAATTCTTACAATTTATTTTGATTATAATACTCTGTTAAATTCTAACATTGAGTTCTCATCGGATTATGATACCCCGTGAAACATACCTTACTAATTACCAAGGATACTACTTATATTTATATATATATATATATATGTGAATATATATATATATATATATATATATATATATATATATATATGTGTGTCTGTGTGTGAATATAAGTATATATATATATATATATATATATATATATAAAAGTAGACATCAAGATAAATAACCAATTCAGACCATTCTGCTTAAACTTGAAATAGTCTGTTGCCATTAGGTGTTTATCTCAATGTCCACTTTTATACTTATATTTACATACCCTCTACTGCAGATATTGAGCACTTTAACACATAAATATAGCATAACTTGAAACTATATTTTGTCAGATATATATAGCATGACTTGGAGTTTCATGCACTATGCAATTATCAGGTTGGATATTATGCACTGACCATTTCTCAATTTGAATTTTATCTTATTTTTTACCTTATTTCATTATTTCATTATTGTTTTTTATATATTTATTTGTTTATTTTTAATGCCTTTCATTTCCCAAAAACAATAAACTACAACTTCTGCCCATAACAAAATTTGCCCTGGAATGTTAATATAACTTTTATTATTTTACTTTTCTATTTCATGTTTAATTTTCAGTCTAAACCAAATAAAATTATACATTTAATAGATTAAAAAATGGCATCCCTGATTTATAATTTATAACAACCATGAACAATGCCAGAACCAAAATTAAAAAATTCAGATTTAGAAACAATCAATTCATAAAATGCACCTGATGATTTCATAATGCATGAAATTATGAGTCGTGCTACAGACATAGAATAATAATAATTAATGTATATTTCATCTGTTATATTACACTGAGCACTGTTTTATCAACATCAGAAAAATATTTATGTGTGTGTGTGTTCTGGGTGTGTATATTCATATGTATATTTATTGATATCCATACACACACACACACACACACACACACATATATATATATATATATATATATATACCCTACTGGCCGTAATTATTAGGCCACCCCAATATTTTAAAAAAATTATGTATTTCAGACTATTTTTTAGTATTTATTGCCAAGTGAATAATTATAAATGAAAATAGAATGTTTTTTTTGTTAATATTGCACATTAACATGTGCATCAAATGAATTTATAAATATTTCATAATTACATACATTGCAGTTTCATTAATGAAAGAATGAAGAAAATTTAGGGTGATTTGGATGAGTTCATCTTTGCTTCCTTGCCTTGTAAAATTTTGCAAAGTTATAATAACAATAGAACCATTCTATTTTCATTTAGAATTACCCACTAAAAATAGTATGAAATACATCATTTCTTTTAAAAAACTTGGGTGGCCTAATAATTATGGCCGGTAGTGTGTATATATATATATGAATGTATGCTGTTTATGTCATTTGTGATAAAATATTTCCAATTCATGAAATATGTGAAAAAACATTATTCATCCTAATGATAACATACATGGTGAGACAACAAAAAGGCGAAAAAAGAGAGTCGGAAGGGAGTTCTAGAAGCAAGAAGTGCTAGAAAAGAAGCTGTTAGCATAAAACTTATGGCTACATTTAGCAATTTTAACTTTATTTTATAATCATTTCATCCCAAGCAAGACCACCACTGGTGCACAGGGGGTCACAGTGATAGAAAATACAAGGTATAGAAGATGCTGAAGAAATGAAAAGAGTTAGATGAGAATCAAGGTGAAAGAAAATGGTAATTGACATTGCGTTTAAAATTTTGGAGATTGTATTGTTTAATTATATATATAAAAATAAACAGACTTTTCACTCATATTTGACTATCCATTAAAAAATTATAATGTATTGTTTAATTATATATATAAAAATAAACAGACTTTTCACTCATATTTGAATATCCATTTAAAAATGGTAATGTATTGCTTAATTATATATATAAAAATAAACAGACTTTTCACTCATATTTGACTATCCATTAAAAAATTATAATATATTGTTTAATTATATATATAAAAATAAACAAATTTTCCACACATATTTGAATATCCATTAAAAGATTATAATGTATTGTTTAATTATATATATAAAAATAAACAGACTTTCCACACATATTTGAATATCCATTAAAAAATTATAATGTATTGTTTAATTATATATATAAAAATAAACAAATTTTCCACACATATTTGAATATCCATTAAAAAATTATAATGTATTGTTTAATTATATATATAAAAATAAACACTTTTCACTCATATTTGAATATACATTAAAAAATTATAATGTTAACACGATTAAAAATATGTATTCTGTCTTTCTGAACAAGTGGTTATAGTGATTTCTCTTTATAGAAAAGGCAAAGGAAACAACTATATGGTGGTCAGAAAGTGACTGAAGCCAAAATGCCAGATTAAGGGCCAATAATATTGTTAATTCTTTTTTGGATTTATCAAGAAGCAAAAAGTTCTAGATAAATAACAGAAGCACAGGATTGTATGTGGCAGAAATATTCTAAGCATAGATGAATGAGTTTGAGTTTGAGTTTTGTTTAATGGCATATCAACCTCTGTGGGTTATTCATTGCCAAAAAGGTGGGGTTTTAAGGTATTTTTTGTAAGTTTGGTTATAGTTAGAAGGTTGATTCAGTCAGATTTTAATGAAAAATTTTTGTTTTTATTCTTTTTATTTTAGAAAACTGAAAATGTATTCTAATTTTGTATTCAAAAATGTTTTGCTGAGAATAATTTTTCTTCTTCAAAAATGTATTGTTGGTAATATTTTTACTTCAAAAATATATATTTTTCTATACAAGTCTATTTTATGTATATATTTCTATAAAAGTTTATTTTTATACTTTCATAGTATAAAATAGTTAATCCCAATTTGGGATTAACTATTTGCCCATAGTTGGAACCCTAACAGGGGCTACCACTCTGGGTCAGGGTGGATCTGGGAACAACAGCAATTAAGAGTTGGTTCCATTCTCCTTACAACCTCCTAATCAGAGGCCATGCTGCCAGATGCAGTTTACCATTATGCTTGGGACCAGATGATGAATGGTAGAGTCATAGCTATGAAAGATAGACTCTAGAGAGAAAAATTGTCTAGCATGACACTGTGAACCAACCTTCCTAGCAGCTGGCCTAGAAATCAATTCAATATAGTCTTTTGACTTCATGTCAGCTGAGAATGTTAGTTAAGAAAGGCACAATGAGCCCCTTTCCTGGTTGTCCACATCAGCCATGCTTTTCTCAGAGAGCAATTTAGTTTGGTCAGATTTTGTGAAGTGGGTCTGGCCACGATTTTTTCAGCAGCCCCTCTTTTTCAAACCACTGAAAAAAAGAAATATTTTCAAGAGTTTAACTGATCAATTGAACTTTTACTGTACTTCTGATTTTCTTTCAACAATCAATAAGATTAACTTCACAGCTCAGAGGCAAACCCTTAAGGCTTGTTGACCCTACGATTCTGACCCTGCTTGCACCTTTAACATAACTGCTTTTCTAATTTTACTTTCATCAAAATATGACCCTTCACCAACCATAAACCTTGTACTCTTGGGAGGGTCCCAGAACTGGAAAATGTGTCCTTCCTCATCTCATTTTCCTTAATCTTTCTTTTTCCTTCTTTTTTAGGATTCTATTTTATCTATTATTCCTATATTTGTGGATATTTCAGAAGTCTTCATCATATATCTAAACTTATTTATAAATGGAACTTTGTCTTTGTGTGTGTGTGTGTATCCATTACCTATAGACTTCGAAACGGCTGAACTGATTTTCTTGAAAATTTCCACAGTTGTACAATAAGCGTCTGCGAGTGCTCTTAGCTAGGGTTTGTGTTGAGGTACTCCCGATAAATATCAAAAATTGGTAATTGAAAAAATTGGGTTGTAGAAGGAGTGGTCTGATTTTAATTAAATTTCATACACTCATAGACAAAGACATAAGAAATGATATTCAGAAGTTTCAAGGTTGAAGTTCTTACAATAGTGCAGAAAATCGATAATATATATATATATATATATATATAAAAGGCAAAATGTTTGTGTGTGTCTCTGTTTATCTGCCTGTATGTCTGTATTTTTTTCAGCCCTTTTATTTTAGTTTTTGCTTCGGGTTTGGCTCTAAGTAGGCATAATTGTAGTTCTTAGTCTCAGCCATGATACCATTTACTCAGAGGACTTATTTAGCCTTCAAAATTCAGTTTACGAGGAAAAAACTTATTTGATATTGATACCAGGAAATCAAAATTTGACTTACATCCATTCATTTTTCTTTCAGTCTACAGTTTCACTTTAACTGGAAACAACTATTGCTTTTTAGTCTTTCATGCCAACATCCAAAGAGTCTGAGCTCCAGGACCATGGATTAGTTTTAAAGCTTTCATTACACCTGAGCAATGCCGGGCTATACTGCTAGTAAATGAATAGAATAAGTAAAGAACAGTGAAGAAAAAAGCATCTTTAATCTAACATGTTTCACTTTAACAAGCTTCTTCAGAGAGATTTTTTTAAAAGCAAATTATCTAAAAATGTTTTTGAAAAAACACAGAGACAGTATGCTGAATTAGGTTTGATTTCATTGGTCAGATACGTGTCACATGTAATAAAGCAAATATAATAAATTAAATGTGGAGAGGAAAAACAGAAAAATTTTAGATTTTATGTGTATGTTTAATTTAACTTAGAATGAAGTTTGACTTTTAGATTTTAAAATATAGGTTATATGTTTGGGGTTGTTATATCCCATGAGGGGATAAACAGGAAAAGAATAGTGCAAGAATAATACTTAACACTGAAGATATATGAATAGTGATTTATTATACCACCGTACAATAAATCAATAGACAATCCAAGGACACCAACGAATGGTTAACAGGTACAACAATCAATTAGGCAATGTCTCTGTCTAGGACGTATGCATCCGTCTAGTGACATAGGCTCTCATCTAATGACGATGACCCTCGTTTAATGATGATGGCTCTCTAGTTCATTCCAGTCACAGTCTTTTATAGACCGGACCATACCCATTATGGGGTAGGACAGGATATTCCTCTACAACAGGGGTCATGGGGAGGGGGTACTTTCAAGTTTAACAGGAAATTGTTATTTTCTTAAGCTAGAGTCTAGACTGCTTCTTTCCAGTGCAACGTATACATTATCGCTACAAGGTTATTTTCTTAGATTTCTGTGTATCCTAGCCATTTTAAAAACAAAAAAGAAAGAAAGAAAACATTTTTTTTTTTATTTTAGATCTGACTTAAAGGGACTTTTGGTATAAACTACTTTTAATTTCAGTTCAATGTACATTCGGTGTCACAATGTAAATTAAATAAATTTTAAATAAAAACTAATTTAATTATATTATGCACTACGATTTATGTTGCATTGAGCTCTTTTTAAAAAAGTAAATATTGGAGAACTCGAGATTCTAAAGTTCTCATCACCAAGATATATATATATATATATATATATATATATATATATATATATATATATATATATGTAAACTTTGATAAACAGTAGCAACTCTGGCATGTCCCATAGCCCAGGGGTAGAGTCGCCGACTGACGCCATTTTGGTCGGGTTTCAATCCTGGGTAAAAAAGCAATCGGAGTCTAACTGTACTGATGAGCTGTGATACGGCAAAACAGATCTGTCTGTGGATGACAATATTTACGCTCTTACACCCTGATTGAGCACTCTGGAAAAATAGTAGACTTTGATAAACAGTAGCAACTCTGGCATGTACGCATCGCTCAATCAGTGAAATGAATTTGAGCACTCTGGCTATTGGGCATGTATAATGATATGTGCTAAAAAGTCTGCCTACTTCCACCGAACGCCCATAGCCCAGGGGTATAGTCGCCGACTGATGCCATTTCGGTCGGGTTCAATCCTGGGTAAAAAAGCAATCGGAGTCTAACCATACTGATGAGCTGTGATACGGCGAAACAGATCTGTCTGCGGATGACAATATATATATATATATATATATATATATATATATATATATATATATATATAAGAAAAATTAAGGCAGACACATTATTTCATGGTAAATCGGAAGTATAGGCCTATTTCAGGTGAGCCATCATCAGCTTCTGTCTTTATTTTACAAAAGATTTTACATGAATCTTTGTAAAATAAAGACAGAAGTTGATGATGGTTTGCCTGAAATAGGCCTATACTTCAGATTTGCCATGAAATAGCGTGTCTGCCTTAATTTTTCTTATATTTGCTCTATATGTATTAATATACATATATATTTAGAGCTCTCTTAGAGAGTGATCCTACCACTGTATGTACAGGATACTCCTTTAGATTCTTCTATACCCACACTGCATGCTGATATATATATATATATATATATATATATTTTCCATTTTTAAACGAGTTATTTCGCTACCCAAGTTTCTACCATAAATGGTGTCTTCAGGCGATTTTTAATAACTGATTTTACCTTTTACCATTTTTCTTTTTAAGAACTCTCTTGTAATGGTGTTTTATTTGAACCTTCGCGTGACAGAGAATTTATGAACGTGCATTGTTTAAATTCAAATGAATTATGACCCTTTCATCCATGGTTGTATGAACCTAAGAGGTATTTCTTAGTGTGGATGCATTTTGTCATAATTTCTGTTCTTTCATTTAACAGTTCGTCTTTATTTGGGTTTGTCATAATTTCTAATTTTTCTTCTTAAAAAAATCGCCTGAAGTGGTAGAAACCTGGGTCGTGAAATAAATCTTTTAAAAATAGAAAATATTCAAAAGTTCTACAATATAATTGTATAGAACACTTTTTAATACAAATGTGTACTGGTCTAACCCTATTATGACCAAAAACTAAGTATTAAACAATCAATATATATATATATATACATCCGAGTGAGTATAGAATGAGGAGAGAAAAAAGAAAAATTTTTTTTCTTCCGTTCAAAACATTAATTTAAAACAGTGCTCGATATATGATGTATAGAGCTGTGAATATTTATTATAAATTATGTTTTAGAACATGTACATAATTTCTTCTATATATGTCAGATTAAATAAATTACAAATATTATGTTTGCTTATTTTTAATAAAATCTGTTCATACTCTTGGATAATCTTTCACGTATTACAACCAAAAGATGTCAAAAATGAGCTGTAACTCATTTCTGGCATTTTTCATTTTCATGTTTTTCCGTTCATTTCTCAAGGTACCCAAGTACTTTCAACCTCTTTCTGAGATCATCTTCAGGGGTGTGAGTTATGGTAACAACAACAAATGTAACCGGAAAACTGTGTTGCTAAAAATTATTGTACATATTTTCTGCTTCAAATATAACGGTTGAGAAATTGCTAGCTTTCATTAGAACATGAAAATTATACAAAATGGGTACCTTGAGAAATGAATAAAAATAACATCTGTCAATGTTACATCTCATTTCTAACATCTTTTGATTGTAATACACGAAAGATTATCCGTGAACATGAATGAATTTTATGAAAAATAACCAAACATAATGTTTGCAGTTTATTTAATCTGACATGTTTAAAAGAAAATTTGCTGCCTAAAAGCACACACACACACACACACACACACATATATAATCATCTGTAAATTCAGATAAAATTTAGAGGGGAAATAGTCAAAAGCTTTGTTTAAACGGGGTTGACAATGCATGTCTTAAACTGACATGTTGAAAATGGCTATTTCCTCTCTAAATTTTGTCTGAATTTACAAATAAATAAATAAATATCCTCCTCTGTAAATTAAATTTATTTGCATTGAGTTCTCTATTGGATCAGTTTTAATATTTTATTACTAGGATCCTCCTGGATTATTTACCAAACTTATCCTGGATTATTTACCAATCCTATCCTGAGTTTGTATCATATATATATATATATATATATGTTTTAATATATAAATAATGTTTTAGATACTATATATGAATTATTAATAATAACTTTTAATGTATGATTACATGATTACAACCATAGATATATATATGTATATCTATGTATATGTATATGTGTGTATATTTAGCATATTTAATTCTGAATATTATTTCTAAATAATACAAAATAATTCAGTATATTCTCTATATGCATAGTATGTACATATATGTGTGTATTTATATTCTATACCTTTCATAAATAGTATTGTTTTAAGAATTAGTAATTTAATATAATACGTACAAATACATTTTCAAAAATTTATTACATCCAATACATAAAGATTAAATATTATGTTTCCAAATATTATTTTTATTATTTCTTCATATTACTTAAATATAATACTTTAATATATAAATAATGCATAAAAATTAATTCAAATGAAAGATTCCAGTCACAAAAACTTATTACATTCAAATTTATTTATTTGTAAAAATAAAATGGCTACAAGCATTACACTTGTATACATTATTTTGCTGCATATTTAAATGGAAATGTATTTCATACACTAACACTAATGTCATCATCCAACAAATACACACATTCACACATTTCAGCATCCAAGATTTTCTCACACACATATTTAAAAATCATCCATCGTTTTCATACACTTGACTCATGTATTATCATGCACAAATACCTGTAAACAGACAAGCGTTTCTATAGATACACTTACATTTAAAATAACAGTCTGTTGCTTTATTACACATATGATCAATGGAATCAAATACCAACAACATTTATTTGTATACTATATCTTCATTTCATTTCGCCATTAAACAGATCTCTGAAAAAGCTTTAATAAAACGAAACATGTTAAATTACGACACATTTCTTAATATTTTCTTAATTTATTCTATCATATATATATATATATATATATATATATATATATATATATACACAAAACATGTACATATATATATGTATGCATACATACATATGCATATATATATGTACATACATATATATACATACATACACATACATACACATACATACACATATATACATGCATGCACAAACATGCACATATATATACATACACACACATATATATAAATATACATACAAACATACACACACACACACACACACACACACACATATATATATATGCATCATTCATTCTGTAATGAATTAGAACACTCTCAGCTACTGGCATGTGTACATCATGCATAACACACTAAAAGTCTGCCTTTTTTTACCAAGTGCCCATAGTTCAGAGGTAGAATCACCGACTGATGTCAATTCAGTTGGCTTTCAATCCTGGCTAAAAGCAAGTGGATGTCTAACCATAGTGATGAGCTGTGATACACTGAAACAGATCTGTCTGCAAATGACTATATATATATATACATATATATATATGTCCAGTCCATAAATGCCGAGGATAATCCAACAAGATCAACTTCTTTATCAATCTCTTCAAATCTTTTTACTTGTTTTCCTCTTCATTTAAAAGAAATGCTTATTCTGGTAAAAGTTTTTGTACCAAATGAAGCGAATATAGTGTGGTCTGATGAAATGATCTAATTTAGCTCATAGAAATGTATTATAATTTATAACCAATCTAAACGACATTGAATTTTCCTTTATATATATATATATATATATATATCTTTTTGCCCAAGCGTGTATCACGTATGGCATTTAACTGACTGATCTTCTTTTACAAACTTATAAGTAAAATAGCAGAGTTGACTCTATCCTTGCCTGGTAACCCCAATCTAGGCATAGAAAACTTGAAATTCACAACATTGAAGAAGGAAAAAGGAAACCACCTCACTATCTTTGTTGTTTCAATTCCCATATAATAAAGAAAAGGAATCTGTGGAGAGCCATGATCACCTATGACTTGAAGGCAGTGGTAGCATCCTACCAGTTTACACAAATCAGATCTTAAAATTATCAAAGCTTAGCCAATTGTTGGATTATCCGAAAATAATCTTATATATTGTTAGCTGAGGTATAATAACTAAAAATATTATTAATACCGTAGCTGCAAATTCTGCAGAGGGTGAAGGAGGATTTTCTGTGATGACAAAAGAAATTGTCTTGAAGATAAAAATATGGCAAATCTTCTAGTCATAAATTTGATAGTTCTTCTGTTGGATCTTTGGGACTGTAGTGATTCAGTTTAAGTACGACTAAGAAACTATAATGTAGCTAATGACACTAGGGTGAAAAGGCGCCAAACTTCTGATCAGAAATATGAGAATTGAATTTGTGATTGTCTTAATGCGGAATAGAATCAGCAATCAAAGTTAAAATTCTGGCTGTTACGGTTTTTATTCACTAATGTCCACGGGAAAGACATGAGTCTTCTCCCCGCTCAAAGCTTAAACAACAGATAAGATTAGATAACCTGCCTTGAGTGATAGCCACTCTGAGTGAATGACTATTTTGAATTTAAAACATTGTAGAAGGAAATATAGGTAGCCACTCCACTAGCTTTCCCAAGAAGCCTTGAATATTTGCAATAATAATGAAAAGGAAGCTGTGGAGTGCCATGAACATCTGTGTACTGGAGGAACATAGCATCACAAAAATGGCCTAATGTAGAAAAGAATCAGCAATCTATGTTCAAACTCTGCAACAATTTGTATTCACTTATGGCTTTGGAACAGGCATGAATTCACTTCTCCCCTAGCTATTTTATATATATATATATATATATATATATATATATATATATATATATATTCTTCTTTAATCCGAAATGGAAAAAGTAGGAAGGTAAATTCCAAAAACCTGATCCTAATTAATATTAAAATTTTTTTAATATTAAAAAATGATACAGGAGGAGAGCTCAATGTAATTAAAATTACAGAGCCAATATAAATTAAAGTAATTTTTCAAAATTCAAAAATGTTGAATGAACATTTCGACATGAAATCCCTAAGAGAGAATTCATGTCTGTTCAGCAACACAGTTCCATATCAAAATGAAGAAAATCAGGATTAAGAAGAGGACAAAAATAAATAACGGTTAAGATTCGAGAAATATACGTCACAAAAAATTCTTTTAAAGGTCAGTGTGTTGCTGAGGAGACGTGAATTCTCTCTTAGGGATTTCATATTGAAATGTTCATTTAACATTTTTGAATTTTGAAAAATTACTTTAATTTATATATATATATATATATATATATATATATATATATATATATCAGTTGGAGCTCTGTAGCTTTGTTAAGAGAATACATTTTGGGCGTTCAGAAATAGGTTAAGTCAGGGTTCATGCCTTGTTGCTGGTACCATGTGACCAACTACAACCTGCTGTGAGATATTTGAAGAGGAGATGGGTACTGCCAAATAATCACTATTTTCCTGAGAGATTCCATAAAGGGAAATTACCCCAATAATCTAATGGGATGTCAACATGGCTCACATATCACAGCAGTAGACAGTTAACCCAAGATTATAAAATATTTTATAAGAATAAGATTAGCTCAGAATAATTGATTCTTTTAAATAACATAAAACTACATTAATTATTGATATCATTCACATATAGGGTTGCCAGATATCCCTTATATACTGGACATGTCCCATATTGGATAATTTTGTCCCTAGCTCTGTACTGATCTTTCAGAGACACCTCAAATACCCTGTATTTAGTTTATTTTTTAAAATAAAAATCTTACAGTTCTTGATTGTAACTATACAAGTAATTAAACTTTCTTTACTGAGATATTCTTGATGAAAATAACCTAAATGTAATGAGGAAACTAGTGTTGCTATAAATTTACACAAAACTGATTTTTATTTCAGTCTGTATTAAGTAAATATTTTCAAATAATTTCACTTTTACACAATTTCTTTTTCTTAGTTTGTTTTAAATACATTTCAAATGATTTTTCTTTAGTATTTTTTTTTAACACATAAAAATCATTTTTATTTAATATATTAGTCTGGGTGTGTAGGCATGTATACGTGTATAGGCGTGACTAGAATTTTCAAACAATCAAAAATTTCCAAAATTAGAGAGGGGTTCTCCAAGGATCTTACAACATTTTCATTTATGTTTGTAACACTTATAAATACATACAAGGAACATGCAAGCATGGATGAAAGTGTTCTAAGATTCTTAAATAACTCCTCCCTAATTTTGAAAATTTTCAGTTAGAAAATTTCAGTTAGGCGTTCATAAAAATCTCTGTTCAGGCATTTGAAAAACAAAAAAATCAGTTATTTTAAATCACCTGAAGATACCAAAAGGTTGAAACCTAGGTTGTGGAATTAACTAATTTCCAAATGAAAAATATTCAACTTTTTAATACAACTGTGTACTGCTCTAATTTAATTATGATGAAAAACTAATTAATTTTATATATATATATATATATATATATATTGATTGTTTAATACTTAGTTTTTGGTCATAATAGGGTTAGACCAGTGCACATTTGCATTAAAAAGTGTTCAATACAATTATGTTGTAGAACTTTTGAATATTTTCCATTCTTAAACGAGTTATTTCGCGACCTAGGTTTCTACCATAAGTGGTGTCTTCAGGCAATTTGTAATAATAACCCCCCCCAAAAAAATTGATTAAAAATCTCCTGAAGAAACCACTTGTGGTAGAAACCTAGGTCGCAAAATAACTAGTTTAAAAATGGAAAATATATATATATATATATATATATATATGTATGTATATTATTAGTTTTCTCTTTCTCTCTCTCTCTCTCTCTCTATATATATATATATATATATATATAAACATAGGGAAAGAGAGAGAGAGAGAGAGAGAGAGAGAGAGAGAGAGAGAGAGAGAGAAAGAAAGAAAGAAAGAAAGAAAGAGAGAAATTTTAAGAGTATACTCTATTTCTAATTTTCCAATATGGTAAACCTATCCATATACAAACGTTAACATGGGATAATTATCGGCTTTAAAAGTATGATGGCAGATATTTGCCTTGATCTGGGTATTGTATACATTATAAGCAGGGTAGCAATGTAAGGGAGAGAACTCATGTAATAAAATGTAATATTAATTCCTGTTCGAAAATCTTACTTTTTAATTTTTATTTTAAATGTATTTACTCCTTTCAAAGTTGACAGAATGTTTTGAGCATGGTTTATACAGTGAGATATATTTAATGTTACCATAGATAATGTTATCAAATAAATAATAAATCCATTCAGTCCCAAACTCTTTATGAATTTAAATTTATAATATTAATTGAAACTTTCATTCAAATATCTCATGAAAAATCAACTCATACCTTATATCATATCATATCTGAAAGCATGAAAAAGGGATTACAAATAAAGATTTTTAGACAAATCACAAGTTAACTGATGAAATCATCTTTATAATACATATGAAATTGTTTATAATAATCACAGATAATGTTTTTAAATGTTTATTGTTTTCAAAATCAGTCAGTCCCAGACAATCAGTCAAAGAAATTGGATTTCACTAGATTAGAAAAGTCAGATTAACATAACTTCATAAAAATGTTTAAAATCAGTAATGGTTTTGAATCAATTGATCATTATGTGTTCTTTACTAGGAGATGGTACAAGGAACTTTAAGAGACCATAAATGTCCAGTAAACAGAGATTAAATATCAGGATTTTGTTCTTTCTTTAGTAATAGAGTAGTAAATGTCTGTAGAATAATTTGCTAAGAGTATGCGTTTCCTTCACTTGATGTAGATATGTCTAAGCTCCTGCTATATAGTTAAATTCTTGATAAAATCCATAAAAGAATCTGTAATGTTATTAGTCATAACCTGGCACCTTGGCATCAATCACCTTCAATCCCAAGCACTTTATTTAAGATGGATTTAAATTTATAATATTATTTATAATTGAAACTCTAATTCACGTATCTCATACATAACCACCTCATACTTTTTTATTGTAGATATCTAAAAGTATTTAAAAATGGATTATGAATAAGGATTTTTAGACAAATCACAAGTTAACTGATGAAGTCATCTTTATAATATATATGCAATTGTTTATAATAATCACTGATAATATTTTTAAATGTTTACTGTTTTCAAAATCGGTCAGTCCCAAACAGAATCAGTCAAAAGAAATAGGTTTCACTAGATTAGAAAAGTGAGACCAACAGAACTTCATAAAAATGTTTAAAATTATTAATGGTTTTGAATCAGTTGACCATTATGTGTTGTAGAAAGAAATTTAAAAGGTCATGAATGTCTAGTAAACAGATGGAGATTAAATATCAGAATTTTTTTCTTTCTTTTGTAATAGAGTTGTTAGATGTCTGTGGAATATTTTACCAAGAATATTTGGTTCTTTCATTTGATGTAGATACTTTTAAGAATAATTATGATACAGTTTCCCAAGTGATTAATAGTTTTCCAATTGAAGTTAGTTTGTCTTGTATTTAATGGTTACTTATTGTTGTATAGCTACAGGAATGTCATGTTCCTATCCTCTTAAATACATGGACACTATTAATAGAGAAAAGTAGAGTTATTATCCTGACTAGGAGTCTGCTAGCAATGTAGCTACTTTACACAGTGTGTGAGTCTTGTACTTGTTGATATACTATTATTCCCAACCTCCATTTTGGTGATTACTCATGCAGTAACATTTAGGGTTACAACACTTATATATAGATTTGATATGATTTTTCTTGCTAATAAATGTATTATGTAAACTTTATTTAGAAAGTGACAATAAAATATTTGTTTATATTTCTGAAATGAGGTATTGTAATTATTTACATTGTTTAGACTGTTGTCCTCATCTTTATTGCCATATTAAAAACGTTTCAGGGGATTGGAGTTTAGAACTGAACTCTATTTTGATCACTAGAGTATATTGTTCTTAATGTTGAATCCAGTGACTTGACCCAAAGAATTGTGGCTACAGCAGTGGTGAAACAAACAAATTTAGAGAGTTACATACATAACCTCATTTTACTTTTTTATTGTAGGTATCTAAAAGTTGAATTCTCTTCATTCACTTACATGCAAATACCCTTTGGAAAGGTATTAATCCGTCTTGTCCCTCCAGTAATGGGTTAAATAACAGGATAGATTGGTTCTATAGCCTTGACTGGCAACCAGTCTATCACGTAAAGTAATGGCAACCTACTGCGGGATAATCTTCTGTCCAGTCAGTCATGTCTCTTTCGAGACATGATTGTCCAAGTGTGTATCATGTATGGCACTTAACTGACTGATCTAAAAACACATATTGTTTGTTGATAAACAAAGATTTTTAAACAAATCACACGTTAACTGATGAAGCTATCTTTAAAAAAATTTAAAGCCATTAATTAATTGTTAATGAAAATTGTTATTGTCATGAAAATCATTTCGTCCAAAAAAGTTTATTTAAGAAAAATATTAAATCTTATTGAAAATTTCACTGAACGTCTTATGCACTTTCACATTGTACTTTCTTGTAGATATATAAAAAGTATTTAGAATTTTATTACAAACAAGGATGTTTTCGTCAAATCACAAGTCTAACAGGAGCTATGAATTTTAAAGAGTTGTGTCCCTTTAATTGTTTTATTAGAAGGCGAAATGTCGGAATAAACAAGTTGTATTGGCACGTGTGTCCGAGTTAAATCATTTTTCTTTTATGTGCCGTGTTCCTTCAGGACCTAGGCGATCATGGCCCTTCACATCTTCCTGTTCTTTGTAGTTCTGTATAAATTTTGTCTTGTTATTTCTCCCAAACCCTGCTCTGACATCCAGTTTGCTTGCAAGCCCATTTCACACTGTTTTACCCTGTCTCTCTTTCCCACTATTTGCCCTATGAGTATCAGATTCTCCAAACTCTCCTTCCTCATTACGTGTCTCAGAACTGTCTCTTCCTGATGGTAAGCATAAGTTTCCTTTTTGCATCCATTCTTTTGAAAACCTTGTCGTTTCTAACATGTTCAGTCCATGGTATCCTCAGCATCCTTCTGTAGAACCACGCTTTTGTTGCTTTGAGTTCTTCCTTCATCTCTGAAGAGATTGTCCAGCATTTGCTGTCATACAGGTGGACAGATATCATATAACAGTCCAGTACTCTTTTCTTTGTTTTTCCTGTTTCTCAAATAGTCTCTACTCAGTTTTTGGAATGTGTTTCTCACCATGCCAGTATGTCTTTGGATCTCAGTGTTGCATTTTCCATCCTATGTTAGAACACTTCCCAGGTTTTTTAAATTTCTGTACTGGTTCTTCTTTTTGCTGATGACCATGCATTCTATCTTCTTGCAATTGGTGTTTAGTCCTTTCTTCTTGCTTTCCTTCGCTACCTTCTGTAGGAGGTTATAGGGAGCATCAGTCATGTTTGTGAAATTGACCTTATGCCAAACATAACTGAACTCCTCACATTTAATAAATTAGAAGGTTGAACAAGCATCAAAGGATAATAAGATCTCTTCTTTTATAATAATAGAAATGAGATTTACTAATTAAAATATTACATAAATTTTTTAATTATTAAGAATTGTACTCAAATGTGAAAAGTTTAGTTGATATTTTCAATGCATGCATGATAGTAAGAAATGTTTGTATGTTGATTCTTTGTTCCTCTCTTTCTTTTGTTGACGGACAGTTGTGAGGAAGAAAAAACGTATGGGTGAAAGAGAGGAAGTCATGCAGGTAATTTATATAACAAGAGGAAGCATCCATTCCTTGTAGGAGGACACCATAACAAAGAGGAAGAAGGAGAATCAGTAAACACAGCTTGAAAGAGAAGATGAGAGGGTAAGAAAATGCAGATTGCCTGGATGCCATCGGAAAAACAGCCTGAGGCCCTTGGAAGAGAAAAGGCAAAATCACATCTATTTATGCATTTTAATGACTAAGAACAGGATCAACTTTGAATATATTTTGCTGTCTTCTGGTTGGTCAATAAATAAGAAGCTGTATTTATGCAAACATAGAAAAAAAATTGGTTGCAGTAATGTTTGGTTGTGAAAGATTTTACACATATATATACAGAAAAGAATTTCGAATTGAACCAGACCACAAACCATTAAAAAATATAATGAACAAAAACATTGTACAAGCACCCTGAAGAATGTAAAGAATTTTGTTAAGGCTAGAACCATACTCAAATTATATACAAGTTAGGTAAACAAATGAGAATACTCAATTGCTTATCAAGAGTACATCACCTTCCATTTTGTTTGACAAAATGGTAGGCGATGGGAGACTACTCAGATGCAATAGACAACAATTTATTGAAGGAACTTTACACACTGCAGAGACAGGTCACTTTTAACATACACGATCAAGGGATCAGACAGAGTAGTCTAACATCATCATCATCATCATCGTCGTCGTATAAAAGTAGAGATCCCACAGCAAGTGTCAAAAACAAATGCTGGGCCAACCACCAACTGCATCTTACTCTCATAGAACACTAAAACCGTTGACAAAATTTAAGGACTTTATTTTGTACAAATAAATTAAAAGAACAAAAAACAAAAAAATAAAAATAAAAATAAAAAATCCTTTATTTTTAATTATCTCCAAAGAAGGGGGAACACGGACAATTTTATTTTGAAACACTGTAGTGTAATTTGAGAGCAGTAACTTTTTCATGTTACATAAAAGCTATTGAAAGTTACAGAGTTGTGTCCCTTTAATTGTTTTATCAGTGGAAGCCGAAATGGAAAAAAAACAAAAACGAAAAAAAAACAAGTTGTATTAATATGTGTCCGAGTTAAATTAATAAACCCAAATACAAAATATATAAACAGGTAAATTAATGAAACCATTAGCTAAATAAATAAATGGAAAGTTCTGTGTGTCCGTCTATGGGTCTGAAACTCCTCTAACTCTGGCGAAACTTTTGCCACATGAACTTTAGTTATCAGGATGTTCCCAAGATTGCAAATGTATCACTGATGCTTTCCCATCCATCATTGGGATTTGTATCCGAATGAGGAGGGAACAGTTAAAGATTCAAATTTTAAAATAACTGAAAAAAAAAGAGAAAGAAATAGTGATTTTAAAAGATTTAATTTATATTGAGTTTAAAGTCAAACAAAAACTTTTAAAGTTTTTGTTTTAAATTCAGCTTGAAAAATATCTACAAAACTTTATGAATTGAGGAATTAAGTTTTGTATTTCAAAATACCAAGAAATCAGAGTGAGTGGTTTTGTGATGTGATGTTTTGAAGTTCCACAGAGTTTGTTATTTGAAGAACTCGATTTTCAGTCAGAATTAAAATTTCAGCTCAAATTAGACTTTCGACTCAAATTTGGTCTTTTGTCTGGAATTAGACATAGCCTAAATCAGAGTTCAAGTGAAGTTTTGAAGTTCCATGGAGTGAATTGAAGAATTCAAAGTTATTTTTTCAAAATCATCATTGCTATTTTTCAAAGCTGAACCAGATGTCCCTTTAGTTTTGGGCACTAGTTTATGATACATATGAAACTATTGACTGTAATCACAGATAAGGTAATGTTATCAGACAGTTATCAAAATCAGTCAGTCCCAAACACTATTTTTTAAATAATTTAATAAATAATTATCTGCTTATTATAATCAAAGATCTGGATATTTTTTCAGGATTTTCTTCTTCTATGTACCATGTCACTTCAGGACGTAGACAATTATGGCTCTCCACATCTTCCTATCCCTGGTTGCTCTTAGCAGACTTTCTCCTGTTATCCCATCCAAACTCTGCTCTGCCATCCACTTGCTCAGGCCCATCAAGTATATTATACGCTGCTTTTCCCTGTCTCTCTTTCCCTTGTAGTGGGATGAAGGCCGGTCCACTTACTAATTTATATTTTAACGGTCGACTCGACGTAACATTCGTTAAGGTTTGAAGCAAGATTTATGAATGAACAAGAAGGCGAAAGTAAACGGAAAAACAATATATTGAAAAAGGTTACATAGGGTTGAGAAAGCATGCATAAGAAGTTGTAGAGTCCGGTTTCAATGAAAGTTAATGTCAGAGGAGAAAATTAAGAGAATAAAAAATATTTGCGCCACTAACTGCTACCCGCAATTAGTGCGCGTGTGTTTGTATGAGTTAGGGAGGCATGTCTGTTCTTGTCTGCCCTCGCCCCGGGACGAAATCCTAACTGCTGTCTCACGTGCTGTTTTCGGTTTTTAAAGGCTTCGTTTTTGGCGGGAACTACGACTGTCACGTAGACGCCGCGTGACCATGCGTATGTATGTGTGTGTGTGTGGGTGTCAATGTATGAGACCTACACCCTCTAGCTGACCTTTGAGTGTCAGATTCTCCAAGCTCTCCTTCCTCATTATATGTCTCCGGAACTTCTGTTGTATTTTCCTGATGTTCAGTATTAATTTCCTTTTCATTTCAATTCTTTTCAAAACTTCATCATTGCTCACATGCTTAGCCCATGATATCCGCAGCATCCTGTAAAACCACATTTCACTTACTTCAAGTTTTTCCTTCATCTTTGATGAGATTGTCCAGCATTCACTGTCATATTGAAGAACAGGCATTACATAGCAATCCAGTACTCTCTTCTTTGTTTCTGGTGAAATTTTAAGTTATTTACAACAATGAATATAATTTGTTCATTGTTTATACCCTTGCTTAATGTTATCAGCCAGTTATTGTTATCAAGACCCTCCCCACAACCAAAAACAACGTAATTACAAGAAAGAGCATCTTCTTTCTTTATCTCTAATATTGAATTTGAAATAAAAAAATTAAATAAAAAATGAAAAACTTAAATTCGTTATTTCATTTAGGTATAAAATAATTTTAGCGATATTGAAAATTATATTTTCTTGCATATGTTTTGTCTATTCAGGATGTTAACAGTTATAGCTCTCTACAATTTCATGCCCTTTCTAGATCTTAGTAAATATGTTTGGCTTTTCACTACCTCTCCTAATCCCTGTTCTGCCAGCCATTTACACAAGCCTATTAGGGAGGTCAGGATGTGCGTTGTGGTGCAGTGGATATTGACTCGGAACAAGTGCCAAGTTCGAATTCCAGTTGAATTCCTTGTATTCACTTATGCACAAATACCCTTGGGAAAGGTATTAATCCATCTCTTCCCTCCAGTTATGGGTTAAATAATAGGACAGACTGGGCTCTATAACATTGGCTGACAACCAGTCTACCGTAGGAAGCAATGGCAACCTACTGTGGGATATTCTTCTGCCCAGTCAGTCATGTCTCTTTCAAGACATGATCACCCAAGTGTGTATCACTAACTGACTGATTAGGTAGGTCATACACTTTTTTCTCTGTTCCTTTTGCCGGTATATCCTGTGAGTGTCTAATTTTCTAAATCTGCTGTCCTCATTATGTGTCATAGAAATTTCAACTATCTCTTTCTGCTGCTAAGTATGTGTTCTTTTTGTTTCCATTTTCTTTAAGAATTTATTGTTGCTCACAAGCTCAGTTCATGGAATTCTCAGTATCCTTCTGTAGAATATTCTTATTGCCTTAAATCTGTTTTTCATCCATGAGGAGATTGTTTAGCATTCACTGCTATATAAGAGGGCTGATACTCATTTTATAAACATTTCATTTTTTTTAGAATGTCATTTAATAAAATCTTATTAATGCCATGTCATATGACTTGCACATGCCTACACTCACATGTATACTATTGGTAAATGGTACATGTATGCAAGGTGTGCCTTAGACTTTTTCCATGATAAATAATTTTTGTGTAATAAATATTGATTATTTATAATTTTTACTATCCTTCTTGCACACAAGATAATCTTTTAAAATCACCCATTCCTTTATTCGTAGGAAAGATTAGGAAAAAAGCATTTGTTTAGTAGAGTCTACAAGACAAACAATTCTGAATTTAAATCTCTCCAGAATCTATCATACATATCTATAAGTCTTCTATTTGTCCATGATTCAAATATTGCTGCCATATATAGTCTGGTTACCTTGAGCTCCTTGATAAAATCCAAAGAAGAATCAGCAATATTATTGGTCCTGATCTGGTGGCTTGACTTCATTCACTCCCACTGCCATAAAGGTGCCTCTTTGTACCTTTTCTATAAATACTTTCATGGTAGTTGTTTAGTTGAGCTTTTCACTGTGATACCTAAACTTTTTGCTAATTTAAACACAGTACAAGACTGATGTCAAGATCTCATCAATTTACAGTTGAGCCAGTTAGCTGTATCTGTAAATTCTATGCTAACAATTTCTTTTCTCGCAATTCTTGCTTGGGGAACTCCATTCTGGCTAATGTCAATTGCTATTTACTGTCCTACTGATTACTCTTCTCTACCTGCTCATTATTTCTGTACCTAATTTTTCCACACCCAGTAACCCCCTTGTGTCTTAGTGGCTTTACTGCATTGCATAAGGTGAAATCGATTAAAACAAAATTCCTGGCAAAGCCAGCAGGATGTCACTTCACTATCTTTCCCAAGAAGTCATGGTAATTCAATTCAATAGTAATTCAATGGTAATTCAATGATATTAAATGGTAATTCAATGGTAATTCAATGATATTAAATGGTAATTCAATGGTAATTTAATGATATTAAATGGTAATTCAATGGTAATTCAATGGTAATTCAATGATATTAAATGGTAATTCAATGGTAATTCATTGGTAATTCAATGATATTAAAGAAAAGGAAGCTGTGGAGAGACTAATTATGCATAAAAAAAATCCTGACACACATTGATGTTTCTTTTTATATAATTATCATTTCTGTCTAGAATATAATTTTGACTGTACTACTTCTGGACATGGATTTAGAGTTGTTCTACTCCTAAACTGGCTGCCAAATAAGGCTAATAAACTCCTATTTCACTGAAAATATAAGAGATAATTTCATAGCTTTTCAAGTGCATTAGTAAAAAATCAAATTCAAAGTATGTCAAATTCAAAATCTGGCAATAACTGTCTTTTTTGTAATAATGGTTCAGAGAAATGTGGAATTCTTGCTTTATTCTGTCCTACTGCCAGTCATCTTATCACAATGTTAGGTTAAGAAAAGTATGGGGGAACCAATTTTCTCTGATTATAACCCTGAGTAGTAGCAATAAAATGTTTATAATAAAGGTAAAGAAGTATTTGAAAGTAAATCCAGATTTCAAGTCGAACTTGTATATTTTTTTTATAATGATTTTACCTCAAGCAAGTCAGGACTGCCCATTGGTGCACAGGGAGTTACAGTGAGAGAAAAGAAAAAAAGATTGATGTATAGAGGATATCAAAGAAAAGATAAGTTTGTTTGTTTGTTTGTTTCGAGGTTTAACGACCTATCAATCCTTATGGGATCATTTAAGGCCATAACCAATGGTTTTGGGTAGGGTTATTTTTACAACATTTTTTTTTTCGAATGTCAAGATTCATTGGGATTTGTTTTTAAGGACAGGGTCCCCAAGTCCTACCCTTGTTATTTAACCCATAACTGGAGGGAAGAGATGGATTAATACCTTTCCCAAGGGTACCAGTGCTTAAGCGAATTCAGGGTATTCAACTGGAATTCAAACTCGGCTCACCGATTTCTCTTTCCAAGCCGATATCCACTGCACCACAATGCACATCTGTCACTATACACTTACAGCACCTGGTATTCACAAGCAGTCACCCATCTAAGTACTGACCAGGCTCAACGTTGCTTAACTTTGGTGATTGAGCGAGAACTGGTGCATTCAATGTGATAGGCCGTAAGCCAATAAGAGAAGATTGGGAATCAAGGAGATAGAAGATGGCAAATAACATTGCATTTAAATTTTTGGAGGTTATAGCTATCAGGGAAACAAGTAAATGGAAGGGAGTTCCACAGGCGGGAAGTGTGAGAAAAAAAACTGCTAGAGTAGAACTGGTAGTTACATTTGACTATTCTGATGGTTAAAGGGTGGGGCCTAGTAGCACGCATAAATTCATGTGGTCAGAGCCATAGAGAAAGAAGCTCATCAGGGCAGAAGTCGTGAAAATATTTGTAGAAAAGACAGAGAAACTACACTGTGTTAATGAGAAATTGACTAAAGTTGAGCTGCTAAATCGAGATCACTTACATTGCAGAGGGTCCTTTGGATTTTGTTGAGAACCCTGAAGTGAATAGCAGGAGCACCTGACCAGATATGGCAACAGTATTCAATGCATGGACAAATGGTAGATTTACAAATGTGCAAGATGGATTCTGATGAGATATTGGTAAAATGGTTGGTTCTCTGTATCTCTCCAGAAGAAACCTGATTCCACCTACTATACTCTACCTTACACAAGAGTCAGGGCAAACCAAAAATTGGAATATTGCTGATATATCTACTCCTTGGGAGTGATGAATCATTTTCTGCCGTATAACCCTCTTTGCCAAGGTAAACAACATTGATAACCACTTGTTATTTTCATGGCAAATTTTCAGATGAGCTATATTCTTTAGTTCCACTTGTTCAGATCTCTACATCTAGGACCTATCATGCCACATAGACAGGGTTGACACATACCCTCATTCTCTTCATATTCTATTGGAAAGGAGTAAATTCCACTGAGACAGCTTCTTCAGAATTGTTGCTTCTCTAATCTTAACCTCTTCAAATCTAGTGTCAACTGTTATCTATCTCTTTATCATTAACATGCACTTCTTACTTTCTGCCCCTGCACTCTTACACCTAGTGTTTTTAATAACCCTCTACCTTGAATCACTCTTGGGCCTTGTATTAGTTGAGCAAAAGTTTTTACATTGACACCACTATTATTTTAAGTATGTTCATTCACTTGGGAGACGTGGAGATCCATGATCGCCTACGTCCTGAAGGGACAGGGCACATAGAAGAAGAAGAAGAAGAACTTTGTTGTATAAGTGTCCTTCAGTCCCACAAATTGGTATGAATGTGGATTTGTGTTTTAATAAGTGAGACTGGAGTAGGTCCCTAATGAAGGAGTTGGCCTCAGGCATCATCAAACCTCTGCACATCACTCTAGCCAAGTGAATGAACATACTTAAAATAATGGTGGTGTCAATGTAAAAACTTTTGCTCAACTAATACAAGGCCCAAGAGTGATTCAAGGTAGAGGGTTATTAAAAACACTAGGTGTAAGAGTGCAGGGGCAGAAAGTAAGAAGTGCATGTTAATGATAAAGAGATAGATAACAGTTGACACTAGATTTGAAGAGGTTAAGATTAGAGATGCAACAATTCTGAAGAAGCTGTCTCAGTGGAATTTACTCCTTACCAATAGAATATGAAGAGGATGAGGGTATGAGTCAACCCTGTCTATGTGGCATGATAGGTCCTAGATGTAGAGATCTGAACAAGTGGAACTAAAGAATGTAGCTCATCTGAAAATTTGCCATGAAAATAACAAGTGGTTATCAATGTTGTTTACCTTGGCAAAGAGGGTTATAGGGCAGTAAATGATTCATCACTCCCAAGGAGTAGATATATCAGCAATATTCCAATTTTTGGTTTGCCCTGACTCTTGTGTAGGGGACCTACTCCAGTCTCACTTATTAAAACACAAATCCACATTCATACCAGTTTGTGGGACTGAAGGACACTTATACGACAAAGTTCTTCTTCTTCTATGTGCCCTGTCCCTTCAGGACGTAGGCGATCATGGATCTCCACGTCTCCCTATCCCTTGTGGCTCTTAGTATGTTTGCTCTTGTTACACCTCGCAACCCCCGTTCCGTCATCCACCTGATCAGACCCTGCAAATATGTTATCTGCTGCCTTCCTCTGTCTCTTCTTCCTTCTATCTGTCCAGTCAGTATCAGGTTCTCCAGGCTCTCCTTCCTCATTGCATGTCCCAGGAACTTCAGTTGTCTCTTCCTGATGCTCAGCATCAATTTCCTTTTTGTTGTCATTCTTTCTAACACTTCGTCGTTGCTTGTATGCTCAGTCCACGATATCCGTAGCATCCTTCTGTAGAACCACATTTCGGCCGCTTCCAGTAACAGAGACAATTTCAAATTTCAAAAACTAAATTTTTATTTCACTTTTTAATTAGATGCCCTTCCAATATGAATGCCTGAGGCCATTGCACCCACTGCCCCTCTCTTTTGGCATTCTACTGCTTGGCAATATTTATTTACATGATTATAAAAGATTTATTATTTACCATTTAATAAAGAAATACATGTGAAAAAAAATCATTTTATTCAAAATTTTTTTAAAATTATTAAAATATATAAATCATAAAATTAAAAAAAAATATTAAATATATAAACCATAAAAATTTTAAAAAATGGTTAAAATATATAAACCATGACTTTTTAAAAAATGATTAAAATATATAAACCATAAATTTTTTAAAAAATGGTTAAAATATATAAACCATGACTTTTTTTTTAAATATTAAAATATATAAGCCACCTAAAAATATTACATATTTTATTTATTAGATTGTTTATTTACAAAATTTATTTATTCTTTAAAACACAAACTAAAATACAATACAATGTTTATCATTTATAAATTTATAGAAATAAATATGAAAATATTTTTTCAAATAAGATTTCTTTTTGCATTTATTTCTTTATGTAAGGATAATTAATAAATCTTTACAAAAGGTAATTAATTTTTATGATCTTGTAAACAAACAGGATGTGCATTGCAGTGCAGTTGATATTGACTTGGAATGAGAAACTGGAGAGCCGAGTTCAAATTCCAGTTGGATTTGTTGCATTCACTTATGCGTAAATGCCCCTGGGAAAGGTATTTATCTGTCTCTTCCCTCCGGCTATGGGTTAAATAGCAAAACAAATTGGGTTCTGTAGCCTTGGTTGGCAACAAGTCTACTGCAGAAAGTAATGGTAACCTACTGCGAGGAAAATCTTCTACTCATTCAGTCATGTTTCTTTCGAGACATGATCACACAGGCGTATGACACTTAACTGACTGAAACTGACATTTCTGAGGTAATGAATATAGTATCAGTGCCAATGGAAAAACCGTCCTTTTAAAAGCTTGTTTTTTTTTAAGGTCCATATTTGCCAAAAAACAAAGAAAAAAGAAAACAAAGAAAAAGCTTGACTACTGAAAGATTTTAATTTTACTTTATCAACTAGTTATCTAGCTGTTTAGTTAACCTGTTTTAGATCTCAGCAAATTTTATTGCTAAAAAAATTTATTTGTTTCTTTAAATAGCCGAATTGGTAAATTATTTACCAAAACAATTTTTTTCAGACGACTTTCATCTTTACTTTTCATAGCGATTTAACAAAGGTTCTGTTTATGGTTTCGTTTGATAACCCACTTTTATTCAAACAAATTATAGCAAACCTTTCCTCCTAATGCTTTTTTTTTTTTTGGCTTATCACATTGAAGATAACTGATGTATTAATTTTTTCTTTTTATTAATTTCTTTTTTGATGCATTTAATTTTTTGCATTCAAAAATCAAATAAAACAACTGTCGGTTGTTTGTTATTTTCATTTATCAAACGTTTTTCACACTCTCAGATTCTTAATGAACCATTTGAAATTATGTCTATAGCTCTTCCTTATCAGAGAAAATTAAATAACTGAGGCATGACTCTTTTTTTCTATCTGTCTCCTTTCCTATCATTTGAAGCCCACACAATAAGGGATGACTCTCTTCATTGACTACAACCCCTCCTATGACCTTCATTCTACAGTCAACTGCACTTACATTCAATAATGAGTAATCTTTATTTCTATTTGACCTTTCATTTTTTGATCTTTCTTTACTTCTTGTTGCCTTCACACTCAATAAAAATCTTATCAACCCTTTACAGTCTTTTATTTTGATATATTGTACTTCCTCACTTCACAATTATCTCCCTTTATTGCTAGAGAAAAAAAAAAAGGCTCTTAATTTTTTATAAAACTTCTTTTTCTATGCGCCATATCCCTTCAGGACATAGGTGATCATGATTTTCCACATTTCCCTATCTCTTGCAACACCCTTTCTCTTATTACCCCTCTCAAACCCTGCTCTGCCATCCATTTGCTTAAGTCCATCAAGTTTTCCAATCTTTTCACTTTTCTTTTTTCTTTTTTTCTTTTTTCTTTTTTTCAATAGGAGTAGATAGACTAAACTATCGCCCTGTTCACACTCCACCCACGTCTATTGAACAGGTGTAGAGGCTCATCCCTTGTTCCCTGTTTAGGATGTGGTTTCTGGCTTTCTCTATTCCAATCTATTCACTCTTACATAGCCCCCTGCACATCAGTGGCGCTACCGCCTTGCTCGGGGTGATATGATTAAAAAAGAAAAAGAATTATGTCACACATTGCTTTCTCTTGTCTCCCCTTCCCTCTTTCCATGCCATAAGTATCACACTCTTCAAGCCCTCCTTCCTCATTACATGTCCCAGTAACTTTAGATGTCTTTTTCTTGATGTTATATATAAGTTTCCTTTTTGTTTCAATCCTCTCCAAAACCTTGACATTGCTAAAATGTTTGGTCCATAGTATCCTCAGCATCCTCCTGTAGAACTGCATTTTGGTTGCTTCAGGTCTTTCCTTCATCTTTGATGAGATTGTTCAGCATTTACTGCCTTATTGAAGGACAGATGTCACATAACAATCCAGTACTCTCTTCTTTGTTTCCAGTGAAATTTTCCTGTCTCTCAATACTCTGCTTAGCTTTTGGAATGCATCTGGGCCATGCCAATATGCTTTAAAAATCTGAGTGTTGCACTTTCCGTCCTCTGTTAGAATACTTCCCAGGTATTTAAATTTCTGTAGCTGCTTTAGTATCCTCGGCCTGTAGTTGGCATTTTGGGTTCCTCTTTTTACTGATGTCCGTGCATTAAGTTTTCTTGTAGTTTATATGTATTCCTTTCTTTTCACCTTCTTTAACTACTAGAAGCTAAAAGAACTGAGGTTTTTTACTTGCAACTATTAAGGCCATTCAGAATGGCTTTTGTTTTTCTTTCCGATACTTTTGGTAAATTTTTAGTTCTCAGAGTCAATTTCAGAGAGCAGATACAGAGGGAACTGAAAGAAAATAATGTCAATTGAAATTAGAAAAAATTTTCAAAGTGCTTTTTGGAAAATTGAATGCATAAATTTTTGTGTGTGTGTGTGATTTTTGTTGTTCCTGCAATGTTTTAAATGATACGTTCTACAGCCTTCTGTAAGTGTATTTTGGTATAAAGGTAGATGGGTTTTTTCCCCATGTTTATATAATATCTAGATAAACACATGGATTTGCAGCAAGGACTAGAAGAGAGAGAATAAAAAGATACAGGCAAAGAGTAAGGCTAGAGAAGAGGCAAGTGATAAAAGATATTGTTATTTGTTAACATCCATGGAATTTCCATTAATCCAGCTTGTATTGCAATAATTTTTGTTTCTTTTCGCTTCTCTGTGCAGGGCCAGGAAGTTTTTCCCATCTGGAACCATTCTGCACATATATAAATCTACCATCTGCCTGTGCATTGAATACTTCTGCCATATCTGGTTGGGTGCCTACCTAGGGGTCCTAGACAGAATTCAACGGAGAATCTGGCATGTGATTGATCCTGATTTGGCAGCTCGAATACAGGAACTTTCTCACCAGCAGAATGTGGCTTCCCTATGTCTCTTCTGCAGATACTTTCATGCATTCTGCTCCAATGAATTTACTTGAGCCACAAGATTAGCAACTAGGTCCCACACTTTTACTGTGAAACCAAGAAAATGTAAACTCAAATTCTGCTCCATCAGGTTCTTTCCTTGCACTTCTCATCTGTTGAATTCCTTTCCATTTACTTGCTTCCCTGATGGCTACAATCTCTAAGAATTCAAATGTAAAGTCGTCATCTCCTATCTCACTAACCTGCATCCTCTCTCTCATGCTCCTTTCTCTGTCCACTCCACTCTCATTAGTGTTCTCATCCTTCTCTTACCCACTTCCTGACACCCCCTATAACCTGTCACTCTTTCTCATAACTTTCCTCATATGCAAAACAGTGGCAGTAAAATGCCTTGCTTGGGGTGATATGATTAAAAAAAAGAAGAAAGTCAAGAAAATGCTGAAGATAAAATAATACACTGGGTTCTTTCTCTAAATAGAATCAAAATAGAAACAAAGCAAGACCCAGAATGAAGTAGAATAGTTGAAAGAATAAAAAGTAATATATGGAGTAATTATTTGATGGCAGAGAAACCCTTTGAGGAAGCAAAACACAAACTAACCATAGAAAATGGCATTTTATGCAATGGAGATGTAATAGTAGCTCCACAAATACTGAGAAGATGACATACTAAAAGGAGTACATGACAACGTACATTGTGGCATAACAGCAGCACAAAGACTAAAGTTACAAGTGTGGTGGCCAGAATATTCTAAAGATGTAGAGGAATACATTAAGAGATGCTCCAAATCTGCAGAAATAAAGAACTTCAAGCAAATAAAAATTAACTCATTGCCCAAGGAAGCAGAGCCATGGGCTAGGGTCCATCATGATCCTGCACATATCAGAGATAGGGGATTATTCTTAGTATTAGTGGACTCATATTCAGGATGGACAGAAGTTGTCAGAGTAAAAGACAGAAAAACCACCACAATAAAACAAATACTAAGAACCATATTCTCAAGGAATGGAGTACTCCAGACACTTGTCATCAACAATCAATCTGAATTTTGCAATGAGAATTTATGTGCATGGTTAAATAAAACTGGATGCATCCCATACAAGACACCACCATATCACCCCCAATCTAATGGCATTGATTACGAAAAGAATGGTACAAGCCTTGAAAATGAAATTAAAAGCATTCTCACCACTTACGGAAAACATAGAAGCATATTTACCAAAAATGCTTCTCAGTTACAGATTTATGCTACATGCAGGAAGGAAACTGAGCCCATTGGCATTAATGGGAAGACAAATCAGAGCTACCATAACTATGTTCTTTGCAACGAGAGAAAAGGTGTTGTATAGAAAGAATAAAGAGACAAATCCAGAAGAAGCAAATTTCCTGATGCAAAAAAAGTCACAACATGGCTATATTGAAAAAGAAGGGACAAAATGGCACACGCAGATCAGTTCAAAAATAGAGATGAGCTCGAGGATGTGGAAATGGAAGGTCAAGAACAAGAAGAGGCAGAGAGTTATAAAAGTGGAACAGAGCAGGAAGTGGAAGAAGGTGAGAATAAGAAGATGGACAAAGATGAAGAGGAAAATGAAGAGAGACCATTAAATAGAAAACATGAGAGACAACAGGAAGGACAGAACAAAACATAAATAGTTAGAAGTAATAAAAGAAAAAACAAAGGTGCACGACCTCTCCAATTCAGGGAGGTGTAGTATTGTATGCAAGAAAGAGACCAGCATATATAGAGAGTTCTTGGAGAAGTACGACAGAAAATAGCCTGTCATCACAGAAGACACACAGAGCTGTGATATGACTACTGCTAGTCACATTGATATATAAAACATAACACTGTTTTCTTACTAATATATGTTTTAAAAAGATGTTTTGTGATATTATATTTATTAATTAACAAATATAAAAATTAGATGCCTTTTGTAATATTACATATCCATGTTTCAGAATTCTGAATTTAAGCATCTAGAATTAATTTTATTTAAATAAAGATAATATTTTATATGTATAGATTATTAAAATGACTAAAGGAAGTAACCACTTATAAATTTACTACCTCAAGTTGACTTACCTTCCTTTTTACTATAGAGTGTGACACAAAAGGTATAAATAAATAAATAAATAAATAAATAAATACACAATGGTAATTATTATACAGTATTGATTGAACAAGGAATAATAATCCTTACCTCTTTCCAGATTTAATTTATTTTTAAATTTTATCAATGTTTAGCTTAGCTTTAAATTTGCTTAGCAAATTCAGGCCCAGAAAGTTTTTCTTGTCAAAATCCATCTTGCACATTTATAGATCTACCATTCGTTTGTGCATTGAATACTGTTGCCATATCTGATCAGGTGGTGTAACTAGCGGGTGTTCCACCTGGGGCAAAATGTGTGTCACCCTTGAGCAGGATTAAACCAGATTAAACAGGAACTAGACAAAATATCCCTAGACAAGGCAGTAGAATGAGAACAGTCTAACCCTGTAGATTAAATAAAGAGTTCAGTTCAAAATTTCTTCCTTATTTCAGAAATTCAGAAAGAAATTTTATCTTGTAGGAACATTTTTAATAATAAATAAACATATAAAATAATGATAATAATAAATATTATAAAAAAATAAAATAAAATAAAAATGTTGTTTAAATTAAAATAAATAAAAGCAAAATGATACAAATTTTCTTTCCTGTTCAGAAAAGTGGATTTTTGTACAAAAAAAAAAAATGCTGAACTCACTTATTGCTATGGATCCTCAAAGAGTCAAGATGTCCATTTCCTCTCCTCGGCACCATGCTTGTTATATGATGAAGTAGGTTTCTTTCTTAATTACATGCAACTTTAAAACACATATAACTAAAACACACACACACTAGTGCACAAAAATAAGTAAAATATATGATTTTAAATTACAATTTAATATGGTTTTAGTGTTATTTCCTTGTATGTTTTTATTCTTATGAACATGTGGATATTGCTGCTGGTATGATGTGAGTGACCTCACAATCTTATTTATTACTTAATATGCACTTATGTCCAGTACCTTTTTATTTAGTCGAGCTTAGTATGGCACATGGCCGTAAATATAGGGCATTCACTTTGAATTAAGGTCACTATAGTCACAATAATCTATGAGGAGTTCAAATTTTGATTTAATATCAAGTTTTATAAAATAGAATGCATTTTATCTGGCTGCTAACATGAAACACAGTTCTAATTCTTAATGTAAAAAAATAGATATGCAGGTATTGCAAATGTAAGAAATAACCTTTAAAATGTAGAATAAAGCAAACAATTCTTGATGGAAGAAGTACAAGATTTACAAAGTGAAAAATTAACTAGTAAAATTTCTGATTTTTATTCCTTCTACTAAAGATGATCAAAGTTCTCTCCCTTGTTTTGTTTTAGTTACAACGATTTCTTAAAACTATAAGGTTATTCTTTTTTTTTAATTTTTTTATTAGATACGATTTAAAAATAAATAAATAAATAAATAGTTTTTTATTTTGATCTTTGCTAACCAGAGTTCTCTCCCTTGCATTTGTTAAACTATAAGGTATTTTAGAAATAGTAAAGTAATTTGTTTATCAAATTTGTAAATGAATGGCTGAATAGGGAAGAATAGTAAAGAAATAGGGAAGAATAGTAAAGAAAAACAAATAAGAATAGTAAAGAAAAACAAATATTGTTAAAATCGGCGAAAAAACAAGAAGCTGTAGAGAGACATGATCACCCACATTTTGAAAGAGAATGTTACATAGAAAAATACTCAAATTTTATTTTACCAAATCCTAACAACTTTACTACTGACTTGAGTGTGGCTCAAGCAGCTAAAAAAGAAAAGAAAGAAAATTAAAATAAAATTCAACAAGAAATTACTATATACGTTATTTATGTATGAGTATCCTCAAAGATTCACTAAAAAATGAGCACACCATGACGAAAAAATTTCCCCACCAAAGAAAAAGTTTTATCATCAAAATCCTTATATTATTATTACGAGGAAAGAGCAAAGTATTTTCTTATTATTTATTTATATTTTTTAATCCATTTCAGAACCTTCAAAATTTTGTTTACATTTTTTTTTCTTGCATCAGCTGGTGACCATAAATTAATCTAGGAAATATGAACGTCTTTTTTGCAGTGATTTCGAAATTCTTACAAAAATCAAATAATTTTAATTAGAAAGTTTCAGGACTTATATACAAATTATTTTTGAAATGTTTCTTTTTTAAAAATCTTTGTAAAAATATTTTTTTTATATCTGTTACCCACTTTTAATTTTATGAAATTCTTTCTTGTACAACTTAAAATTTTTACATTAGTTATTATATAGGGTAATTCAAATATTCCCCAAATCAATATATCAATCTCTTTGCTTTTTTTTTCTTAATATTTTATGTACAAATGAAATTCAAAACATGAAGAACAGAAAGGGGAACAAAGCTAATGCTAAAAAAATGGATTTATTACCAAGTACATATTTACTTGGATGTGTGTTGTGGTGGAGTGGATATTAGTTTCGCATGAGAAATCTTTATGGCCACATTTTGTAGTTTGTAGTTTGTATACATTTATATTCCAGAGAATGTAAATAAATCTAAAAGACATGCCTGTGTAGCTAAGCAGTATTTGGTTGATTGTTTCATTTTTTACAGCTCTGCAGGTTATTTAAAACCAGAAAAAATTTGTTAGATTTTAATATTTTTCTTTTGTGATAATAAATGGTTTAGTGACACAAATTGTACTAATTAACCCTTAACTGAGGGAGAGAAGAAGTGGATTCATACCTTTCCCATGGGTATTTGTGCGTAAGTAAATAATGAACCCAATGAGAATTGAAACTCGATACTCTGATTAACAATTTCAAGCCACCTGCACATCCAAGCTTACAGCACCTGGTATTCCCTCTGTAAAGTAAAAAATAACAATAAACTTTATTATGATCCATATTGGTTCAGAATAAAGTGATATTTCTTTTTTGTCTTGTGCTATACTAATGCTAGATGTAACTGTAAGTTCTATTCTAAAATTCCTTCTCTTGCACTCCTTGTGTATAAAACTTTTTCATGACTTCTTGTTAACTATCATCTTCAAAAATTTAAATGTAATATCAATCATCATCTTTTGTCTTTTTTTTCCTATTTTTTCATTGTTTTTACTCTTCATTAATGTTTAGACAATTTCTTTCACTCTCAGTAACACCTTGCATCTTAGTGGCTTACTTGGGGTGAAATGACAAAAAAAAAAGGGGAAAAAAAGACATCAAACATGTCAGTTAAGTGTCATACGTGATCTATGCATGAACAATCATGTCTCTTTCGATCCATGGCTGACAAAGCAGAAGATTTTCCTGCAGTAGGTTGCCATTACTTTCTGCTGTAGATTGGTGGCCAACCAAGGCTACAGAACTCAATCTGTCCTGCTATTCAACCCATAGCTAGAGGGAGAAGGGATGGATTAATATCTTTCCCATGGATATTTGCATGTAAGTCAATGCAGTGAATTCAATTGTAATTAAGACAAGACTCTTTGATTTCTCATTCGAAGCTGATATCTATTGTACAACGCACATTTGACTTTTAGCAATGGATATATTTTCCTTTCAATTCTTCGTGGCTCAAATTTCACCAATGCAAAACTTTCTAAGAAATAAATAAAGAGTTAGATATTTTTATTTTTGGAACATTTTAATTATTTTTGGAACATTTTAACTATCCTAAAAAATAAAGCTTTGTAAAACAAAGTTATTTTTTATAATAAATTTTAAATGTATTGTGAGATATTATAACACTTGCCATAAAGAATCAAAAATAAAATTAAGAATAAAAGATATGTGGAATTTATAAAAAAAAAATGACCAGTAGTTTTCCAAACTTTATTTTTCTCAATCCTGTTAACATTTTTTATTAGAATCTTGAATATGTTCTCACTGATTATTCATGAAAAGTAATATTTTATTTACAAAAAATAGTAAGAATTATGTCACTAAAACTATTGTCCATCTCTGGCCACTACTTTTTGCTATCTTTCAGGCAGTATTTGAATTCCACATTAAAAAAGTCACACATCTTTTAAAGCTAACCATGAGTTGACCCATTTTTTGGCATCTTCATAAGAATGAAAGTGCTGCTTAGCCAGGCCATGTACCATCTATCAGAATAAGTGATAATTAGATGATGCAATGTCTGGTAAATACGGTGAGTTGTGTAAGACTTCCCTTTTAAGCATTTCCAAGTAGGTTTTGACCCATTTTACAACATGTTGTCTAGCATTGTCATGTTGTAAAATCAATTTGTCATGTCGCTACTTGTATATTTCTTCAATGCTTAGCTCAAATGCATCAGCTTTGCTGTTGATGTATGGCAAGGCTTAACACACAATCTTCTATACTTAGGGTTATCAATGTTTATCTATTTTTCATCACTGGTCATGATATGATACAAAAACCTTTCTTTTTCATCTGTTGAAGCAGCTGTTCATACAAGACAAGGCGTTTGATATCTCTCATTTTTCAACTTGTATGGCACCCAATGTCCTTGCTTTTGAATCATTCCTAATGCTTTCAAATGCTTTGAAACTGTTGTGTGATCAACTCCTAATGATTCTGCAAGTTCAGCTTGCATCTAACATAAGTCTTCATGAAGTAATGCCTCCAATTCTTTGTCTTCAAACTTTTTTCAGTGCGCTAGAGCATTCTTTATCTTTAATATCAAAATCATAATTTTTGAAGCATCTAAACCAATCTGTGCATGTTGATTCTGACAGAGCATGGTCACTGTAAATCTCAACAAGAATTCTGTGTGCTTCAGCTGCAGATTTCTTTTGAATAAAGTAGTGCAGTAAAATTCCCTGCAAATACAGTTTCTATAGCCCGACATCTGACATGTTTAATGCTATGAAAAGCAAAGTTGTTTGCACTTCGGTGAAATGACATACACTGAATTTCAAGTTTGCTTATAGTACTTCCTTACAGATGCAATATCATCTGAAACTACACACATGCAGTTCCGGGGACATAAGCAGTTGCAAAACAGCAACAACTTATTCAATGTTCTAATAATTCAACTGGTGCATGAAATATTCTGTCTGTAATAGTTGCATCCAGCAACAAGGCCTCTGATTGGGAAGTTGTGAGGAGCATTGAACCACCTCTTAATTGCTGTTGTTCTCAGGTCCACCCTGACCTGGAGTGGTAGCACTGTTAGGGTCCTAGCTATGGGCAAATAGTTAACCCCCAAACTGGGGTCAAAACATTATGAAAGCATAAAAATACACTTTTTATCGAAATATATACATAAAAATAGACTTTTATAGAAAAATATACATTTTTGAAGAAAAAAATATTCTCAGCAAAACATTTTTGAATACAAAACTAGAAAACTTTTTTAGTTTTCTAAAACAAAAGATTAAAAATAAATTTTCATTAAAATCTGACTAAATCAACGTCACTATAACCAAATATTAAAAAAACCCCTTAAAACCCAACTTTTTTGGCATTAAATAAGGTTGATATGCCATTAAACAAAACTCAATCAAATCAATCAAATCAGTCTGAAATAGTAAAATCTTTATAACTAGATGATTATTTACCTCAGGACTTTTGGACTTTTACAACTTGACTCTGTAAAAATTCTCTTAGAAATAAAAACTTTTTTAATTTTTAAAAATTAAAAGGAATATTTATGCTGTGCATTGCTTACATAATATAAAATATAAAATTAAAAAACAGAAAATATTTAACAATTAAAAAGATAATTATGTAAACAATATTTTCAGCAATAAACTTTTTTTTAAATCATTTACTAAAAATGAAATGCTATTTTGTGATCCTGAAGTGTTTTATATTAATAAATGAAACAACATATAATCACAAATAAAAACTTTATTCATTAATGCATAAATCTTAGAATTGCATTGAATATTATAAATTTTTTCTTTTGACACAACTTTCTTTTTGCAAGCAAGAATGTCCAAGTTTGCAAAAATATGATACCCTGGTACATATCACCAAATGATCCCAACAAATGCCTTTAATTTGAGCTTGGGCTTGGTAGCTTCATTCTATAAAAACTTACTACAGTAACATTTCGCATGGTGAGGATATGATCTTAGAGTAGGGAGGCAGTAAACCTATCATGGTGAGGCTGCAGTCAAAGCATAGTGAAACTGTGACCCTAACATGGTGAAGCTGTAGCTCCAGCATGGTGAAGCTGTGGGTCTAGAATGGTAAGGCTGTGGCCCTAGCATGGTGAGGCTCTAGCCCTAGTATAGTGAAGCTGTGGTAAGGTTGTGATCTTATCATGGTGAGGCTGTAGCCCTTGCATGGTGATGTTGTGGCCTTAGCATGGTGAGGCTGAGACCCTAGCATGATAAGGCTGTAGCCATAGTGTGGTGGGGCTATGGCACTAGCATGGTGAGGTTGTGGCCATAGTGTGGTGAAGCTGTGGCCCTAACATGGTAAGGTTGTGGCCCTAGCATGGTGAGGCTTTAACCCTATAGTGAGGCATCAGCTCTAGTGTGGTGAAGGTGTGGCCCTAGCTTGGTAAGACTCTGGCCCTAGCATGGTGAGGCTGTAACCTTACCATGGTGAGGCTGTAGTCCTACTGTAGTGAAGCTGTGGCCCTAGCATGGTGTAGATATGGTTCTAGTGTGACGAGGCAATGGCTCTGGCATCGTGTGTCAGTGGCTCTATACTACACAGGAGAATCTAATGGCATAAAGGAAGGCAGGAGGGATGGAGAGTAGGGTGCTAGTAATAAAATCAGTAAGGCTGTAGCCCTAGTGTGGTGAGGCTGTAGCCCTAGTGTGGTGAAGCTGTGGCTCTAGCATGGTGAGGCTGTAGCCCTTGCATGGTGATGTTGTGGCCCTAGCATGGTGAGGCTGTGGCCTTTGTATAGTGAAGATGTAGCCCTAGCATGGTGAGGCTGTGTCCCTAATGTTATGAAGCAGTGGCCCTAGCATGGTGTAGTTATGGCCCTAGTGTGATGAGGCATTGGCCCTACCCTGGTGTGACTGTGACTCTATACTATACAGGTTAGTCTAATAACACTAAGGAGCAAGAGGAGGGTAGGAAAGGTGCTAGTAATAAAAACACAGCAACTTTACTTACTGTTAATGAGTTTGTATATAATTCAATATTTTTAGTCTATGGTGCAGACAAAAAAGGATGCCAAGTGAAATTTTTTATGGCATGAAAGAAGGGAAAAGGAGAAGAAAGGGAGAAAAAAATGAGTTATGTAGACTTACCTTCTTTCCTGCCAACAGGTCACTGTGGAAGGAGAGAATGAGAGAAACTGAAAACAGTGAGAGGAGGGAATTAGGTGAAAAACAGGAAGTGGGTTGCATTATGGGAGAATAGCTGAAGATATAAAGGGGTATAAAGAAAAAAGCTCTGGTTGTCTGATAGGTATGTCTTGTGGGTTAAAATGAGGAGAGAGGAATTGAGATGAAGAAGAGAAGGTAAAGAAGCAGGAGAGTGTAAGTGGCATTACATTATTTCACCTTTTATTTTATTTTATTTTTTTTGTTCAATCAAGGTGATGGTAGCCTGGAACCTTATAATTCCAGAGATAAAGAGAAATTCAATGAGAAAAGCTTTATACAACAGTAAAGCGGGTATTGGTTAGACTAGCAGACAGTTATTTAAAAAAAAAAGGGCCCAATGCACAATAAAAAAAAAACTGAATATGCAGAGCCAACAATATATTAAGGAACAAAATATTCACCTCTTACTTGCTACCCAGGTTTCAACCATATCACTACTATTACTAGCTTACTGCCTGATGAGACCGTCAAGCAGTAAGCTAGTAATCATCATCATTTATCCATCACACCCAATGGTGCATAGGACAGCAACTTTTTTGTTGCTGTTTCTGTAACAAACTGTTTTTTATGGGGCAGGGTTGCTAGCCCTACACTCAACCCCCAAACCTGGAGGACTGGTGGACCATTCTTGGTCCTTACGTTTACAGCACCTGGTATTCCCAAATGGTCACCCATTTAAGTACTGACCAGGCTCGATGTTGCTTAACTTCAATGATCAGATAGGAACTGGTGCATTCAACATGATATAGCTGTAGACAGGGAAGCTAGTAATACTGGTGCATAAAGCTGAAGTGGAAGATTTCCATGGACAGAAAAAGGTTTATGTGAGATGCACAGAAGGCAATTTCAAAAAGAGATGGTACAATCATATGTCATCATTCAAGTTAGAAAAGCATAGGAATTGTACCAGCACCAGCCATATGTAGGAGTTAAAAGAAAATAGCAGCAGAATCCCTAATAGGAAATGGGTATATTAAAGGAAGTCCGGCCTTAAGGATAAAGTTTGAAGGTTGTGTCAGGAGGAAAAACTGGCTATTGTAACATACCCAGACCAGGGGAATTTATTGAATGAGAGGTCTGAGGTAATGACGGGATGCAGGCATGCAAAAAAATGTGTCTTGGGCATGTACACACCCAGTTGAGGTTATATGTGTCTTCTTCTTCGCATCCAATCACCTTCACTCTTGCTTGTCTCCTTTCCTTCAGTGGGAATTCCGGCAGTCAAGAAGTGTCAAGAAATGTGTTTTGCACTTACTGCTTGATGAGACTGATATGGTTGAAACCTTGGTAGCAAGTAAATTGGTGAACATTTTGTTCTTTAATATATATATATATATATATATATATATATATATATATATATATATATTAATAAATATACATATTGTTCTACACCGTTGATACAAATTTGAGTTTCATGCGTTACACAATCATCAGGTGTATTTTTCAAACTGACAATTTAATAGATTTGAATTTAAGTTCACTCAATGTTCATGGGAATAAAATCTTATACAGTTAAGTTACTGCTTTTTTAATAACAAGATTAAAGATTTAAATATTCTAAGATTACATGTAGATAAAAAATTTAAATTTAAATTTAAAATTAAAAAATAAAAAAATGTTAAAATGCAGGGAGATGGAATTAAAGGGTTGTAATAAATAAAATGCAAAAAAAATTAAATTTTCTAAGATTACATGGAGATAAAAAAACTGAAATTAAAATTTTAAATTAGAAATTAAAATGTAAAATTAAAATTGAAAATAAAAATAAAAGTTAAAAAATAAGGACTATTAGAATGCAGGGAGTAAAAATTAAAAGGGTATAATTCATAATTATTAATAGTAATAATTGTTGGGGAAAGAAAGAAAGAGGGAAGTAAGGAAGTGAGGAAGAAAGAGAGAAAAAAAGAGGCAAATGGATAGGGGAATTTATATCAATTGGGATCTAAGAATGTAAGTAAATATTTTTTCTATGGCAGTATGTGGTCATTAAATCACTTTTTTTGTTAAGTAAATTAGGATTATTAATATAGTTTAAGATGTCAAGGTTTTCTAATATATAGCTATAGCTATATCCAAATGAATAAGAAGGAAGAAAATAATTGGAACATTCAAAACATTAATTTCAAACAGTACTCAATATAAAAATAGAGCAGTGAATATTTATTATTAATTATTACATTAGAACATTTGATAACTACAAACTACTACAAAATTGTACACTTTGTTTCAACATTGAAACAACACTGTCTCATCAGGTAGTTAACAATAATGGTAGACATTGTCCTTTCAATGACAAAATAAAATGTACATTTTTGTAGTCGTTTGTAGTTCTCACATGTTCTAATCTAATAATTAATGATAAATATATATATATATATATATATATATATATATATATATGTTTCTTTTCATTCTTTTTTTCTTGCTTTTCTTTCTTGTCTTTTTTATCCAATTTTACTACTAAGGGAAGATAACAGCAGGATTGTGGAACAGAAACAGGTCGGGTTTGAACTGAAGAAGATGGAGCTCCTCTTCTGGAACTTAAGGAGATGGCATTTACAATTTCATTTTTTTTTTTTTTTTGTACTAATATTATTATTCGCTATTGTTAAAAAAAATAATGATTCATATTTCTTAATAACAATATGCCTCTGGTGAAAAACTCAAGATAGAAATTGCAACATTTTCAATCTAACAAAAACATGTAAACAAAATCAGCATTAAAAAACACTAGAATCTTTCTCTCTTTTCTTTTCACATAAAATCAATGTCATAATCTTTTTCATTACCATGTTCTTTATACATGTTTTTTTCTGATTTCAGAGTATGATCCTATTGTGAACATTTCCAACAGTGTTTAAATATTCCACTTCTTTTATACCAGTACATTTTTTTCTTTTTAATCGGTATCACCCCATGCAAGGCATTAAAGCCACAAAGACACAAGGGGTTACTGAGTGTGGAAGAATTAAGAACAGAAACTTTAATAATAAGTGGGAAGAGGGAAGTGTAATGAAGAGGACAGTAGAAAGCAACTGACATTGTATTTAAATTTGTGCAAATTAAAGTTGGCTGGAGAGCATGGAGCCAGAAGGGAGTTCCACAAGTGTGAAGTGTGAGAAAAGAAACTGTCAGCTCAACTGTAAATCGATGAGATCTCAGCATCAGTCTAGTCAGTCAGTTAAGTGCCATATGTGATACACGCTTGGGTGATCATGTCTCAAAAGAGACATGAATGACTTGGCAGAAGATTATCCCGCAGTAGGTTGTCATTGCTTTCTGCGGTAGACTGGTTGCCGACCAAGGCTACAGAACTCAATCTGCCCTATTATTTAACCCATAACTGGAGGGAAGAGACGGATTAATACTTTTCCCAAGGATATTTGCATGGAAGTGAATGCAAGGAATTTGACTGAAATTCAAACTCAGCTTCCTGGTTTCTTGTTCTGAGATGATATCCACTGCACTTTAGTACTGCACTTAAATTTTAAAAAACGTCAAGGTACCCTAATGAAAAGCTCATCTGAACAATTGCCACAAAAGTATTTAATAGAAAAGGCACAGAGAGGTAACCTTACATTAGTGAGAAAGTGACTGAAACCAAGTAATCTTATCAGGACCAATAGTATTGCTGATTCTTCGTTGGATTTTATCAAGGAACTTAAGGAAAGTAGCATGGGCACTGGATTGTATGTGGCAGCAATATTCTAATCATGGATGAATAGTAGACATAAATATATAAGATAGATTCTCGATAGAAAAATTGTCTTGCATGACACAGTGAACCAATTTCCTCATTATTAATACTACTGCTATTGTTTTTATTATTATCACTACAAATAATTCCCCTCTTTTTTATTGTTTAGAATCAACATGAAATTGTGACAGACAGACAGATGAATGGACGAACACGGCTCTTATTATAGTACAGATTATCATTATTGTTGCTTTCAAAAGTAGTTGTTAAAAGCATAACATATGCAAAAATTATTACATTCATTGTATTATCTCATCTTGTCTTGACTTTGCTTAATGTAACTAAGTTGGCATTCTATTCAGAATTATAAAAAGAAGGGGCATAAACCTTCTGTCTCTCTTTTGCTGACTCAGTCACAGGATGTAAAAGGTCAAAGAAGTATCCAGTAATCTTTGCCAACAAAGATTTCTTTTTCATGGCAAACCAAGTACTTAATTTCAAACTAACTACATGGACATCACACAGATGCATACAAAGAGAGATGGTAAAGGGTTAAAAATTATGTAGAGCAACAAAACACAGGAAGTTGTGGAAAGCTATGATCACCCACATTCCTGAAGGAAAATACCACATGAAAAAAGTCATAACATGATTATCGCTCTCATTATTATTCTGCAATAGTCATAGCAGAAGTGATTGTTGCTCATTATATATTTTATTACCGTATATATTTTGTCTTTCATGACAGTAGGTGTTCACAATAGAAACAAAGAAAAGAATGCTGGTCTGCTATGTAATATCAATCCTTCTATATGACAGTGAAGGCTGAACAATTTCTTCACAGTTGAAGAGAGGACTTGTGGCAACAGAAATCTGGTTCTACAGAAGTTACTCTGTCACCCACTACTTCAAGTGGCTCTTGGGTCTCATACAGGGTAAAAAAAAAAAAGTATAAAAAACCCCATTACAATAAAATTCAAAGTTACACTGGGATAGCAAAAAACACCTTGCAAAAGCTCAGCAAAGTTCTAAGATTCGGGAAAATTTGTTAGAAGCAAGAAAGAAAAAACTGAACTGTTATCACTCCCTTCTCAGTTATATAGGCTGGTATAGTGTTTAAAATGTAACAGCGTATTTACTCAAACATTTATATATTTTTTTTTTTTTAATCATTTCACCCCGAGCAAGGCGGAAATGCCACTGATGTGCAGGGGGCTACATAAATGTAAAAAGATTAATTAGAAAAGAGTGAGGAGTACAAACTAGTTAGAAAGGAACAATAGAAAGCTGAGAAAGCAGGTGCAATGACAGATACATAGGTGGAGAGAAAGGGAAGGTTATACAGGGGTGGGGAGAGAGCTAGAGTCCAGTGGTCAGTAGATGAGTATTGACTTTGCATTTAAATTTCTGGAGGTTGTAGCCGTCAGGAAAGCAAGAATACGGGAGCGAGTTCCACAGGTGGGAAGTGCGAGAGAAGAGGTTGCAGGAGTAGAATTGTCATCTGCATTTGGCTAACTTGACTGTGAATGGGTGGGACCCAGTTGCCAGTCTGGTTGCACGAGTAAACACCTGTTGAGGAGGCATCAGTGACTTAAGTTTGTCTGAGCAGAAGCCATGAAAGTATTTATAGAACAGACAAAGGGAGGCCACATTTCGACGATGGGGAAGTGGCTGCAGTCGAGCCGCCAGATCAGTACCTATCATATTACAGACTCTCCATTAAAATAACATCCAGAGTAATAAGTAATATGTCAGATTCACAGTAAAATTATTATAAATCAACCAATGTTGGTAAAATATTCTGAATATACTTAAATTTTTATGATAAATATAGAATGTAAAATCAATCCATGAGTTTTACAGAGTTATTGGTGTTAAATGTTTTGCATACAAAAACAGACATTTTTTGAGTTGGTGTTACAAAATGATTTCTGTTAAATAGTGAACAAAATGGATATATACATTTTTCAGTAAAGAACAGAAATTTATATATTTAAAAAGCAAGGTGATAATGTCACTAAGACGCATGGAACTCCTGGTTGTGAAAGAGAATGAGAAAACCCATTCATAAATAGGAAATACATATTAATAAAATGATGCATTCGTTTATTCTTCATTTAAGAAAAATCATTATTAACCTCAAATGTTTGTGCATGTAATTCCTAAAAATATCCTGTACAAAAAGACTGAAAAAAAGTTTAAAATTCAGAAAATTTGAAACATCTGCAGATATTGATAATGTTAATACATTTTCAGACTGCATTTGTAAATAACAGCTAAGTGAGTTATTGAGGCCAATAATTCTGTATAATCTGGCTGGGTTTGTATCTGTGCCCTCCTTTGTAGGGAAAATGATTATCTGATCCAGTGGGTTTTAGACCATTAGGCTGTGATGCCCTCTGTAGTTCAGAAATTTCAAGTTTGTTGAATCAGATGGTAGTTTTCCATGTATGATTGAAATATGCCACAGAGCACATTTTTTGTTATTAAGTCTCTCAAATATGCTGGCTGGTAGATATAATCCCCACTATTTAAACAGGGTGTCTACTCAAACATGTATATCCATTAAAATAACATTCAAAGTCATAAGTAATATGTCAGCTTAAAAATAAAATTAGTATAAATCAACAAATGTTGGTAAAGTTTTCTAGATATCCTTAAGTTTATATCTAAATTTCATTTTGAATGTGTATTGTGGTGCAGTGAATATCAGCTGGAAATGAGAAATTGGAGAGCTGAGTTCGAATTCTAGTTGAATTCATTGGATTCACTTATGTGCAAATACTCTGGGAAAAGGTATTAAGCCACTCCTTCTTTCCAGCTATGGGTTAAATAACAGGAGAGATTGTGTTCTATAACCTTGGTTAGCAACCAGTCTACCAAAGGATGTAATGGCAACCTACTGTGGGAAAATCTTCTGCCCAGTCAGTCATGTCTCTTTTGAGACATCATCGCCCAAGTATGTATCTTGTATGGCGCTTAACTGACTGAAAGTCAGTCAGTCAGTTAGGTGCCATACGTGAAACATGCTTGGGCGATCATGTCTCGAAAGAGACATGACTGACTGGGCAGAAGATTATCTCGTAGTAGGTTGCCATTGCTTTCTGCGGTAGATTGGTTGTTAGCCAAGGCTATAGAACCCAATCTGTCCTGTTATTTAACCCATAACTGGAAGGAAGAGATGGATTAATACCTTTCCCAAGGATATTTGCATGTAAGTGAATGCAATGAATTCAACTGGAATTTGAACTTGGCTCCCCGATTTCTCGTTTCGAGCTGATATCCACTGCACCACAACGCACATACTAGAAGTAGTTTGAGCATTACATGACTAGCATCATTATTAAATTTGATATAAAACTACATTTTGGATATATGTTAAATAAGGGTATATGTATAAGCTGTGTTATGAAATGTAAAGGGATATCATGTCTATGCTTAGGTTTCATTCCCAAGATGCTCCATTTTATAGATACTATATACAAGTCTCTATTCCAAAACCAAATAAATCTAAAAAATAAAGCACTTAAATATCATAATATCAATACAGTGTAAAATCAATCCATGATTTTTACAGAGTTCTTTTTCTATGTGCTTTCTCCTTTGAGAACGTAGGCAATCATAGCTTTCCACATCTTCCTATCCCTGGTGGCTCTTAGCACACTTTCTCCTGTTACACCAAGCAATCCCCATTCTGTCATCCTTCCTCATTGCATGTCCCAGGAACTTTAGTTGTCTCTTCCTGATGCTCAGTATTAATTTCCTTTTTGTTTCCATCCTTTCCAAAACCTCATCATTGCTCACATGCTCGGTCCATGATATCCGCAGCATCTTTCTGTAGAACCACATTTTAATTGCTTCAAGTCTTTCCATCATCTTTGATGAGATTGTCCAGCCTTCAATGCCATATTGAAGAACTGACATCACATAGCAATCCAGTACTCTTTTCTTTGTTTCTAGCGAAATTTTCCTGTCTCTTAATACTCTACTCAGCTTCTGGAACGAGTCCTTTGCCATGCCAATTCACCTTCAGATCTCTGGAATTATTAGCCTTAAATATCATAAAATCAATACGGTGTAAAATCAGTCCATGACTTTTACAGAGTTATTGGCCTTAAATGTCTTGCATACAAAAATACATTTTTTGGGTTGGTGTAACAAAAAGATTTCTGTTTAATAGTGAACAAAATGTATACATACATTTTTAAATAAAGAATAAAAATTTATATATTTGAAAAGATTTTCTTTTTTATTTGATTCACCCCAAGCAAGGTGATAATACCACTAAGATGCATAGGAATACTAGGTGTGAAAGAGAATGATAAGACCCAATCATAAATAGGCAGTACATGTTAATGAAATTATGCATCCATTCATCCTTTATTTAAGATAAATCATTATTAACCTCAAATATTTGTGTATTTAATACCAAAAAAATCTCAAGAATTTCAAATAAAGGATTCTCAACCTGTATTTGTTTTTTTAAAGGCTAAGCAAGGTAAACAAAGAAATATGGTTAGAAACAAAGAAAAGTGTACTGTTGTTAGTTGGTTGTTTTTGTTTTATGGCATATCAACCTCAGCAGGTCATTTATTGCCAACTAAATTTTTATTTATTTATTGCTGGTAATACCTTTTTCTTTCAACAATTTATTCTTGTTTTTATATAAGTTTTTGTGTCTAGTAATACTTTTTTCTTTTTGAGTACCAAGATTCACTGGGATTTGTTTTTTTTTAAGGGCAAGGTTCCCAAGTCCTACCCCGTTATTTAACCCATAACTGGAGGGAAGGGACGGATTAATACCTTTCCCAAGGGTACCGGTGCTTAAGTGAATGCAGGGTATTCAACTGGAATTCAAACTCGGCTCACCGATTTCTCTTTCCAAGCTGATATCCACCGCACCACAATGCACATCTGTCACTATACGCTTACAGCAGCTGATATTCCCAAGCAGTCACCCATCTAAGTACTGACCAGGCTCAACATTGCTTAACTTTGGTGATCGAGCGAGAACTGGTGTATTCAACGTGATATGGCCGTAAGCACGCACGTCCGTCACTATACACTTACAGCACCTGATATTCCCAAGCGGTCACCCATCTAAGTACTGACCAGGCTCAACGTTGCTTAACTTTGGTGATCAAGCAAGAACCGGTGTATTCAACGTGATATGGTCATAAGCCAAAAGTGTACTGAACTGTAACGTAATATCAATGCTAGATGGCAGTTAATGCTGCAGACTTTCTTTACAGATGCAGAAGGAACTTGAGATAAAAGAAATCTGATTCTACAGATGTTATTCTGTCTCTCTCTACCTCAAGCAGTTCTCACGCTCTGTACAAGGTAAACATCATTTTAAACAAATGAAAAGAAAAAAAAGATGCTGAGAATATCATGGATGTAAAAATGCAACACCGAAATCCAAACATATGTTGAAATATGGAAAGAAACCTTCCAGAAGCAAAGCAAAGTATTAAGAAACAGGAAAATTTTGTTAGAAACTTGTGTAGAAATTCTGCCCAACCTTCTAAACACTTACTGAAACATGTACTTGTCCATCCATTATCAGTAGGATGTCTGTTCTTGGGGACATTATGGCAGTGAATGTTGGACAATCTCATTACAGATGAAGAAGAGACTTGAGGCAACAGAAATGTGGTTCTACAGAAGGATGCTGAGAAATACTGTGCACTGATCATGTGAACAATGATCAATTTTTACAGAAAATAGAAACAAAAAAGACACTTATACTTAACATCTGAAAGAGAGTTAAAATCTCTAAGGTACATAATGAGGAAAGAGGGCTTGGAAAATTTGATACTCACAGTACATATTGAAGACATGAGGGACAGAGATAAACAGTGAATCACCAACCTAACAACCTTGTGTAAATAGTTAGCAGAAGAGGAATTAGGGGCCTGACATAAAAATAAAGCTGACTAAAAGTTACAAAGAACAGGAAGGTGGGGAGAGCTATATCACCCACATCCTGAAGAGATACAGGTCATAGAAGGAGAAGGCTTCTATGTTTTACTTATTAATTTATTTTTATTAGTATTTTATTTCTTAACTCAAAATGGTGATATCTTGAGTATTATACGACCAGCATTTCAACAGAGGTCAGAAAATGTGGTACTGAAATCTGAAGGTCTGTCCTGATAGCAAAAGATGCCTTCCATAAGCTAAGCAAAGTATTAAGAAATGGGAAAATTTCATTATAAACAAAAAAATATACTGAACTGTTATGTAATATTGGTCTACCTATATGGCAGTGAATGCTGGACAATCTCATTGCAGATGAAGTAAAGGCAACAGAAATGTTGTACTACAGAAGGATATTGAGAATACCATGGACTGAACATGAGAGCAAGTTTTTTTTGGAAAATTACACATAGAATAAAAAAAAACAATTGAAATGTGTAGGACATATAATAAGGAAAGAGGGCTTGGAAAATTTGATACTCACAGGACATGTTGAAGGCAAGAGAAAGAAAAGAAGTGAGTAACCTGTTAATGATCTTGTGAAAATTGTTGGCAGAACAGAGATTAGGAGAATTGTTAAAAAAATAACATTTTAGGAAATTGTGGTAAGTTATGATTGGTCACGTCTTGAAATGGCATTGCACTTAGAAGAAAAAGAAAGTTATTGGTCATAATAATAAGGTTTAGTGTTGATTGGAGTTTAACATTTCCATCACTACTTTCAATCATTGTAAACCATGTTTCCCTGTGGGTTCTGCATGATGCCAATAAATATTTTATATTATTCTTTTAAGGTTTACATTTTTTATTATTTTCTCCTGTTTTGCTGAAAACTTTACCTGCTCTTATTATTATCACTCTTCTTAAATGAAGGAAAAAAAAAAGGAATTATTTTACATGATTTTATTATTAACACTAAGTAAAATTTTTACTCTATTTTTTATTATATTTATTATGATGACTACCACCATTTTATAGTTCCTGTGGGTCTTGAATTATATCAAATAACATTTTAGTTTTTTTTTTATTATATGTAGATTTTTTTATTAAAGTTTTCACTGCAATATTTTTTCAATCAATTCTTTTGTTGTGTCAAAAACAGCATTGTGTTATGTCAGTCCGGAAATGGGTTCTTCCCCTTGCCACATCCATTTTTCTATTCAACCTGTATTATTCAGTGAATTAACATGGATAAGAGAACCTTTCAGGTCTTTATACTGTCACGATTTTTTTCCAGCATTTTTCTTTCAATTTATATGGGTCTGCGTATTTTATGAAGAATTTTATATTGTTCAGCATTGAATAATAGCTATAATTTTCAAGGAGGCATTATATATTTTCCATTTTTGCTTTAGCATGTATTTTTGGGGGGAGAAATTTACTATTGTTCAAATGTAAATAATAATAACAGAACAGCTAAAATTATTGCAGACATAGTAGTGGCATTGTTATAAAAGAATTTAGCATGAAGTTTATAATATTAGAATAAGAATAAAAATATGATACAACTTTTAATGATAAAACTTGTAACAATAATATATATTATTGTTTATGCATCTATAAATATGTGTAAAAATTAAGTTGAAAATCTAACCATAACAATATCAAAATTATAAATGAAAATAATTCATCCAGTCTTAACAATATCAAAGTAATTTTCTTTTTATCAATTCATCCCAAGCAAGTTGTTAATGCCATTAAGACACAGGTGGCTACTGAGAGTGAAAAAGAATGAGAAAACTTTAAGAGAAGAAAGAGAATAAAAAGACTTTAGCAAAAACTGAAAACCCAATCCTGATCAAGGGATAAACTCCTACTCCTGTTCAAAAAACCAGGGAGGAATGTGGACTGGATGATAGGGAAAACTATCTACTCCTATTGAGGAAAAAATAAACAAAAATTTTGGTTTAGGCAGAGACATTAGAAGTATAGAGTTGAAGTAGACTTCAGAAAAACTGGAAACCTGATCTTATACAGGAAAGAAATGTTTAAACCCATTGACAGCTTTAGAGTTGCTGGTACTCTAAGCAAACTAAACTTCAGTGCTCTTATAAGTATAATTTTTTAAAATTTTTACCTGAAGCAAAACTGAAAATTTTGAATAACGAGTTCATTACAATAGACTAAACTATCGCCCGGTTCACACTCCACCCTCGTCTTTTGAACAGGTGAAGAGTCTCATCCCTTGTCCCCTGTTTAGGATGTGGTTTCCGGCTTTCTCTTTTCCAATCTTTTTACTCTTTTTTTTTCAATTCGAGTAGATAGACTAAACTATCGCCCGGTTCACACTCCACCCTCGTCTTTTGAACAGGTGAAGAGGCTCATCCCTTGTTCCCTGTTTAGGATGTGGTTTCTGGCTTTCTCTTTTCCAATCTTAAATAGCCCCCTGCGCATCAGTGGTGTTACCGCCTTGCTTGGGGTGATATGATTAAAAAAAAAAATGCAACTTAATACAAGCTAAATAACACATTCATAAATCCTACCTAAAACATTTTTTCTAGCCTTTAGATCTGTAAATTTTTGCATAGTACTTTTGTACCTATCTTCTTTACACGATCATTTTATACTGACAAAATAGTCAAAAGATTTAATGTCTTGAGTCATGGTTGTATATTGTAATAAATTTGTTAATCTACATTTTCAGCAAGTATGATTTTGTAAATAAAATGGAAACAAAAAAAGACACTTATACTTAACATCTGAAAGAGAGTTAAAATCTCTGAGGTACATACTGAGGAAAGAAGGGTTGGAAAATTTGATACACGCAGTACATATTGAAAACACGAGGGACAGAGATAAACAGTGAATCACCAACCTAACAACCTTGTGTAAATAATTAGCATAAGAGGTATTAGGGACCTGGTATAAAAACCAAGCTGATTAAGATTTACAAAGAACAGGAAAGGTGGTGAGAGCGATATCACCCACATCTTGAAGAGATACAGGTCATAGAAGAAGAAGGCTTCTATGTTTTACTTATTAATTTATTTTTATTAGGATTTTATTTCTTAACTCAAAATGGTGATATCTTGAGTAATCTACAACCAGTGTTTTAACAGAGGTCAGAAAACATGGCAGTGAAATCTGAAGGTATGTTGTGAAAGTCCCAAACACATGATATGGCGACATGATAGTGTCGTTGGCCTTGATGACACCATAGATGATTGTCCGAGTTGCCAGTGCCTTAAGCCAGCCCTGCCTTCAGAACATGGGCAATCATGCTTATCTATAATTTCTTATCCTTTATAGAGTTATTTTCTATCTGTATGTAAATGGTTTGCTCCCAGTATAAATTCTGGATTATTCTAACATCCTCCTCAATTATCTCACAGTCACCAAGAAGTTCTAGCATTTCTTTCTGACATACTTTATCCAATGAGTTTGTGTAATCTATAAAATATTGGTACACGTCTATTAGCATTTATATTACTGTTTCTGATATAATTCTGAGCATAAATATTACATTCCTTGTTCCAGTGTCTTTACCAAACCTGCACTGTTCTTGTCCTATTTCTGGTCTAATTTTGCTGCACACTCTAGTCATCAGAATTTGGATGATAAATTTTGTTATAGGACTCATTAAACTTGTCTGATGGAGTTCCCATTCATTTGCTCCTGATTTCTACTGTGCTTAGATTCATGAATACCAATTAGCAAAGCTCATCAGAACAATTACCATGAAAATATTTAAAGAAAATGTAAAAGAAAGCTACATTATATTGGTAGAAAAGAGATGGAAGCTGAGATGCCAGGTCAGAGCTAATACTGGAAACTTGTTCTATCCAATGGTGTTTGTATGCTCTCTGAATTGGCTGTAGTTTTTAAAGAAATAAAAGGAGCTAATAATAATAATAATAATAATAATAATAATAATAATATGTATATTATTATATATGTATATGTATATTATTATAATATACAAAATATCAAAATATGAGAATCTTGTAGTGGAAATCTCAAAACTGTAGTGTATTAAGACATCAATAAATCCAGTTATGGTTGTGGTCCTTGGTTTGATTGGGAAAAAGTTCTGATAGACTAAGTGAAGGGGTTCCTGGCAGACAATGTCATAAAGAAATACAAAAATTGTTCTCACAAGCACAGCTCACATTTGACGAAGGGCTTTATCCCTGTAAAATGGGTGTGCTCTTAGGTTGTTTTATTTTATTTTTTACTTTTTTATCTTTTTTTTATAATCATGTGGCCCCAAGCAAAGCATTTTACTGCCACTGTTGTTACATAGGAGGAATGTTATGAGAAAGAGTGAGAGGTTACAGGGGTGTCAGGAAAAGATTATGAGAAGGAAGAGAATACTGATGAAAGTGGGGTGGATGGAGAAAAAAAAGCATGAGAGAGCGAGAGAGAGAGAGAGAGAGAGAGAGAGAGAGAGAATGTAAGTTAATGAGACAGGAAATGACTATTGACTTTACATTTAAATTCTTGGAGATTATAGCTGTTGGGAAAGCAAGTATGCAGAAGGGAATTCCATAAGCAGGAAGTGCGAGAAAAAAAGCTGCTGGAGTAGAAATTGCGTTTACAATTTATCAGTTTCACAGTAAAAGGGTGGGACCTAGTTGCTAATCTTGTGGCTCAAGGAAATTCATATAGAGTGGGTACCGGTGAGCTAAGTTCATCGGAGCAGAAGCTGTGAAAGTATTTGTAGAAGAGACACAGGGAAGCCACACTGCATTGGTGAGAAAGCGACTGTATTCTAGCTGCCAAAGCTGCCAAGTTGGGATTGATCACATTACAGATTCTCCGTTGTTAGAAAAATGGCTGGTGGAAAATGTTATGATGCCATTTCTGAGCTTAGGTCTCGGGTTGGGACCCGGAAGGAAATGAGTACACAACAAAAATCAAAAGAAATAATAATAATAATAATAATAATAAAAATTTCTTTGAAACTTTATAATTCATCCGGCCAAGCATATAAAAGCTGTTTTAGTATTATTGTTGTTAAATAAATAAATCCCATTCTTTTTTGTGGCCTCATTCCCAATAACCACTATACATGATGTCACGCTAAACGATTTCAAACTTCCAGCCTCCCAAAGAATAACAGGATGCAGAGAAAGGGATTTCAACTACCACACAGACACTGCATTAATTCTTGATAATGATTGCGAAAAACAAAAGTACTTAAACAAAAACAACAAAATATGAACTTCGGAAAGTTTATTCACAATTTCAAACTTGATACTCCATACCTTATATAAAATTTTGAAAAAATATAATTAGAAGTTAAACAGACAGATATTGTCATTTTTTTTAAGCAGACTTGTTTATATATATATGTTCATCATCCACATACAAGCCTGTTTTGCTGTATCACAGCTCATCAGTATGGCTAGACCTCCACTTGCTTCATCAGTATGGCTAGACCTCCACTTGCTTCACTCGGATTGAAAGTCAACCAATTTGGTGTCAGTTGGAATCGGAGTATATATATATATAGGTATGTATATGTATATATTGATTGTTCAATTACTTAATTTCTGGTCATAATAAGATTAGACTAGTGCACATTTGTATTAAAAAGTGTTTAATACAATTATATTGTAGAACTTTTGAATATTTTCCATTTGCAATCAAGTTATTACATGACCAAGGTTTCTAGAAACCTCGCTCACATAATAACTTGTTTACAAATGGAATATATATATATATATATATATATATATATATATATACAACAAAAATCAGAAGAAGAAATAATAATAATGATAGATTTAATTACATGTATTTTGAAATCTTTTGAAAAAGACATTTTAAAGTAAAGTTAAAAGAACGTTTTTAATATCAAAATGCATCATTCTTACTTAATATTTTTATGCATCATTAAAAAAGCAATGAAAAAATAATTTCATTTATATGGTGTCTTATTCCACAATGAGACATGCAGAAAGGTCACAAAGAATGCTAGTGACCTTTGACAAAAGGCAGGAAAAATAGAACTGAATATTTGCTTTTTGAAATAAAAATTTGTTTTTCTATGCAAGTGTGAAAGCAAAAGTTTGCTTTCTTTTCATTTTTTTTGTTCTTTTCTCATTTCAATAAGTTTGAATCATGGTGAGTTTTTATGCCCTGAAGTGAAGTGTACATATCTGTGAGAGAAGAAAGATGGCATTGTCTGGGGATAGAATTTGAGTGGGAAAAAATAAAAAATACTTTAAGTTTACATGTGACGTTCATTTTAACATAACATGCTTCCATAGAAACAAAAGAGAAGAAAAAAAAATGTAGCAAGTAAAAGTCAACAATAAGTTTGTCTTTCTAACTAGCAGTGAAATATCAAAGAATGCATGAGATTTATGAAACACAAACTTGCATCTGGTTTTGTCTTGGGTATCTTGTCTCAATGTAACAGCTGTCTTATACTTTAGACTACAGAAAACATCTGGCTGCAGTCATCCAAATCTAACCATAAACTCATTCTTTGTTAAAATCTCATTTAAGATTTATTCTTTATTTTCCTTTATTGATGATTTGTACTGCTTTCTGCAAAATGATAGCCAGGGAATTATGATTAAAATCAACTGAATTTAAGATGAAAATTTTTTGTGTGCTGTCTCACTTCAGGATGTAGAGGACCAAATTCCTATCATTTGCAGCTCTTAATAAATTTTGTTATTTCCCCTAAACCTTGTTCCAACATTCATTTACTCGAGCTCACTAGGTTATGAGTTACTGTCATATATTCGTTGGGTTGGTGTGGAATAGTACTAAAAGTCATTCATGATAGCCAGTGAAAATGATAGGATTTTGCTGAATTCTTGTTATATAATGTCTTGGTTGGTGTGCAATTTTGACAAGAAGTGTATTTTTCCCTGGACAATGCAGGGATATGTCACTGAGGGTGTAGAACTCAGGTGGCCGGCAAATGTTGTTTTGATGAGTGGGTGGAGGATCAAAAAATATCAGCACCCTAGATGGTATAAAGTACACCAGAAGTGTGACGTACCATGTGTCAAAATGGGGACAACTATTTAAGCATTATGATTCAAGTAAATATATACTCAGAAGAAGTATACAACATTGCCTCTAGACTTCAATATGTCTTGTGGGTATCAAATTTTCTAAGCTCTCTTTCCTCTATGTTCCCATAAATTACAACTCTCTCTTCCTGATGTTAAATACAAGGGTCCTTTTTGTTTCCATTTTCTCTAAAACTTTATCATTGCTCACATGTTTAATCCATGATATCCTTAGTATCTGTAGAATGATATTTCTATTGTTTCAAGTTTCTTCTTCATCTGTGAGGAGATTGTCCTGTATTTACTGCCATATAAGAAAACTGATACTACATATCAGTTCAGTATTTTTTCTTTATTTCTAACAAAATGTTTCTATTTCTTAATACACTGTTTAGCTTTTGGAATTCATCTATCCCAATGCATCTTTTTGAGCTCAATGTATCTTTGACCATCCCAATGTATCTTTGAGTAATCTAATGCATCTTTGACTATTCCAATGCATCTTTGGCCACATCAATGCATCTTTGACCATCAGAATGCATCTTTGACCATCCCAATGAATCTTTGGCTATTCTAATGCAACTTTGGCTTTTCCAATGTATCTTTGACCATCCCAATGCATCTTTGGCTATTCCAATGCATCTTTGGCCATCACAATACATCTTTGGCCATACAATGCATCTTTGGTTATTCCAATGCAACTTTGGCTATTCCAATGCATCTTTGGTCATCACAGGCATCTTTGACCATCCCAGTGCATATTTGACTATTCCAATGCATCTTTGACCATCCCAATGCATCTTTGGCTATTCTAATGCATCTTTGGTCATCACAGGCATCTTTGACCATCCCAGTGCATATTTGGCTATTCCAATGCATCTTTGACCATCCCAATGCATCTTTGGCTATTCTAATGCAGCTTTGGCTATTCTAATGCAACTTTGGCCATCACAATACATCTTTGGCCATCACAATGCATCTTTGGTTATTCTAATGCAACTTTGGCTATTCCAATGCATCTTTGGTCATCACAGGCATCTTTGACCATCCCAGTGCATATTTGGCTATTCCAATGCATCTTTGACCATCCCAGTGCATATTTGGCTATTCCAATGCATCTTTGACCATCCCAAAGCATCTTTGGCTATTCTAATGCAACTTTGGCTATTCTAATGCAACTTTGACCATCACAATACATCTTTGGCCATCACAATGCATCTTTGGTTATTCTAATGCAACTTTGGCTATTCCAATGCATCTTTGGTCATCACAGGCATCTTTGACCATCCCAATGCATATTTGGCTATTCCAATGCATCTTTGGCCATATCAATGCATCTTTGGCTATTTAAATGCATCTTTAGCCATCAGAATGCATCTTTGACAATCATAATGCATCTTTGGCTATTCCAATGCTGGAGACATAAATATTTTATTTCAATTCCAATCAACACACTACATGGTTTTCTCTTCAAAGTAATCCCCCTCAAGTCTAATTAACTTTTTCATCCTTCTCTGTCATGCTTCTATGCACTGCTGGAAAGATTCTTCTTATATATCCCCCAGCTTCATCATTACGGTCATCTTAATGGCCTTCATTGTAGTAGACATGGCCTATCTCCTCAACGAAAGAGGCCCAAAATTGCCTGCGCTATATATGGTTATGCAAATAACCTAGTATTTTAGAACTAATTAAATTCCTATAGGTGTGTGTGGAAAAAATCTGCATAACTGACTGAGGCACACATAAATGTGGGCAAATTTTGTCTTTGGGGAGTCACTTAGCAAACAGAGCTCAAGGTGTGTGGCAGAATGAGGATTACCGAACAGCAAGAAATACATCCCAACAAGTCGGCTGTGGGGGTTCAAGGACAAAGATGTGGTGATGAGAAATGTGAAGCAGTTTACAACAGACATATTACTACATCCATGCCTACAAAACAGATCCTCTTGATAACTGCCTGGAGCATGGGGAAAAGAACAAAGTCACACAAAGCAAGATCAGGGGAATAGGAGGTTGTTTCAGTATGGTGCTTTTCTTCTTAGCCAGGAACCTGCCTGGTGGTCAGGGCATTGAGAGCAGGTGAATTGTGATGCTGAAGCAGCCACAATTTCTCCTGTCATGACTCTCATCTCTTCTCATCCATTGAGTGAATCAAATGTCACAGAATCTTTTTGTAGACTTGATGATGGATCATCTGGGTCTGTGGCAAGAACTCACTGTAGACAAAGCCAATAGCTTACACAGCATGTTCAGTCTAGGTATTTTACAGATAGGCTTCGTACTAGTTCAAATAATAATTAATAATGTGAATAAGTGATGTTAGTTCAGCCTTTTTTTTTATTTATGATTCATATTTATTGTTAGCTGTAGAGTGATGGCCCATGTAGTTTTAATAAAAAAAATAACTGAAATTAAGATGAATGTATTATTGGTTCAAAATAATAGCAAATCTAAAAAATACGAAATTGTAATATAATGTATTTTTTTATTTTTTATTTTTTTTTAATCATTTTACACCAAGCAAGGTGGTACCACCATGGTGTGCAGGGGACTACATAAGAGAGTAAAAGTTTAGGCAGGAAGAGAGCAAAGAAAAAGAGGAACCAGTTACAGGGGGTGTCAGAGAAAGGGCAACAGAAGGAGGGGAACACAAGTGTGAAGACAGTTGCAAAGGTAGAGAGAAAGAAGAAGAACAAGATATATGGAGTGATGCAGAAAGGACTGGAATAGAGTGGATAAGAGATGGGAATTGACATTGCATTTAAATTCCTGGAGGTTGTAACTGTCAGAAAAGTAAGTATATGGAAGGGAGTTCCACAGGTTTCCCACCAAGAAAAGAAACCGTTGGAGTAAAATTGTTGGCTGCATTTGTTTGATCTAACTGTAAATGGGCGGGACCATGTTGCCAGTCTGGTTGCACAAGTAAATTTTTGAGGAGGGGGCACCTGTGACCTAAGTTTGTTGAAGCAGAGGCCATGAAAATATTTGTAGAAGATCAGAAGGAAACCACATCCTGCTGTTGAGAAAGTGGCTGGAGTTCAGTTGCCAGGTTGGGACCTATCACATTACAGGTTCTCCTTTGGAGCCTGTCGAGAATACTAAGATGAACAGCATGTGTGCCTGACCAGATATGACAACAGTGTTCTATGCATGGTCAGATGGTTGATTTGTATATGTGCAAGATGGATTCAAGTCTATGGCTATATCATGTTGAATACACCGGTTATTGTCCAATCACCAAAGTTAAGCAACATCGAGCCTGGTCAGTACTTAGACGGGTGATTGTTTGGGAATACCAGGTGCTGTAAGCGTAAGGACCAAGAATGGTTCACCGGTTCTCCAGGTTTGGGGGTTGGACGCAGGGCTAACAACTCTGCCCTGAAAAAACCGGTTTGTTACGGAAACAGTAACAAAAAGTTACTGCCCTACACACCATTGGGTGTAAAAGGGTGAGTGATGATGATATGAAGATGGATTAAGGTGGAAAAAACTTCCTGGCTCGACACAGTGACCTGTACTTCCTAGCAGTGGATTTAGCTTTTGATGCAATGTAATGGTTCCACTTGAGGTTGGAAGAGAGGGTAAGGCTGAGGAGGTGCAGTGGGAAAGAACAATTAGAAGAACAAACAGGGAAAAAAAGAAAAAGAGAAAGAAAAAAATGCCAATAAGAAAATAAGTAATATTAAAATGAATAAAAGTAAAAGAAGTGCGTGGCCAACATGAAAAATGATGAAGGTATACAATAAAAATGATGTGGAGAGTGGTCAGAGAAAGTTGAGAGTAGGTTGGTCAGAAGTTGTATTTCTTGGACAAGGCATTTAGTTATGTTCTATATTGAACAATTAAGAGTATGAGACTCACCTTCAAGGATGTTTCCAACTAACGTCCAGTTGACAGACAAAAATAAATAGGGTCAATATATGCCCCTCTCAACTCTCACCCATCGAGTGGATATTGTGCTGATATTTATTGAGCACAATCAATTGGAGTAGATAGACTAAACTATCGCCCAGTTCACACACCACTCACATCTACTCTACGGGTGAAGAGGCTCATCCCTTGTTTCCTGTTTAGGATGTGGTTTCCGACTTTCTCTTTTCCAATCTTTTCACTCTTACATAGCCCCCAGCACATCAGTGGTGTTACCGCCTTGCTTGGGATGATATGATTAAAAAAAGAAAAAAAAATATCCACACTGGAATCATCAGCCAATAAGAATCTACAAAATAGACTTGCCTACATGGCAGAGTGGAATCTCCCAGGCTGTTATATAAACCACCTACCAATTTGTTGGGCGGCTCTGAGCTGTCAGTTTCAACTTCAACTGATTACTGGCTGTTGCTATCTAAGGATTCTACTTATATGTGATACACACTTAAACAAGCATGTCTTGAAAGAGACATGACAGACTGGGCAGTAGATTTTCTCGTAGTAGGTTGCCATTTCTTTTTGTGATAGACTAGTTGCCAACCAAGGCTATAGAACCCAATCTGTCCTGTTATTTGATCCATATCTGGAGGGAAGAGATGGATTAATACCTTTCCCAAGGGTATTTGCATGTAAGGGAATGCAACGAATTCAACTGGAATTTAAACTTGACTTTTCGATTTCTTATTCTGAGCTGATATTCATTGCAACCCAATGAAATTTAAAGGTTATGAAGCTGTCGGATATTGTAGTTGGTCTTTGACATAAAGGTAAAAATTTCAGGTATTAAAGCTACAACAGTTGCAAATGGAAGGAACATGTTTCAACAGGGAATTAATTTTTGATCTGGTATCCTTTGAAAGATTTCAATCTGTACTGTAAGCAGCCTTGCAAAAAAATATCTTATCATCCAGCATCAAGTAAACCTCAAGCTATCAGCAGCACACTTTACCAGCAAGGCTTTCTATTTTGTAATACATGAAAAGTACCGCTTCTAAAGAAACCATTTTGGGAATCTCAAAAATGTTTACTAAGGAGCATTTAATTAGACTAGATATGTACAGAAATATTGTTTTGGTTTGATGAGACAATGACAGCTTTATTTAGTCTCAATTTATCATTTTAGGAGGAAGAAGAATAACAACTCCAAACCAGAGAATACCAGTCTTAAATGGTGTGAAGAGAGCTGCATGAGAGTAGCATTGTATTGGTGGCAATGTAATGGGATGTAGTTCTTTTTCGTCACAGTGTGCTGGTTGACTTCAGATAATCAAAAGATGAGTTCAGCCATGTACCAAGATATATTAAACATCACTCAAGGCTTTAAAAATGAAAAAAAGTAGGGCATTTTAGCAAGACAGTGATTCTAAAAATGTCACCAATGAAACCAAACAACATTTTGAAAATAAGAAAATCAGCTTGTTAAAAAATGTTAAAAATCAACCTGTTAAAAATGTTAAAAATCAACTTGTTAAAAATTCTCTCTGTCAGTCCTCTGACCTGATTAAACATTTGTGTCTATTCTTGTAAATCTTGTAATTTGAATGAAATAAAGATCTGCTATGAAGGTACCCTACTATTCAACTCGAGGTTCTTGACAAAATCCAACAGAGAATGTGCAATGTAATTAATTCTGACCTGGTTGCTCAACTCCAGTCACTTTTTCATTGACATAATGTGGCTTCCCTCTGTCTTTTCTACAAATACTTTCACGGTTTCTGCTTCAATGAGCTTAGTTCCCTGGTGACCCTCTACTTGAGTTTACTTGAGTTACTAGACTAGAAACTAGGTCCCACCATTTTACAGTGAAACCAATCAAATGTCACCACAACTTCTACTTTAACAGCTTCTTTTCTCACACTTCCCACCTGTGGAATTCCCTTCTGTATACTTGCTCCCCTGACAGCTATAATCTCCAAGAATTTAAATGCATTGTCAATTGCCATCTCTTATCTCCTTGACTCGCATCCTTTCCCTGACAACCATTGTATCATGTTCTTCTCCCTTTCCAATCTACTCTCATGCAGCTCTCTTCACACCAGTGTTCTCATTCTTCTCTTGTCCATTCTCTGACTCCCCTAGTGTGGTAACTTGTTCCGCTTTCTCATCACTCACCTCTTATGTAAAGCCCTGCACACTACTGGGTGAAAACTACCTTGCTTGGGGTGAAATAATTATAAAAACAAATAAAAAATTATAATTATCACTCTTTATAAACCAACCCCACTTTTCTCCTCTGCACACACAAACATGTGACATACTCACTATTGTACCAGCAGTCAACATGGACATGCCATCAGCACATATGTCAACAAAAATATTGGCTCCTTCTCCTATTTCAGGCTATAATAGTAACATTTATCTGATAGTCAATATAAATTTGAGGTAAGAAAATTCCAAACACTTCTTATTTTCCAGTTAAATTATCTGGACACACATTACAGTAGAAACATCTATAAAAAAAAATTACAAAAACGACTGTTTACACTTTACTCATTCTTTATCTTATAATTCTGTCAGATTACAATTTATATTTGATCTATATTTCACACCAAACTCACAAAATATTTTAGTCAGTATTAGTCTCCAACAACATGTAATAACCAGATAAAAAAGTATGAATCAGTGTTTATTGAAAAACGTTGATGGATTATTATCACATTATAGAAGTGGGTGCAAAAATCATAGGTTATGGCACATTACAAAAACAAAATAGTTGTGCATATCAAATATATTATAATTTATAATGTCACTAAGATAGATGTACAGTTTAACAGTAAAATACTTACACAAACATTTGCCATCAGATAAATGGAACTGTGGTTTGTAATCCTGTGGATAGTGTGGTAAACCCACTTATCAATTCTGCAGATGATTTCTTTTTTGAAATATTGCGTTGGCCAAAAGGTTTGTTCAGCTATTGAGAAGAAAATGTTCTTAAACCTAAAGAAATTCTTGGTCAACCCAACATTAGAAAATTAAAATTAATGAGGCTACTGTTTCATTTTAATTATATCAACTGTTGATAATGATAACGTCACTTTTTCATTTGATTTTATTAGAAGACAAATTTAATGTCAAAAAAACTAATAGTGATAATAATTATAATGATTCAAACTCGAAGTTATCTTCTAAAGTTTGAAAAAAAAGGCGACTAGTTATCTCCCTTTCATTGTAACGCATACAAGACTTGCCTCCCTTGTTCTTATCTGGACGATACCGTTTAGAATAACAATATTTTAAATAATTAAATCAAACGGTAGCTTTGAGTTTAAATGCTTCTCTCTTTTTTTTTATACATGTTATTAAATAAAAAAAAGTGTGCCTGTTAACGACTAAAATCAGTTATGATTTAAGAACAAGCAATTTCAAATACATATTTGAGTTTTAACAACCCACTGGCATTCATTGTGACATTTTTTTTATTTTACAATAGTGAACAAACATTTAGTTTAGATTAAAAAACATCGTATTCATGTGATGTTGAGTACATTGAAAAATAAAAATAGCTCTTCATATTTAAAGTAAAAGTAAAAGGTTATAACGGGACTTTAATTCAGTTGAAAAAGCTTGAAAAATGATCTGTAGACAGTGGATTCAAAATAATTCCTAACAATACATCCAGAAATTAATCCGTTCGTTTGGAAACAATGAATAAAAGTATGATAAACACAATTTGACTGTTTTATTTAAATATTTAATTCAACGTTTAGGCCAACAAATCAGTGTACTGTCAATCATTATCTTCCATCTCCTTAAATCTTGTTCTTATTGTTCTCTCTCATTATTAGTTTTCTCATATTCGCTAACACTCAGTAGCTTCGGTTGGGGTGAAATGATTAATACAAATCAAATTCATTACTTTGTTGATTGATGAATGAAATACTTATCGTGATTTTCTAAGCATAGCTTTGATGTGGCACAAGGCCAAATTTGAAATAGTTATGGGATGTGCGTGCAGTGGATATTGGCTTGGAGTGAGAAATTGGAGAACTGAGTTTGAATTCCAATTGAATTCCTTGCTTATAATTACTTGCAAATACCCCTGGGAAAGGTATTAATTCGTCTCTTCCCTTCAGCTATTGGTCAAATGACACAACAATTTGGGTTTTATAGCCTTGGGTGGCAACCAATCTACTGCAGAAAGTTATGACAACCTACTGCGGGAAAATCTTCTGCCCAATCAATCATTCTTTTCAAGACATGATTGCCCAACGTGTATGGCACTTAACTGACTGATGGGAGATTTGCTTCAGATACAAAGTATTCACTATGATAATGTAATATAAATGTTGAATGAAAATAAATCCATTAACTCTTTAGAAATTGCTTTATGTTTCAGATATAAAACTGAGCAGTTATTGATTTCCGAGAAAAATAATTTAAGTGAGGAGGACGTGATTTCCATAGAAAAAAAAAGAGTATTTGTTACTGTGGTATATTTTGTGGCTGTGTAGTAAACATGCCAAATCAAAAGGTGGTTACTCCTACAAGAGTGGATGCAGGTTTGATCTTTGCCAGCAAACATAATTTACTAAGATTTCTTGAGTGTATAGGCCGATATCCCGATAGACAAAATATACACTGTTTAATATATAAAAATAATGTGTGTGTGTGTATGAGTGTGTGGGGTCTATCTCAAATATGAAATGTACATTATAAAAATGTTTGAAGCAATATACATGTGTGTGTGTGTGTGTGTGTGTGTGTGTGTGTGTGAGCGTGCGTGCGTTCGTGTGTGTTGTGGATTCTTGTTTAGAAAACCACACAATAATAACAAAAACAGATATGTGAGGAAAAATGTAAATATATTGAATAAAAGATATACAACCTGTACACGGTTAGTAGATTCAGGAATACTTGTTAGTAAGAGTCAAATATATACAAGAAGTAAGTCCGGGAAATAGTCTCTATTTTTGCTGACCAACGAATGGCAGTTCAACTGCTCTGACAAACACCAACTCTAACAACAACAACAACAACCCATTCTGTGTAAGAAGAATTATTTGTATACCATGGAAGAGTCCACAGAGTGTGTGAAAAAGGGATAACTCCCCAACACCCTCTCCCTAGCTTCTTTTTAGGAAGGGTTAATATTTTTTTCCTTTTCGATCTATAATCAAAGGCTCTGTGAACTTCCGCTTCCTGTTTGTTCTTCTGATTTCCGTGTTAGATTTTGGTTTCTGGATGTCAAAAGCTTCGATGATTTCCTCCATAGAATCTTCACATTCCAATTTTGCTTATAATTATTCCTGGCTCCCATACGCCATATTGTTATTAAAAACTTTGAAATATACTTTTTCGCCGGGCTTGAACGGTCTTTTCATTATTGTAGGTGTATTCCGATTATTGCTTTTGCCTGGTAATAATTTCTCGAAAACCGATCGGATTTTTCGTGCGAACATCACCTCGGCCGGTGACCGTCCTGATGGTGTGTTCTGGTTTGGCGTAATACGGTAGACTTGTAGGAATTGCTGTAATGCTTTTTCTGATGGTGTGTCTATCGCTTTTTTTTAACGACCTCTTAAGCTTATCTACAAATCTTTCGGTAAGCCCATTTGATCGTGGGTGATAGAGAGCTGTTTTTATATGTCTTATTAGGTACATTTCACAACAATCTTTAAAATCCCTGACGTGAATTGTGTACCATTATCTGTAACTAAAACGTCAACGACGCCGAACCTCGCAAATAGTTCATGCAAACAGCTTATAGTATTGTCGGTTGTTGGGTGTTTATATCTAAAACTTCCGGCCATTTACTAAAGCTATCTACTATTATAAAATAGTAGTAGCCATTTATAAGTCCTGCGTAGTCTGCGTGTATTCTTGACCACGGTTTGTCCGTCTTTGGCCAAGGTTTTTGTATAATCGGTGGCGATTTTGCTGCCGCCGCACAGCCCTTACACTTTTCCACCATCTGTGCGGTATCCTCATCCATTTTTGGCCAGTACACATAGCTTCTCATTAGTGTTTTCATGCGATTTTTCCCGGGATGTCCAATATGAAAGTCTTTTAAGGTTCTCTGTTGAAGTGACTTTGGTATCACGACCCTTTCATTATACAGTAGTACACTGTCATAAATTGAGAAACTATCTGCCAATTTTGTGTCTCTGTCTTCAATTTTTTTCTTTGCCGTGTTAATAAATTCATCTGCTTCTGCGTTTCTTCTTATCTCTAGCAATGTAACTGGTAGTTCTTCAACCGTATTACTTAGTACTTTGCTGATTTCATTCTCAGCTCTCAGCGCTGCTATCACTGAGTCTTCCAAGGGTTCACTTTCCTTAGGAATCAGCCTCGATAGTCCTTCTGCGTGCCCTATTTTTTTTTTATCGTAAATATTCTAGTTTAAAATTGTAGTTTATTAGTATTGTGCGCCACCTCAGGAGTCTATTCGCGGCATATACAGATAGTCTTTTCTTGGATCCAAATATGGTAAGAAGCGGCTTATGGTCCATTTGTTGTGTAAATTTACTACCGTATATATATCTATGAAATCGAGTTACGGCGAAAATAATTCCCAAAGCTTCTTTTTCTATTTGTGAATAGTTTTTCTCGGTCGGTAGTAATGCTCTCGATGCGTGGCCTACCGGTTTTGTTGTACCATCCTGCATTTTATGTAAAATGCATGCTCTCACACCTTCGAAATGTGTCACGGTTAAATCTGATGTCAATTTATTTATAATTTCGTTAAACGCCTTTTTGCACTCCTCTAACCAGTTCCACTGGACATCTTTCTTCAGTAATTCGTTGAGGGGTGCACTCAATTTATGCATACTACCGATAAACTCTCCATAGTAATTAGCAAGAACGAGGAAGCTTTGAAATTCTGCGACATTTTTAGGCTCAGGCATGTTTTTGATTGCTGAAGCTCTCTCCGGGTCATGTTGCCTGTCATTCTCATTTATGATGTGGCCTAGGTATTTTATTTCTTTTAAGAAGAAATCACATTTCTTCTCTTTAACTTTTAACCCAAAGTCTTGTAGTCTTTTAAAAATTTCCTTGATGTATGTTGCATGGCCTTTTAAATTATCGCTTATCGCCCGGTTCACACTCCACCCACATCTATTGAACAGGTGAAGAGGCTCATCCCTTGTTTCCTGTTTAGGATGCGGTTTCCGGTTTTCTCTTTTCCAATCTTTTCACTCTTTTCCTTTATTATTTTATTTTTTTTTTCAATTGGAGTAGATAGACTAAACTATCGCCCGGTTCACACTCCACCCACATCTATTGAACAGGTGAAGAGGCTCATCCCTTGTTTCCTGTTTAGGATGCGGTTTTCGGCTTTCTCTTTTCCATTCTTTTTACCCTTACGTAGCCCCCTGCGCATCAGTGGCGTTACTGCCTTGCTCGGGGTGATATGATTAAAAAAAAAAAAAAAAAAACTAAAATATCATCCAGATAAGCTGTGGCTAAATTTTGCCTCGTCAACATAATATCCATCGTCTGCTGAAAAATTGCAGGCGCTATTTTTATCCCGAATGGTAGCCTGTTGTATTTGTATAGACCTTTGTGCGTATTTATATACAGTAATTTGGAATGTTCTTCCGTAAATGAAATAATCCCAGTTTGTTCTAGCCTCTCCAATTCTTTGTCTATTTTATCAATTGTGGTGAAAGGTACGTTTCTCTTTTTCCTAAATACAGGTTGAGCATTCTGTTTAAGCTCGATTTTTGCTTCAAATTTGTTGCAACGTCCTAACCCACTTGAAAATACTTCTGGGAATTCTTTGTGCAATTCCTCCTTCAGTTTTGTGGCTTCCGAAAACTCACAGTCTATTCTTTTACAAAACGAACTAATAGGTAAATTCCATACATTGAATTTCTACATCCAGTCCGTTCCTACTAGGTTGTCTGTATTTCTCATCACATAGATTTTTAATTTTTTTTTTATTTCTCCCTGAAATTTTACGTTCACTATAATTTCGCCTTCGAAATTTATCTTTTTCCCCGTTAAGGATTTAGCAATTTTTTTAGTGTGTAGCATGGTTGGCCTATTTAATTTTCGCCATGTTTGTAAGTTTAGAATCGTAAAATCAGATCCCGAATCCAGTTGAAATTTAATTTTTTTATTCAGAATTTCCATTTCAACGTATTTTCTGATATTTTCCTTATTTTCATCCTCCACTCTAGCAGACTTTACCCTACTAAATTGATTTTTATTTCTGCATACCGTAACTTTGTGCCCATCTTACCACATGCTCAGCAATTTTTGTATTTAAAAAGACAATCCTTAAACCAATGCCATCCACCACATCTGTCACATGCAGAATGGGGAGACTTGTTTTTTACTGGATTCTTGTCAACCGTAGTGCTGTATTTTTTCTTTTTGGTATTATAATTTTGTTTTGTTGGCGGGGAGCGTATAAAGCGTAAATTTCTTTTTACTTTTCTAATGTACGCTACTCATGAGTCTTCAATGTCCTTGCTATCTTTCTTTACGCTGAGGCATTTCTGGCAATCTGCTGACAATTTTTGTAAAGTTAGACCTGGCTCGTTTTGCAGTTTGGTCAGCATGCGTTTCCTCATTTCGCTGTCTTTAGCAGCAACTAGTCCTTGGACAAATATGACACACTTGAAATTGTCTGGGGTAAGTTCCGACAATTTAAAATCGTCACAATGTTTATTGACGATAGCTGCAAAAGTAGAATAGTCCTTGTTTTCGTCTTTTCTGAGATTAAGGCATTTCCACCTTTTATGGAACAACGAGATTTTTGGGCTAAATAGCTCTGTGAGACCTGTCACTGCCTCATCAAACGTTAGATTATTTGTTTTTTTAGGGAGAATATAGTCTACAAACTTGGTGTTTGTCTGTGCCTAATTTCAGAGTAGAAATCTTAATTTTTTCTTCTCATTCCAGTGTTGAAAGTCGATATTAAAAATATCCTCGTATCGCCTGTAATATTCTCCGAAATTTTTATCTTCCTCAACTGAGTATTTAAAAATGTCAATCGCGTTCCACACCGCATCTTGTGAGAATGTCTCCTCCTTCTCCCTGTTCCTATCCAGGGCTGTGCTTGTTAATTTTAATAACAGTTCTTGCAGTTGTGTTTGTCTTTCCTCGTTTGCCTTTTGCATTTCAATTTATCTTTCTTCAATTTGCTTTTGCATCTCTATTTGTCTCTTTTGTATTTATGTTTGTCTTTCTTCATTAGCCTTTTGCATTTCCATTGGTCTTATTTCTAATTGATAGTGTTTTTCTTCAGTTCTCTTTATAATTTCGAGTATTCCCCTTTGAAAATCTTCCTTTTTTTTTTCTTTTCGGTATTTGTGTCGACAACTTGTTTGTGGTTGACTTGTTTGAGTCAGTTTGTAGCACATTTTGTTAAAGTGATTCAGGGGAGAAAAAAATTTGTCACAACTTTGTTGTGCAAATTGTGCATGAAACTGTTTCGCCAATTTGATGTTGTTGACTTCTCTTATGTGATTATTCGAGGTCCTTGACGCTAAGTTTTTTTCCTTGGTGTTATGCGTAAGTTCGTTCTTTTTTGTCGCCAATTTGCTCTTTACGACTGATGTGACAACGTCTTTTTTTCCTCCATGTGCACTTGTGCAAATTGTTGTTTGGCGAGAATGTATTTTTTTTCTCCGGGTGTACTTCCCTCGTTGCCAAATTGCTGTTTGGTGACTGACGTGAAACATGTATTTTTTCCTCCGCGTGAACTTGTACGAATACTTTGTCGCCAAATTGTTGTTTGGCGCGAATGTATTTTTCCTCTGCGTGTACTTCTTTGAATCTTCGTCACTAAATTGTTGTAGCGACTGACTTGAATTTTTTCTCTACGCGTGAACTTCTTCGAATCTTTGTCCCAAAATTGTTGTGGATTCTTGTTTAGAAAACCACATAATATAATAATAACAAAAACAGATATGAGAGGAAAAATGTAAATATATTGAATAAAAGATATACAACCTGTACACAGTTAGTAGATTCAGGAATACTTGTTAGTAGGAGCCAAATATATACAAGAAGTAAGTCCGAGTAGTAGTCTATATTTTTGCTAACCAACGAGCAGTGGTTCAACTGCTCTGACAAACACCAACTCTAACAACAACAACAACAACCCATTCTGTGTAGGAAGATTTATTTGTATACCATGGAAGAGTCTATAGAAAAAAAGGATGACTCCCAACAATATGTTTATTTACAAGTAAAACAAAATGAATTCATGATAATGGCTAAAAGTATAGCTGAAAGTGCTTGAGTGCACAAAAGCTTTGGACAATTCTTATATAATTTGACTTCCCAAAAGAAAAAAAATTATATGAAAATTATATAAAATTATATAAAAATATTATATGAAAATTATATAAAAAATCTTCATGATGATAGCTTGTCTGTCATTTTTAATGAAACCTGTAT
>JBBBDQ010001373.1:4120000-4202500 GCA_037127315.1 Ascarosepion bandense
CATCTCTTATCCTTTATTCAGCATCCCCTGTACTGTGTTTTTCTCTCACTGTAATGCCATGCACACCAGTGGCAATCCTGCCTTGATTAGAGTGGAATGATTATAAAAAAGAAAGCATTAGCAATCATGCCCCTCTACAATTTTTTGTTTTCTATAGCTCTTAGTAAAGCTTGTCTTTTAGATATCGCCTCAATCTATATTCTGTTATCCATTTACACAGGCTTGTTAGGTAGGCTACATGCTGCTTTCTTCTGTCTCTCTTGCCTTCAATATTTCCTCTGAGTTTCATATTTTCCAAGCCCTCTTTCTTCATAATATTCCTGAGAAACTTTAATTGTATCTTTTTAATGCTCTGTACAAGTGTCTTTTTTGCTTCCATTTTCTCTAAAACTTCATTGCAGCTCATGTGTTCAGTCCATGGTTTTCTCTCCATCTTTCTGTAGACCCACATTTCTGTTGCTTCATATTTCTTCACCATATGTGATGAGATGATCCAGCATTCACTGCCATATAGGAGGACCAATATTACTTAGAGACATAGGGCAACAGAAAATCGAAAATCAAAACAATTTTAATAAAAAAAAATAGAAATAATTTTAATAATTTAATTTTAAAATGACCACTTAAATTTTTGGCAGACCTGAAGGAGACTACCACCACCTTTAAATTTGTTGTTTTTCATTTGTTTTTACTTTTTTCAGTGCAGTGTTATCGATTATTACATAAAGTTTCTGATTATCAAAAAAAATTTGGAAAAATTTCAATATTTAAACAATTTTAGTTTTTTTCATACAACGTTATAGTAAATCGATCCCCCATTTTGGAACCACTCACTTTGGAGTTGCTTTGTTTATGTTTTTTTTTTTTTTTGACGAGTTCTTGCCCTTTTTTTAAGTTTTGGGGTCGCTTTGTTTTTTGTTTTTTTTAGACAAGTTGTTGCTTTTGTTTTTGTCTTTTTCAAGTTTTTTTCTGTTCTTATGATGGCATCTTCCTCAGAAACTGCAAGAATGGCTTTATTCAAAAATTTCACAAAGGATTCAGTTGTTATAAATGCGCAGACAAAAAAGTTAATTGCACAGAGCAAGTTGTGTGCCTATGGGCATACTATGCTTAATTTGTATGACATGTATGTAAAACATTAAAAAAGAAATATTTAAAAAAAAATAATCCCTGTTCTAATAAAATTTTTAAACATATAAACGTTTTTTTTTTTTTGCCAATCGGAAAATTTAGTGTTTAATTGATAAGATTGCACTGAAAAAAGTAAAAAAAAATTGATAATCAACAAATTTACAGGTGGTGGTAATGTTGTACCGGCAAGTGGTTCCAAATTGGGGGACTGATTTACTATAATGTTGTATGAGAAAATGAGACCCCCCTAAAATTGTTTAAATATTGAAATTTTTCCAAATTTTTTTTGACAATCAGAAAGTTTAGGACTTTCTGAAGACTGCACTGAAAAAAGTTAAAAAAAAAATGAAAAACAACAAATTTAAAGGTGGTGGTAGTCTCCCTCAGGTCCGCCAAATTTTCAATTTTATTTGTTCTTTTTATTTTCATTTATTAAAAGCTAAAAATCACAAAACAATATATGATTATTTGAAACAAGATATTTTATCAAAATATGCCAGACAGGCTTTTGAGAACAGCAATAATCCTAGGACCCCATCAGTTTATTTACAAGACATGTTATTTGTATCAGAACACATCAGCAAAGAAAATGTATAACATAAATTTCTGCAAGTATAAGCAAAAGCCAGAGCATCTGCCATTGATTCACAAAATACCTAATGCCTACTCAATTAGGCAAAATAGCAGATGAGATAATGCATTTATTGAACAGAAATTCCACAACCTTTGCAGTCAAACAAGAACACAAAAATATCGTAAAAATATACAACAACCAAAACAGAAAAGGTTCCCATAATATTGTAAAACCTAAAATATGCAAAGATCACACTTTTACACTCACAAGGCAAGAATGTGTATAATCCTTCTTCTACAAAAGTTGGTTCACTGTTTTATTGTTAGACAATTTTTCTTGCCTGAATCTATCTTAGACATTTATAAGTTTACTATCTGTCCATGCATTGAATATTGATGTCACACTTTGTCTAGGTCTTCTGCTATGATTTTATCGATTTTTGATGAAATATAAAGAAAATCCTGCCATGTTATTTGTCTTGACCTGATATTGCAGCTTTACTCACTTTAAAAATTCCCATAACATAGCTTTCCTGTGCATTTTCTTTTTCATAATCATGTCACCCCAAGCAAGGCATTTTACTGCCACTGTTGTGCAGGGAGTTACATAGGAGGAATATAGGAAGAGGGTAAGAGAAGGATGAGAATATCGATGAGAGTGGGGTGGACGAAGAAAGGAGCATGAGAGAGAGGATGCAAGTTAGTGAGACAGGAGATGACTATTGACTTTGCATTTGATTTCTTGAAGATTATAGCTGTTGGGAAAGCAAGTAAGTGGAAGGGAATTCCACAGGCAGGAAGTGTGAGAAAAGAAGCTGATAGAGTAGAATTTGTATTTACAATTTATTGGTTTCACAGTAAAAGGGTGGGACCTATAAACATTTTTATGGTAATCATTCTGATGAGCATTTATCTTTGGTATCCAGACTTTATGAATAGAAGTGCAGTGCTGGATTAGCAGTAAGGTCTAATCAGTTTACAATTGAAATGGCAAGATGTAACTATAAGTTCTATGATAAGAGTTTCTTCTTTCACACTTCTCACTTGTAGAATTCTCTTTTAGCTTTTTGCTTTCCAGTCAAGTTTGATCTTCAAGAACTTAGATGCAATGTTGTTCGTTATCTACTGCCTTTTTGATTCCTCTTCTTTTATTGTTCTCACTTCTTAATAATATTTATTTTTTTCTTATTCTCTCAAACTCATTAACACCCTTGTTTCTTAGTGACTTTAATGCCCTTCTTACTTCTAGAACTTTCTTTTGGTTTCTTGATCCCCAGTCAACTTTGATCTTCAAACATTTAGATGTGAGGTCAATTGTTATCTTCCATCTTTTTAATTCCTGCTCTTTTATTGTTTTCACTCTTTAAGAATATTTTCTTTTTTCTCTTCTTTCAAATTCAGTAAGCTCTTATGTCTTAGCCACTTTCTTGCCTTGCTTAGAGTGAAATGATTAAAACAAAGAGAAAAAGATAGCCCATGAATTAAAGTCATCATTAAATTTAACTAGTTCTTTACTGGTCAGAATTAAATTACAGATTCAGAGATTTTTTATTTCAATATAATCTCAATTCCTACTGCCTGGCTCTAAAACACTAAAACTTTTTTTTAAAAATTTTGATCATGTTTTTATATTATTGATAAAATTGCCCAACTTGCCCAATTTTTTCACCAGTTATAATAATCCTTCTTTATGTTTTTGCTTTCTCATATTCTCTCACATTCAATAAACCCTTTTGTCTTAGTGGCTTCATTGTTTTGCTTGAAAGGAAATGATTAAAAAAAAGAGAAAAAAAATGACCAAAGAAGTAAAGTAATCTATGAAATTTAATCAGTTCTTGGCTCTCAACCCATTAACTGTAATATGGAAAACTAAGTGTGTGGATTGCATTAACGCTGTTGGATCTGAAATTTATTGTACAAGAAGCTAATAAAATAAAATGTGTTATTGTTATTGGTTTTAGTATTTATATCAAACAAATAAATATGATTATCAAAATGTTATTGCACTAATATCTGTACTATGATGATTTTTTAGCGTTATTTCTTTAATAATCAGTAACTCCCATATTGAGCCTAAATCATTTCTCATAACCAGTGTCCTTTCTTTAATAGTCAGTGACTCCCATATTGAGCCTAAATAATTCTTTCATAATCAATGTTCTTTCTTTCATAATCAGTGACTCCCATATTTTCTTAAATAATTCTTTCATAATCAATGTTCTTTCTTTCATAATCAGTGATTCCCAGATTGAGCCTAAATAATTCTTTCATAATCAATGTTCTTTCTTTCATAATCAGTGATTCCCATATTGAGCCTAAATAATTCTTTCATAATCAATGTTCTTTCTTTCATAATCAGTGACTCCTAGATTGAGCCTAAATAATTCTTTCATAATCAATGTTCTTTTTTTAATAATCAGTGACTCCCATATTTTCTTAAATAATTCTTTCATAATCAATGTTCTTTCTTTCATAATCAGTGACTCCCATATTGAGCCTAAATAATTCTTTCATAATCAATGTTCTTTCTTTCATAATCAGTGACTCCCAGATTGAGCCTAAATAATTCTTTCATAATCAATGTTCTTTTTTTAATAATCAGTGACTCCCAAATTTTCCTAAATAATTCTTTCATAATCACTGTCCTTTCTTTCATAATCAGTGACTCTCATATTGACCCTAACTCATTATTTCATAATCAGTGACTACCATACTAACCCTAACCCGTTCTTTCAATCTGATTATATTGCAGCATTGTACCCTATCCATTTTTCTGACTTTATTCTTCATGGTTGGATGACAACCTTTTTCCCTGTATACATGATCAATCAAACCTGATTTCAATGTTTTCCTTTGGACTACAGCTTTCAATGTTTCCCAACCTTAACTATAGGGGGCAACCAGTTTTGCTCTTATATTTCATGCCACAACTGTATGCGGGGAAAGAATACAACAGTCATATATTTTAATTATTTACATTTGAACTAATATCCTCATCTTTTTTGTTATTAATGAGAATAACAACAATTTTTATGATTTTAATTAGCATATTTCATGGAAAGTTAATGTTAACATCTAACACAATTTATCCTGCAAGTCTGGAAGACCGATTGTCTCCCCATGAACCTGAGAGGGGCCATCAGAGGGACAAGAGGAAGAGGAAAAGGCCACGAGGAGCATTCTTGATCACATTCTTTTAGTGACCAGTTGCACATGGTATTTGTCAAATAAATATCCTATTTATTATACTAAAAAAAAAAGTTGGCTGCATAAAACAAATCAATCGAACTGTAAAAAAGGCAAAAAAAGAGAAACTGTAAATTCACACTCCAGACCTAGGTAACCCTAATCTTCTGCAAATTATAGGGTATAGTGATACATCCTTCACTAACCTGACTGATGATGGATCACAAGGGAGCTACATAATTTTTTGGGGTCGGTGACAATAACCAATACATGCCCATAGCCTGGCAATCCAAACGGATAAAAAGAATTGTTAAGAGCACTCTCGGTGCAGAAACCCTGGCCATAGTTGATCTGACTGAGGCCTGCTTATATTACAGAAAATTAATATTAGATTTGTTGCAGATGGAAGAATATCCTACCAAAATAAAAATAACATTCAAAACAGACAATTCCTGTTTGTGTGATGCAGTGCATTCCACTACACAAATTCTCGATAAAAGACTTCGAATTGAGATGGTTATCCTCAGAGAAATGGTTGACAGAGGAGAAATTGCAGATATCTCATGGATACCTACTGAAAAACAAATTGCAGATGCCTTAACTAAAAAGGGGGTTCCTTCCATCAAAATTCTTGGATTCACAAAGGATCCTCTATTTAATTTCTGAGTTTTCAGACATACAATTTTGTTAATCTTTTCCTTTCATTTTTCCAAAAGATAGCCTCTGGATGCTACCACCAAAACAAAAAATATATCCTCAGCACAAGAGAGAAAAGAGGGGAAGTGTTAACATTTAACACAGTTTATCTCACAAGTCTGGAAGACCGATTGTCTCCCCATGAACCTGTTTCTCCTCTTCCTCTCATCCCCCTGGCGAGACGAGAGGAAGAGGAGAAAGCCACGAGGAGCATTCTTGATTACATTCTTTTAGAGACCAGTCACATATGGTATTTCGTCAAATAAGTATCCTATTTATTATACTCACCACTGGTTGTTGTTTATCTCCGTTAACAGTTGAGATTACCTGTGTTATAATAATGAGACAATTTTTGATGCCATTTCTTATGAACTAAGATATTTCTGGTAAAGTTGAGACTATTTTAGATAACTCATTAATGAGGTAATTTTGGATGCCTTTTTTTTAGTACTAACATAATTCTTGTAAGGTTTAGACTATTTGAATTAACTGAATAATGGAATAATTTTTTTTTTAATTGTTGCAACTATTTGAACCAGCTGCCAATCTAGCTTCATTCTTTGGCCTGTGTTTCTGACTTCCAAACAAAAGTCTTCTCTTTGAAAAAGATAATGTTGAAAACATGAATGATCTTTCAGATTGTACAGACATTTTTAAACAATCGTCTATTATTATTACAGTCTTTGGAATGAAAAATAGGTTTGTTCCTTTGTTTCTTGGCATTTTTGGCCTTTTGTCTCAGACGACAGAAAAAAGAAAAAAACAAACTGAAATAATTTTTTAAGAGTTATTGTAATTTATCCTGAAACTAGAATACACAATGTTTAAAGAAATGGTTTTATTATATTTACACTAACTGTTTATGTAAATTGTGATATCACAGGTAGGATTTATTAAACAACTATAACAGGACATTTATTTTTTATTTAATTGCATATAATGTGATAAGCTATTGTAGTTAATTGCATATAATGTGATAAGCTATTGTAGTTGGAAAAACAGATGATTATTTTTAAAAAAATTTTGAGTTTTAATATTTTTATTCTAAGCAAGGCAATAAACCCGCTAAGACGCAAGTGTGAGAAAATATGAGAAAAAGAAAACCTTATTAAGGAGAGAGAACAATAAAAGGACCGGAATTAGGAAAACAAAAGATAACATTTGATATTGCATTTAAACTTTTGAAGATCAAAGTTGACAGGAAAGAAAGAAGTTTGAAGAGAGTTCTACAAGCAAGAAGTGCTAGAGAAGTTATTGTCAGTACAAAACTTATGGTTACAGTTAACCATTTCAACTGTAAAATGACGATACCTAGCTGCCAATCTAGTATTGCACTTAAATTCATAAAATCTAGGTACCAAAGAGTTCATCAGAACAGTTAGCATAAAAATATTTACAGAAAAGTTGCTTGAAATTTTTTTGGTAACTTTTGCAAAATTTGTTTTTGAAATTTTTGATACTCAAATTGTATGTTGTAGCATTAAAATCAGGAATAATGTAATGATTATTGGTGAGATATTACAAAAATAAGGGTATTATTATGAAGTTGTATGTTATATAGCATTAAAATCGGGAATAATGTAATGATTATTGGTGAGATATTACAAAAATAAGGGTATTATTATGAAGTTGTATGTTATATAGCATTAAAATCGGGAATAATGTAATGATTATTGGTGAGATATTACAAAAATAAGGGTATTATTATGAAGTTGTATGTTATATAGAATTAAAATCGGGAATGATGTAATGATTATTGGTGAGATATTACAAAAATAAGGGTATTATTATGAAGTTGTATGTTATATAGAATTAAAATCGGGAATGATGTAATGATTATTGGTGAGATATTACAAAAATAAGGGTATTATTATGAAGTTGTATGTTATATAGCATTAAAATCGGGAATGATGTAATGATTATTGGTGAGATATTATTACAAAATAAGGGCATTATGAAGGAGTGGTAGAAAGTTTTTTTCTGGCCAAGGACACCTTATAAAAATATTCTGAATTTTGTTCATTTGGAGATTTTTTTAAAATGATTTTAGCCGAGAACTTTTCAGCACGTGTATGGATGCGTAAAATGAATAAAAATTACTTAAATCTATTGTGAATGTGGCAAAAATGGATTTTCAGTGGTCAAGTAATAACGGCTTTCTTACTAGTAAAATAGGGTTGTTATGTGTAAAACACACGGGTGTTTCTAATAAAATGTATTGTATAGTGGGTTAGCCAATCTGTATTGGTTATAAATACAAATAAAATTGACCCTCTACAATTTTTACTATATCAAATGTAACAAAGACAACAACAAGGGAAATAATCAAGGAGATGAAATTGTTCAACAATAATTATTTTTTATAAAACAACAAATACATAATATATGGTGCTAAAGTTATTAAAACACTTGAGAGTTTTTTGGTGTGTAGTAATGAAAGAATTTAAGTTGCTGAACTGATTGTATGAAAATGAGAAAGTGTAGTTAAGTATATTTGTTGTTTCAGGAAAATTAAACAGTTGCTTTTTTATTAAATAGAGAAAAAAAAGGTATTGTTCTTGACTCATTGATTTCTAAAGAGTTGCCACTTTTGTAATCGGAGATGCTTGTTGTCGAATAGAATATTTTTGGGAGAGTGAGCGTTCTGTTCTTTTGCAAGCTAGATTTATGTTAATTTTAGTAATTAACATTAAGCCTGGAATTGGTTGACAAGGTTCTACTAAGAACCTTGTCAACCAATTGTTGTAGAATTTGGTTTGTCTCCTTTGCTGTGTTGATTTCCAATGAAGTTAAGTGAACAAGTTGAACATTTTAAGAGGTCACTAGTCAAGGCATGTCAAAGTTTTGTTTTTATTAGTTCTCTTGGTTACATGGGTAGATTGTGAACATGTTTTAGAGGTCAAAATTTGACAACACCGAATATGTTTTAACCAGTCAGAATGCATCAGTTGTTATACTTGGTTGGGAGCTTCTATGTGTTTAACTTGCACAAAATTTGAGATTTAAAAAAATAGATGTAGGAAACTGATTCTACAATTGCACATTATTTTCTTGTATGATAAATGCATTGAAAATGATTGTATACATGTGTTGTAAAATAAGTTCACTTAACAAATGCGCAGAATAAATTCTATAATAACAATTTTTTTTCTCATACTTCTTGCTTGTAGACCTCTCTTCTGACTTCCCTGCTTTCCGGCCAACATTGATCTTCAAAGATTTAAATGCAATGTCAGTCATTTATCTCCTGTCTTCTTGATTCCTATTCTTTTATTGTTTTCTCTCCTCCATAGCATTTTTTTTTAATATTCTCTCACACTCTGTAACCCCTTCCATCTTAGTGGCATTATTTCCTTGCTTGGGGTAAAATTATTAAAAAAGGAAAGGAAATATAAACTAAATAAAAATAAATGCGAATTTGTGTATAAACTGACTTTCACATAATTTTGACTGTAGATTTAAAGAGACAACACTTTACTCCAAAGTTCACCTTTCGAAGAATTTCGTCTTAACAAAAATGTGAATGATTTTGACTTTGTCAGGAAATATGCCGCCTTTTTAAATTCATTGTTTATTCATTCATTTCTTCTTTTTCTTTTCTTCTTTTTTTTTATTACTCCTTATTCTAGTCTTATTATTACGGAATCTTCTAGTCACTGCTTATTGAATTTTAAAGATGCAAAACATTTTCATTGAGAATAGCATGCTGTTCATTTTGTATTTTATCTCAAAGAAAAAAACATTTTCCTTCTTAAATGATTGTTAGTTTTGAAAAGTTTAATCAGGCAAAAATATCTCAAATGATTGCTCATCATCCTCAACCACACTCACTTAAAAAAAAAAAATGAGGGGGAAAAAAAATCCTTCTATCTTAACCCAGCCCCACCCTAACCTGCCTCTACCTTATAACTGAGCCAGCACCACCTGACTAACTGACTGTCTTTCTATGCTACTTGGCTTGAACTGAAGTGCCCCTTCAGGAACTTCCTCATTATTTTTGTCCCATGGGGTCATTATCTCAAATAATCTTCTTGATGGGAGGGCTCACATAATTAGTTTTCAAGGTTTAAAAAAAAAATCCCAATTCTAAAATATGTTCCACCCAATGGATTCCATTTCTCCTATCATGCACTACACCCAACTCCTTCAGTAACTTGCCTGCACTGTGTAGGCGTTGAGGCATGATAATAGTTTGTGCCCCGCCCCAACAATAAAAAAAAAAATGATGCCAGAGTTACTGCAAAGTGCCATTAATGAAAAATGGTCAAATTAATTTTGTTTTAATCATTCATTTATGTGTTTAGATCCCTCCCACCACATGCACACACCTTGGACAATTTAATCTGATACATTCTTCAGCCCTCTTCAGGTGACATAGGACGTGCTGATGTGAGGCTTTGATTTAATCTCAAGAATTTGTTGGTAAGCCAGAGATGTGAGAAGAGGGTTTTTACTTCATTGCAACCATGAATGAAAAAAAAAAAATCTGGGGGATAGGGAATGGAAGTTGCTTTTCCGTCAAAGTGTTTACAATTTGAAATCCGATCATTTTTAATTCCTTTCTGGTGGCACATAAAATAAATATTTAATGATCTCACTTTTTTTTTTTATTGTTATATCATAAAATAAAAAAAAACAAGTGTTCATATAACTAGAGACTTAGTGTCACTACATCTATCTAATATCTGTCATGATAAATAGGTTTTCACTCAGGAAGCTCATATCCTTTGAGTGCGTATTGTGACTTATAGGAACATATTGGCTAATTCCAGTCTTCAAGTGAAATTTGTACCTATGATCCATTGCTAAAGATGCTGGAAAAATAATTGGTTCTCCGTACCACTCCAGTAACAACCTGACTCCTTCTGCTATCCTCTGCCTTTACAAGAATCAGGTCTAAAATAGAGTACAGCTGCCATATATGGGCTGGAGCTGCCTAGTCTTCACTTTCCAGTTTATTTGATAAATCTATTGAATTATTACCAGATATCATATTTGTACACCACAAAACAAACACCAATCATAGACTACCCTCTACCATTACAAGAACTAGATCAGGCCTAAAATGGAGTACTGCTGCCATATTTGGGCTGGAGCTACTCAGTCTTCACTTTCTAGTCTCAGTAGAGTCTAAAAACATTTATGTGGCCTCGTGGGTGATGAATTATTTTCTGTCCAACAACCCTTTTCCCACAGATGAAATGTTGTAAACCTCTTGCAGCTACATTGCTATTTCCATGGAAAATGTTCAAATTAGCTACATTTTTTAGTTCTAACCTTCACAGCTAAGACCCGTAATGCAATGTACATTGTAGTAAACCAGTATCATTCCCTTTATTTCATTGGTGAGATGAAAGTTACACTTGAACAGCTTATTTCTATGAATTGCTACTCCCAAGAGGATGCTTTCCAAATCATGGCAATCTTAACCTGTTCAAGTCCAGAATTAAACATTATCTTTCTCACATATCCTGATAAAGAGAAAGTCTTACTGTTGTAAAGCTCTAACTTGAGTGGCTCTTGGACTTTGTATAATGTGAACATTATAGTAAAAAATCTATCTATCTATCTATCTATCTATCTATCTATCTATTCCCTTCTGTTCATTATCTATCTATCTATCTATCTATGTGTGTGTATATATTCATCCAAATAAGTTCGATTAAAGCAAACTGTACTTTTCCAATTTTAGAATAAGGTGTTGTGTATTGTGGTTAGAATTGTGTATTAACTGTCCAAAGTTCATTTTGTGTTGTTGTCTTGCTCAAGAAGTTTCAACTATCTTGGTCATTTTCAAAAACCAATGTAGTGTCTGAGTGATAAGCAAAATTTCTTTGTTTATATCCTAATTCTCTTTGTAAAGCTAAAAGTGTGAAATATTCTACAGTAATGTCAGGAGTAATGATTATTACGAGTGAGTCAAAAACAAAAATAATTTTCTTCCTACTGCCTAACGAGGTGCTAATAAGATAATACTGAAACAACAGTTCTTGTGTTGCAGTAAACTATGTTTTTAAACTAATAATAAAAATATTACCATATATATAATGCTCTATTAAGTATCGAGCACTCTTAATAAAGTAAATCACTACAAATAGTGAACTGCCAATCCATTCATTAGTTTGTGCTACTTCTAATATATATATATATATATATATATATATATATATACAGGGTGTCCATAAAGTTCATGTGTACTTTAAAAAATTTATAACGTTATTTGTATTTGTGATAGAAATAATCTGTAAAAAATTATATAAATTTTAATGTAAATTTTAAGTATAGTTATTGAATAATTCTTTACCACAAAATTTGCAACAATTTTTACATAAGTAAAAAATATTTTCTTTTTTTCAGAATCAATTTGACCCATGGCTTCAACTGACATGTGAAAACAATTGTGTATGCAAGCAAACCAAGTTCATTAGAAGATTTGAAAGCTAAAATAACTAATGTGATTACAGGCATTACTGTAAATCAGTTGGCAAATATTTTCTGTGAACTGCAAAATTGTATTACCCTTTGTATTGCTAATGATGGAGAACATGTGGAAACTTAAATAAAATTTTGATAAAACCTTAAAAAATATAGATTTACTTCTTTCCAATCCTTTTTACAAATTATTTCTATTGCAAATACAAATAAAATTATAAATTTTTTAAAGTGCACATAAATTTTATGGACACCCTGTATATATATATATATATATATAGTCATCCACAGACAGATCTGTTTCGCTGTATCACAGCTCATCAGTACAGTTAGACAGCCAATTGCTTTTTACCCAGGATTGAAACCTGATTAAATTGGTGTCAGTTGGCGATTCTACCTCTGAGCTACGGGCGCTCGGTAGAAGGAGGCAGATTTTTAGCATATATATTATCATTATACATGTCCAATAGCTGAGAGTGTTCTAATTCATTGCTGAATGAACGATCCGTAGATGCCAGAGTAGCTATTGTTTTTCAAAGTCTATCATTCATCCAGAGTGGTCAATCAGGGTGTGAGAGTGTAACACTTGGTATACAATCCAGATAAATTCTGATAGAGATGAACTCAAGAGAACTCAATGTTAAATTCATTTACTTAATTTAACAGAGTAATATATTTTGAGGACCAACTGTTGTACCATTTGGGTCTGATGAGCCACGATAATAACATCAGGACGCGGTGAAAAATGTATTACCCGTTGTAATAATTTAAATATATATGTACCATGCCACATAAGTAGAACCCAGTCACAAATCCTGTAATTATATCATACCTTACATCTGGCCACCTAACTCTCCAGATAGCAATCACTTGAATTATTAAGTGTGGGATACATTTGAGCAAGATACCAACAAAACCCTATTGTAACCACAAAGATCACCTGAAGACAATGATTATTACAGCATTCACCAACTTAAACAAGAAGAGCATACAGAAAAAGTGCAGGAATATACAAAAAATGCATATACCAAAAGATATCAAAGTCATCTAGAGGCTGTGGTTGAAGCCAGTGACAATTTTATTGAATAAATTTACTATTTATTATTTAAAGATATTTTTGCATAATTCTGGTAAATATATCTGTTTAAATGAGATGTGAGTGTCATTTTCATTCTTGTGTCATTTAGACAACAATTTATCAATCGCACCAAGTATATATATATGTATTTTAAATAATTTTCTGTGGATTTAAAACAAGGAAATGCAAATGAAATAAGGAATAAGTTTTTAAGAAGCAACCAAGCAGTTTTCAGTACCTCTGAAACTCTGCCATATATCAGGGAAACATATCTAGTGGCAGACTAGCCAGAATGTCATCTTTCCCAATGATAAGTGTGTCTCTGGTACAGTGGGCCCCACCAATATCAAATAAAAAGCAACAAAGAAATACAGACAACTGTTTTATTATAAAAATGAACAAGCACTTTATAAAGTCATCTGCACACTTTCAGTTACTCAAGTCCAATATCAGAGGACATCTTCAAAGCTAAAGATAAAAAAGACAAGTTTAAGAAATTTGCTGTCTGAGGAGAATTTGGAATCATACGTATTGCTATCCACTGGAAAAGTTTTATTAGATGAATTGGATCCAGAAGCAATTATTAACAGATTCAAATAATTATCTCGTGAACATAAACAATTACTCTTAATATGGTGGACTGCATGTAATGCTCATTTGTGCTTTTGAACTATGCTGGTTGGTTGGTTGGTTGGTTGGTTCTTTTAACCAGCATATCAACCTTCATTAGGTCATTTAATGCTGAAAATCGTTTTGATTTGTTTTATTTAGTTTATTTGTCTTATTGTTTTTGTTTTGCAAGATTCATTGGGATTTGTTTTTAAGGGCAGAGTCCCCAAGTCCTACCCTTGTTATTTAACCCATAACTGGAAGGAAGGAATGGATTAATACCTTTCCCAAGGGTACCAGTACTTAAGTGAATGTATTCAACTGGAATTTGAACTTGGCTCACTGATTTCTCTTTCCGAGTTGATATCCACTGCACCACAATGCACATCTGTCCATAAAGGCTTACAGCACCTGGTATTCCCAAGTGGTCACCCAACTAAGTACTGGCCAGGCTCAACGTTGCTTAACTTTGGTGATCGAGCAAGAACCGGTGTATTCAACATGATAGGCCATAAGTCACTTTTGAATGATGTGCTAATATGTAAATTGTGCAGTAAACTATTTAAAAATATCAAACAATTAATCTAATCTAAACTTATTTATAAATGAAACTTTGTCTGTGTGTGTGTGTGTGTCTCTGTGTGTGTGTATCCGTTACCTATAGACTCCGAAACGGCTGAACCGATTTTCTTGAAAATTTACACAGTTGTACTATAAGCATCTGCGAGTGTTCTTAGCTAGATTTTGTGTTGACGTACCCCTGATAAATATCGAAAATCGATAATCGAAAAATCGGGTTATAGAAGGAGTGGTCCAATTTTAATAAAATATGATACACTCATAAACAAAGACATAAGAAATGATATTCAGAAGTTTCAAGGTTGCAGTTCTTACAATAGTGCAGAAAATCGATAATATATACATATATATATATATATATATATATATATATATATATATATAAAAGGCAAGATGTTTGTGTGTGTTTCTGTTTATCTATCTGTATGTCCTTTATACAAATCCACAATTTTTATCCGATTCTCATCAAACTTCACACAAATATTCTTTAGGCAGAGTCTGAGCTCTAAGATTATGGACTAGTTTTAAAGCTTTCATTACACCCGAGCAATGCCGGGCTATACTGCTAGTTAAAGTTAAAAAAACAATAAATGAAAAATTTGATTATAACATTTTGTATTTACATTTGCTCTCTACTGCCAGTAATATATATTGTACATGTTCCCTAATCACTAAGAAATGCACATTTTTTCCACAAAAATTTTAATTGTACCCTTTTTTCCATATGTATTTTTTGAAAATTTAATTTATTCATTATGAAAATTAATTGATAGTTTATTAGTTGTGGGTAGGCCAATAATTTCAGACCTAGTCAGCTACTAGACATATCAAAATAACTTTTTTCTAGAATGAGTTGTAAGTTTAGATTCTTTCTAAGATTGTAAAAAAAAACTGTCTGTGAATGCAAGGAAAATATTAAAATTTTGCTGTAATATTTTGCTAATGATTTGTCAAGTCACCCAGTAAACTCAATAAACATGTTCTCAGTATTGGAAAATACCTTTGCTTAAAAGTCATCATCACAAGGCTTGATTGTAATTTGTGCACATTTACTTGGAGAAAGAAGGGACAAATCATTTTCATTACCTTTGTATTTCATTAGTAAGGAGGAAGTTCTACTTGGATGGCTTCTTACTTATAGAACTGCATCTTTGTGGAATAAGCTCCAAATAGAATGTTTTCCCAATTACTATAATCTTAGCTTCTTCAGGTCTAGGGTTAAACATTATCTCTACTACAGAACCTCCTAAACAGCTTCCTTTTCTTATGCACATACAGAATTTTGATTGTCCTGAACATGACAATAAATTAAGGTTAGCAAGACCTCAGATTGGGAGGTTTTGAAGAATGTGAAACTACCTCATAATTGTTTTTCTTTCCAGGTCTACCCTGACCTAGGATGTGAGCACCTGTTAACATTCTACCTATGGGTAAATAGTGACCCACCTCCAAACATGAAAATGCAAAAATACATTAGAAAAAATTAACAATAATATATTTTCATGATAAAATAAAACAAAATAAAATAAATTAAAATAAAATAAATACCAGTAATACATTATTGAAAAAAAAAATACCAATGTTCATATGAAAATAAAGTTTTGGCAGAAAATTACTGATAAGGAGTTGGTATGCTGTTAAAAAAACAAACCAAACCAAACACTACTTTGAGTGGCTCTTTAAGCTTGTATTTGACAAACATAAGTTATTTAGGAACTAAATTTTATGCAATGATGCAACTAAAATTGAATTGTTGGCTTGGAATCAGGCAGAGAGTATGAAGGAAAAGAAGAGAAACCATGAAACTGTTGAAACACTATTGAAGTAGCAATCTTATGGCTTGAGAATGTTTTAGCAGAAAGAATTGATTGGTTTGTTTTTTATGGTTCACCAACCTTTTTTAGGTTATTTAAAGCCAGAAAATATTATTAGATTGTAAGAATTTTTGGAAATAATAATGATTTTATTGATAGAAGTCATATGAATTAGCTCATAGCTGGGTGAAAGAGAGATAGATTTGTAACTTTCCCAAGATTTTTTTGCATGAATATAATGAACAGAACTGTAATTAGAACTCAGCTCTTCAATTTCCAATTTTCAAACTGTAATCCATTACACCACCCATACATCCAAGCATACAGCACCCGATATTCCAAAGAGGTCAGGCTTGACGTTGTTTAACTTCAGTGGTCATACGAGAGCCAATGTTTCAATGTAAGCCTTAGTGGAAAAGAAACTGAGTGTTTGTTTAAAATTGTCAGACCCATGGAAAAAGAAGAGAAACTTGGTATTTTAAATGAAAAATATGAAAGATTCTGTTGGGTATTTATTATGAAGATGACATTTCGCTTTTCAATATGATATCACAAATTGTACTGGTGTAAACAAAATTGGCTCAGAGACAAGCTATAAATCATACCTTAATCTGCAAGGTATCTAGACCTGAATCCAATAGAACATTTGTTGTTAGAACTTAAAGTTAGGGCTAGTTCAAAAACAACCTTCACTTTATTTTTTTAATCTGATCTTTTCATAAAATTAATATACTTTATATCTATACTTCATGACCCTGACTATCTTATCAACATTTGCTTTATTGCTACCTCCATTTACATATGTCATAAATTTAACTAAACACGATTAAATATTATTAAAAGAAATATTTTCATGGATTTTGACATCATTCAAGGTATTTTTGTTTGTCCAAATCTGTGAAATTTGTTAAGCTCATGCAAAACACTATATAAAATTCACTATTTTTTTTATTCATAATGTTGAATGTGTTAAAATTATTTAACTTTTAGCAAGTTAGAACAATCTTCATCTGATGTTACAAAAAGCCACAAAACAGTTTATTTACGATGGAATGATCTATTATGATATGTTTCTAATTTGTATTTAGATACACTGCATTTATTTTAATTTTTTTTAGTTGACTTTTTCACCTATATTGCATATGATCCATTATTGAGCACAATTAGGTTACAATAAAGTTTATATTTTATATGAATACAACCTTTTGAAAATTGAGATATAGTAGAGTGAGGAGTCTCTATCATAGATGGGAGGGGTGTATCATAGATTTGGGAGGAGCCCAAGAAACCCTTGTACCAGTCCTGATTCTACTATAAATATTTTCTGCTTTGATTTTAAATACATTTTTTTTTATTTCTGCTCGTATTTATTTTCTTTGATTTCCTCATATAAGACATAGTAGTTTTAGAAGATAATCAGTAGCAATTGTGGAGCTCTGAAAGTGGAAGGGCTACTTAGAGGGCTGAGATTTTTCTAAGGAGTGGTTAGGGGGATTAGGCAGCAATATTACTGACCAATTCTTTTACTCAGCTCTAAATCACTGACTGCCTATATATATATATATACATATCAAGTTAGGGACATTATTTCTAACATCTTTCTTCAGGTATGAAAACATGTGTTGTAACAAAATCTTCAAGTTGTTGTGGTCTTGTTAGGGCCTGGAAGTAAGACAATGAAACACGGAGGTAGGTTCAAACAGTGTATTAAAATAACAGAACATATATACAATAATAAGTGTTAGTAATCAGCAAATGGAAGTGTAGTTCGAATGATATAGTTATGCTGCGTCTCAACTGTCTCTAGACTGCATCATCAAAAGTCACTCCAATTATTATCTATAACAGGAGGAAGAGTCCATTCCACGTAGAAGGGCACCATAACAACATGAATATTAGGTTTCTTTATCTCCCTAACAACATGTCTGTTTCTATCTATCTAGTTGTTTTATTTTGTTTGTTTTTCTTTCAAATTGGTCTCCGTAGATGTCCTTAAAAAGCTAAATGAAAAAGAAAACGTAGAGGTAAAGTGCTGGAGATCAGATTTTATCAAAATCATAGAAATTTTTGAAGCTTATAAAAGTGGGGTGGGGAGGACCGAGAGGCCTGCAAAAATTTTTTTTTGTGTGGTGGGGCTTGGCACCTTCTGCCACCTTCTGTAGAATCGCCACTGAAGATAATGTTTCAGGAGAAAACTAACGAAAATGAAGTTTTATGGTTTGTTATTTAAAATAAATAGCTTTACTGCTTTTAATTCAATAGAATTGTTATAGATTGAGGCCAAGAGGCCAAATTTAGTCTTTTGTACAATTTTTGGTTTCATTAAAAAAGTAGGTGGCGCAGAATTCCCCCTCTCCTCTATAGCATTGTGAATAATCAAAAACAAAAGCCGATAACTTTAAAAGGGAATTTGAAGATCATATTACGAAACAAAGCATGAAATCACATATATACATGCATAGGAAAAGGTATGGATAAAAAAGAATTCAAAATATGTTCTTAGGTGCCTAATACTAGGGTGTGTCGGAATTATTTGGTGTTCGGAATTTTCTCACTATTCTATAAGTGGCTGACATTAACAATAAAAGAGGATTGAAAAATCGTTTACTAGTTCAGCAAATGCGAATTTAATAAACAGTGTGGTCTTGATAATGAAAGATTCTTAGAAAATTGCTTAAAGGGACGATAATTGTGAACTTAATAAACGGGGACAGGGTCTTGACAATAAAAGAAGATCGAAAAATTGTTAAAGGTTTGACAAATGTGAACTTAATAAGCGGGGTGGTTTTGATAATAAAAAAAGGATCGGAAAATTGTTTAAAGAGCCAAGAAATATGAGTTTAATAAACGGGGTGGTCTTGATAATATAAAAAATTTAAGCTGATTGAGCATGTATTATCTGCTTTTCTAAGAGAAAACCTGCTTAATTTTTTAATTTTAAAAATATTTTGGTACATTTCGATTAGTGAGAAAACAGTTGCATTTGTTTTTCATCCAGAACCAATCAATGAGTTTCCCTTCAAATTCTGAGAAGTGAATTTGGAGCCTACCTGTAGGCAATAAAAGTGGGGCGCAGGAGTTTATTCGAGGAGTCGACGAACGTCTGCTGGTGGAACCTAAGTCGTCCAGGTCGCCCAGGTCGCCCAGGTTCATAAACAATACAGAAGAAATTTAACTACCAAACAAGAATCAAAATGAATATCAAAGTTGCTTCTACATCAAGAAAAAGTCTTTAGCTAGTGTGATTGTTCTGTTCTTCGCTGTTACTACGAATTTGGCTTCGAAAATTGTACCAATTCTTTGAAAATTATTTAGAGAAGTATCTTCTTGTCTACATTTTATATGTAATTTTCTTTTCTGGAGACCTTATGCAACATTATAGTTTTTATTGTAGTTTTTATCTTAATAATAAAAGACGATGGGAAAATCATTTAACTGTTCAGCAAATGTGATCTCAATAAACGGGGTGGTCTTAGTAATAAAAGACGATCGGAAAGTCATTTAACGATTCAGCAAATGTGAACTTAATAAACGGGATGGCCATAATAATAAAAGACGATCAGAAAATCATTTAACTGTTCAGCAAATGTGAACTTAATTAACTGTATGATCTTAATAATAAAAGACGATGGGAAAATCATTTAACTGTTCAGCAAATGTGATCTCAATAAACGGGGTGGTCTTAGTAATAAAAGACGATCGGAAAGTCATTTAACGATTCAGCAAATGTGAACTTAATAAACGGGATGGTCTTCGATCGGAAAATCATTTAACGGTTCAGCAAATGGAAACTTAATAAACTAGATGGTCTTAATAATAAAAGACGATCGGAGAATCGTTTGAAGGGTCAACGAAAGAAAACTTAATAAACATAGTGGGTTTAATAAAAGAGGATCGGAAAATTTCTTAAAATATTGGAAATAAATAAACGTTTTTCCCTGTTTATTAGGTACCTAAGAGTAAGTGTTATTAAGAGTTATATGAAATTGTTGATATTTTTCTCAGATTTTTTTTACTTCCAGGAGCATATACAACAAATAATCATAGAATAATGATAAAAACATGCCCGATAATAAATAAATAAATAAATAAATAAAATAAAATAAAAAATGACTTACCTGATATACATAATTTGATGATGTAGGAGATTTAACCTTTGATGGTTTTTGATTAGTTCCAGTCTCATCGGTAGGGTGTGTCTCTCGTCTTGATCTGGGGAGAAGGTTATTTCTTGTAGTGTCCGAGTCCAATACACTGGCTCCAGGGGCACCTGACCAATAAGTTGTATGATAAGTTGGGCAAGCATAATGTTCAGGTTTTCCATCTCGTTTAAAAGGTGGGTTTACCCTGTGTCTACACGGGACGTTTCTCCGGTCTTTACACCGGAGCAAACAGATAGACATTGAAGCAGTGATGGCCACGGAAACAGCAACTGTCACAACCACAATAGCGATCATTAGATACAAGTGTATTTTCTTACCGGATTTGACTTGTTCAGCATTTAACATTTCAAATGTCTTATTGCTGACGGTTAGTGTGACTATAAGTGATGTCGTTGCCGACAGAACAGGGGTTCCACTGTCCTTAACAACAAGCTGTAGATCATGCGGTCCTGCATCATCATGGGTGACCTCACGGCTAAATGATAACAAACCAGTGTAATGATTGATGCTAAACAACTGCTTGTCATTACCACTGATGATTTCATATTTCAAAAAGGCGTTCTCTCGGCTGTCCAAGTCTGATGCCTTGAGGACTGTTATGTTACTTGTATGATGTGGGTAATAAACAATATCCAACAAAAATGGATTAACGCTGGGGAAGGTAAAAAAAGGGGCATTGTCATTTTCATCTCTCACTTCAACAATCACATTTGCAGTGTTATTTAGCGAAGGGATCCCGTTATCTTTGACAAAGACTTTGAACTCATAAATATTTTGGAATTCGTGGTCCAAAGATATAATCGTTGAGATGAATCCCTCGTCTGTGATTTTAAATGGAAGGAATTGCTTATTAACACTAAGCAGTGAATAGCTCAGTTTACCACCTGGTCCCTCATCAGGGTCAGAAGCATTAATAGTGCCTACAGGAAACTTGGGTGTTTGATTCTCAAAGATACGGAATTTGAACATTTCCTTTGAGAATTGTGGTCGCACGTCATTAACGTCTATTATTGGAATAGTGAAATTGCTTTCGCTTTGCAACGGCGGTGACCCGCCATCTTGGCAGAAAATAGCAATTTCATAATGGGCCTTTGTTTCCCGGTCCAGTGTGTCCTTAATAGTTACTTTATACTCCTTAGTTCCAAGGCTTTGGAGCTGGAATTTGTCATGGTTTAGATCACAGGTGACCTTTCCGTTTTGACCAATGTCGGGGTCAGTGACCATAACATAGGCAATAAAGCTACCAACTTCTACGTCCTCGGAAACAGCAGCTGCATTGTCCGTCAAAGCTGAGACAAAGTTCACATCGATTGTTGGGGCGTGGTTTTGTTGATTAATCACATTTATTAGCACCATCGCAATGGACGTTAAAGGAAGGCTGCCACTATCAGTGGCTTTTACATGCAGTTTGTATGTTGGCTTCTGCTGGGAAGAAAACCGTTTCTGTAGAAAAATCTCCCCGGTTTCTTCATTGATTCGGAATTGGTCTTTGGTGACACTAGATGTTTTTGAGCTAAACTCGTAATAAATTTTACCATTCGCACCAGAGTCCAAATCTCGTGCAGATAAAATGGTCACAGGCGTAACTAAATCATGTTCATAATTTATTGACACATTGTAAATACTTTGTGAGAATACAGGTGGATTGTCGTTGATGTCCGTTACAGTGATTTGAACGTTCAAAACACTTTGCTTGGGTGGAGTTCCTCCATCTTTGGCAACAACTTGGATCAAATATGAATCTTTAGCCTCTCTATCCAGTCTTTCTTTTAATGTTATACTCAGGTCTGACATTCCATCAACGCTTTTTGAGACGGATAATGTAAATGGTTCTTCAAGATGCTTTCTTAACTGATAGTTAATCTGCGAGTTTAACATTCCCACATCTTTATCAACAGCGTTAGGGATTAATTTACTTATTCCATATCCATCAGCTTCCGAAAACTGTATGTTTACCTGACGGACAGGAAACTCTGGTTGGTGATCATTGACATCTTGAATGATAACTTTCACTTTAATTATCTTTGTAAACGTTTTATCCCGTCGGACGGCGACCTTAAGCATTTCGAAGCATTCAGTGTTGTGAACACACAGAGTTTCTGCATCTAACGTCTGTGTTGTATAGAGTTTCCCGGTCTTTTTGGCAACTCTAAAGAGTTTCGAATTAGCATCCATATCCTGTCCTAGTAAACTGAATCTTATTAGACTTTGGTGCTGCGAAGAGACGGAATCCCTGAAATGGGAATCGGCAGCAATGTCCCCAAGATAGGTACCAGGATTCTTTCCTTCCTCAACATAAAAAGTGAGGTCTACACACAGACATCTTTGTAGAACGGAGAATAAAAGCAATAAGTAGATTTGTAACTTCATGATTGGCACATGTCTTTCAAGAAAAGTAGATGTAAATTGGGTTTAATCCAGACAAAAGTTTTCAAGATGCAGAAAAGGCTGAAAAAAGAAAAAATATATATCAGTAAAATGTATTGATTGCGATTTGTTTTTATAGTTTCGCGTTTAATATTTCTATAATTCCAGTGTTAATGAAATGACAAGGTGAAAATTACTTCTTTCAATCTTTAAATAAATACTAGCATGGCTGATGCTAACCTCCAGAAAAGTGATTCGGGCTAACATTCTCAGCTAACATGAAGTGAAAAGACTATAATGAATCCATTGTTAGGTTAGCTGCCAAGAAAGTTAGTGTTGTACAAGAAAATTTTTCTTTCCAGAAACAATATTACATAGCTATAAGTCTATTCACCCATACTTAGAATATTGCTGCTACATATGGTCTGGCACCACTAATATTTACCTTGAGCTCTCTCATAAGATCCAAAGAAGAATCAGCAATATTATTGGTATTGATCTAGCAGCTCAGCTTTAGTCACTTTCCCTCCAATGTCTTTTCTATAAATACTTTCATGGTAATTGTTCAGATGAGCTCTTCCCTATGGTACCTAAACTTTTGAGTTTAAGAACTAGACTGGTGTTGAGAACTTATCACTTTACACTTAATCTGGCTCAATGTAGCTGTAAGTTCTACACCAAAAGTTTCTTTTCTTGCATTTCTCATTTGTGGAATTCCCTTTCAGCTCCATGCTTTACAGCCAACTTTATTTTGCATAAATTTACAGTAAAGGTCAATTAGGGGTCCTTGACAAAATCCAACGTAGAATCTGTAATGTGATCGATCCCGACTTGGAAGCTCGGATACAGACACTTTCTTACCAGCGCAACATGGCTTCCCTGTATCTCTTCGATAAATACTTTCATGGCTTCTGCTCAGATGAACTTAGCTCACTGGTACCTCCCATACATAAATTTGCTCGAGCCACAAGATTAGCAGCTTTTACTGTGAAACCAATAAATTTTAAATGCAAATTCTACTCCAGCAGCTTTTTCTCTCGCACTTCCCGCCTGTGGAATTCCCTCTCGTTTACTTGCTTTCCTGACAGCTACAATCTTCAAGAATTCAAATGTAAAGTCAATAGTCATTTACTATCTCACTTGCTTCCTCTCTCTCTCTCTCTCTCTCATGCTTCTTTCTTGGTCCACTCCACTCTCATGAGTATTCTCATCCTTCTCTTACCCCCTTCCTGACACCCCCTGTAACCTGTCATTCTTTCTCATCACTTAACTCCTATGTAATCCCCTGTGGCAGTAAAATGCCTTGCTTGGGGGGGCGACATGATTATAAAAAAAATGTCTTCCTGATTACTTTTTTTCCCACTTATTATTAATGTTTCTGTTCCTAATTCTTCCACATACTTATGTTTAAGTGGTTTTTACTGTTTTGCATGGGGGAGATACTAATTTAAAAAACAGTTCAAGTATTCATCTATGCTGGCTTGAACGGTAGTTTGTTATAATGGACAAACAGTTCTTCATGGTCAGCTGGTAACTATATTGGCAACTAGGTCCAACCCTTTTACTGTCAAAATAGTCAAATGTAACTGCACTTATACTCTCGTAGTTTCTTTTCTTGCACTTCCCACCTGTGGAACTCCCTTGCTTCTCTGATAGCTCTAATCTCCAAATGTTTAAGTGTAATGTCAATTGCCATCTTCTATCTCCTTGACTCCCATTTCTGTCTTACTTTTTCTTCAACATCTCCAGTACAGTTTTTTTCTTATCTCTCTTCCCTCTCCTCTCACAGTAACCCCCTGCACACCAGTGGAAGTACTGCCTTGCTTGGGGTGAAAGGATTATAGAAGAAAAAAGTCGATTTCAGTCAGTTTAAGCCTGTTATGGGTCAAAGGCAAAACAAAGCAGCAGAATGGTTGTTCTCAACAGAAAAACACTGTGAAGTAACTAACTATAATGTGGTAGAGGAAAAATATCATTCATGTCAGGCTACTGTTGATGACAGATAAAAGTGGGTCACATTCAAGAATAAAGGTACAAGTTTAATTTTGAAACAAACAAGATTTATTCTTTTGCAGAAAACCTTTCATACCAAGCATTTATAACAATCAATTTTAGTTCACATTTAAGCAATGACATAAAATATTTAGGAAAAATTTTTACGTTCAAAAGAGAAATCATTTTTTGTTGAAGAGTTCATTTAAAAGAAAATATCGACAAATGTTGGTTAATATTTACAAAATTTAAACAATACTAAAGAAAGTGAAATCGTTCACATCATATCAGAATGGGTGTTAAAATTTATATACACTTAGTGGCTTTATTACCTTGCTTGGGGTGAAAATATTTTTAAAAAACATGGGATGAAGAACAAAAGTGTAGTTAAGCTTTAATTTTGTGTAGACTTGTGAAGATTTATAAAATTTTAGGGATTGGAAATGTGTGTGTGTGCTGAAGGTTCATTTGCATTGAGGGGAATGCTAAACACTCCCTGAAGAGAAAAAGGCAAAATCATGCATACTTATACATTTTTGGATGACAAAAGTGGATCACTTTCAAATGTATTTTTCTGTTCTCTGATTGGTTAATATATATATATTTCTTTTAAATTGTTTTTCAACCAAAAGATCTGTGCAGAGTGATCTGCAGATACTCAAATATGTCATTCTGTTCATACACGCGACAAAATAGTTGATACAGCAAAAAGATTAATTGTACAAACATTAGTGAATAGGTAATGCTGTGCATCAAAACTCAGGAAAAAAAGTGATGTGACTTATATGATAGCTTAGAAAGATCTCTTGATAAAATGCTATTTTCTGTTTACCTTATTATCTACTACTATCCTATGGTAGACAGACAGTTGCGTACCAGATATTTGCATCCTGGAAAATTGTGTACCAGGACATTTGCCTCCCTGGATAATTGCATACCCCTGGTAAGTTTTGGAAGTTATTATATTTTCTTAAGAGTTGCTAAATGCAAACAAACTTTCCATTATTCTAAAAAAGCAAAAAGATAGTTAACATAACTGTGTTATCAAAAATAAAACTGCAAATTAGAGAAGCATGATGCTATTAAATAACATTTTTCTATCTGAAATTATACTCTTGATAAACTAGAAAATAGTACCCTAACATTGTAAGATTGAACTTCCACTAACAGCAAGTGAACTTAATTTCAAATCAGTTAAACAGTCAGTTTATAATATACACCTGATGATTGCATAGTGCATGAAACTCTGTGTCATGCCACCAATGTAGGATAATATATATATATATATATATATATATATATATATATTAAACATGTTATATGAAAAAAAATTGCAAACATTATGTCTGCTTATTTTTAATAAAGTCCGTTGATACTCACAGATAATCTTTTGTGTATTACAATTGAAAGATGTCAGAAATGAGCTATAACATTGACAGATGTTATCATTCATTTTTCAAAGAACCCAAGTACCCAAGAGTCAAGATGCAGGTGGATGGAGGAACAGGGTTTGTACAGTGTAACAGGGGAAAAGTGTGCTAAGAGTCACCAGAGATAGGAAGACGTGGAAAGCCATGATCGCCTACGTTCTGAAGGGACAAGGCACATAGAAGAAGTAGAAGAAGAAGCATAAAAATTAATTTGACTAAGAGCTGCAAAGAAAAGGAAATTATGGAGAACCATGATTACACACATTCTGAATGAACATGGCACATTTTTAAAAAATGTTTAAAATTTTTAAAAAATTCAGTCTCAGTTTAAATTTTTCATTTTGAATCATTTAACTCTTTAAATTGTTATTATTTAAATTTTAGGACATGAAACTTTTTCTTCTTTCATACTCTAACATATCAAATCATCTTCTTTCATAGAGAGCAGATAAAAGCAATAGAGCAATAAATACAGAGAACTACCTGGAGTGGACTTATTTCAAATCCAGCAGACATTAATGGCTTCAGTCAAAGAAAAAAAAATTGGGGATTGAAGCATCTGAAAAAAGACCTTTATTTCCTCTTCTCTATCTTCCAATTACTCTCCTTGCATGGCCTGAAAACCTCCAGGAATTTAAATGTAATGACAATACCCATCTCTTATCCTCTTGGCTCCATTTTTTTCTACATCACCCTGTATATCTTGTTTTTTTCCTTTCTCTCTACCTTCGCAACTGTCTTCACACCTGTGTTCCCATCTTTCTCTTGCCCTTTCTCTGACACCCGCTGTAACTGGTTCATCTTTCTCTTTACTCTCTTCGTATCTAAACTTTTACTTTTATGTAGTCCCCTGTGCATCGGTGGTGGTACTGCCTTGCTTGGGGTGAAACGATTAAAAATAAAAAAGACACCTACTGTAAAGAATAGCTTTTTCCCTTTGTCTCATTTTCTTCACTATTCTTGGAATATTATTCTACGTTCTATTAACAACAGACACACACACACACACACACACACACACACACATTAATATATATTTGAGCAGCAAACTTTCTTTTAAACATCTTTTGTTAGATAAGATGAACAACGCAAATTTTATTAATTTTTTTTTTTTAGTTTTTCCAGTTTTCTAGATATTGATAGTGAAAATCCATATATACTCCTTACCGTAAAGAAAGAAAAAACTTCTTATATTATATAAAAGTCCATATATATGATGTGCCACAATGAAAGGTCTGGTAATTCTCAGAATGGATTTGAAATTTAGCTGAATTCAAAAAACCTATTTAATAACATGCTCTGAAGAAGGCTGCAGGCATAAACAAAATTTTTTAAATTTTCAAAAACTATATTGTGTTCCCACATGTCAACTAAAAAAAAATATACAAAGAATATGTTAGTCACCACTTTATATATATATATATATTATTTTTATTTTTATTAATCATTTCACCCCAAGCAAAGTGGAGCCACCAATTAGTGCACAGGGGGTTACAGGAAAAGAAAAGACTGGGTATTGAAGAAAGGATAAAAGATGAATGGGGTTCAAGAAGATAGAAGATGCCAATTGATGTTGCATTTAAACTTTTGGTGATTGTAGCTATCAGGTATTTTTTTTAATCATTTTACCCCAAGCAAAGTGGGACTGCCACCAGTGCACAGGTGAATACAGCGAGAGAAAGGACTGGGTACAGGAGGTATCGAAGAAATGATAAAAGATCAATAGGATTTAAAGAGATAGAAGATAGCAATTGGCATGACATTTAAATTTTTGGAGATTGTAGCTGTAAGGGAAGCAAATAAACAGAAGAACTAAAAATATATCTGTAAAAAGAAAATATAAAGAAAAAGGAAGACTTGATGCATTTCCTCATCTGATGGACTTTATCAAGGCATATATATATATATATATATATATATATATATATATATAATGGAAATTAACAAAGATTAACAAAACTTGGTTATAAAAAACAACTGACAATTTGAAATGATTTGTTTGAACATTATTTTTGATCAATACTTGTATTTAAGTAGATATTTTGTTTATAATTAAACAGTATTTTATATTTATTTCTACCGGCTTGATTTTTTATGATAAATTTACAACAAACATTTTCGTAATAGAAATTTATCATAAATCATCAGGTCGGTAGAAATAAATATATAATACTGTTTGATTATAAACAGAATATCTACTTAAATATGAGTGTTGATCAAAAATAATGCTCAGACAAATCATTTTATATATATATATATATATTAGTAATCCACATACAAGCCTGTTTCACTGTACAACAGCTCATCAGTGTGGCTAGAGACATCCAGTTGCTTCTGACCGGGATATAGAAACTCGATCAATTTGGTGTCAGTCAAAGTCGCTACCCCCTAAGCCATAGGTGTATGGAATCAGAGAAGGGAGATTTTAATATGTTGTATATAAGCAGTGTATACACACGCCAGTTACCGAAAGAACTCAATTAATTTCTGAAGAGTAATGCATATATCGCAGATGTAGAAACTGTTTTTAAAATTTTCTTCTCTAGACAGCTCAGTTGTAATGAGAGCATAATATATTAGTCATCCACATACAAGCCTGTTTCACTGTATCACAGCTCATCAGTGTGGCTAGACACATTCACTTACTTCTGGCCGGGATCGAAATTCGACCAATTTGGTGTCAGTTGAAGTTGTTACCCACTAAGCCATAGGTGCATGGAATCAAAGAAAGGAAATTTTAATGTGTTGTATATAAGCAGTGTATACACACACCAGTCACCGAAAGAACTCAATTCATTTCTGAAGAGTACACACACAGATGTAGGTACTGATGAGAAATTCATATCCAAATTCATGTTTCAGAATGTGTCAAAAGAACCAGATTTAAAATTTATGAAGGAAAGAGCTTCTTTTTAACATCATGCACTAAAATATATTAGCTGAGACACTAAGAGACTTTGCTACTCATAATTCAACACTGACCAGCATATATAAATAGTCAGGCCAATACACATTACACATGACCTGAAGATTGCATTCAAGCATGAAACTGATTGTTGCCACTTTGTGTTGACGTCAGTGCCTACTTTTAGCCACTTATGGCTTTACGCAATATTCTTCGGCTACTGAGTTGAATGCATTTTGACTCTGTTAATGAATTTTGGTTACTAGCTGTTTGTTTACATTCTGTGAATAACATGTTGTTTCTCTGTAATGCACTGATAGCTTAAGGGTAAAAGTTCTGTCTGATGATAAATTAGTCAACCAAATCTGCTGCTATGAAAGTCGGCTCCCTGTGCAGGGCCCGGAAGTTTTTCCCACCTGAATCTATTCTGCACATATACAAATCTACCATCCGCCCGTGTATTGAATATTGCTGCCATATCTGGTCGGGTGCCCCTGCTGCTCTCCTTGGGCTTCTTGACAAAATACAAAGGAGGATCTGTAACGTAGTTGATACTGACTTGGCAGACCGGCTGTAGCCGCTCTCTCACCGGCATGATGTGGCTTCCCTGTGCCTCTTCTACAAGTACTTTCATGGCTTCTGCTCCGATGAGCTTAGATCACTGGTGCCGCCTAAGCACGAATTTACACGAGATACTAAATTAGCAACTAGGTCCCACCCTTTTACAGTTAAACAAATAAGATGTAACCGTAAATTCTACTCCAACAGCTTCTTTTCTCGCGCTTCCCGCCTGTGGAACTCCCTTCCACAAGTCTGCTTTCCCGACAGTTACAATCTCCAGGTGTTTAAATGTAGGGTCAATAGACACCTCCTATCACACTAACTCCCAACTATTCTCACAACACTCTCATCTACCCAACCCTCATTCTCGGTATCCTTACCCGCCTATCACCCACCCTCTGACATTTCCTATATTTAATCATCCTTTCTCCACTCTACGTAGCCCCCTGCGCAGTAGTGGCAGTGACATGCCTTGCTCGGGGTGAAACACTTATAAAAAAAAAAAAAATTTCGATCCTGGTTTGAAGCAAACTGTTGATCTAGCTGTACTGATGAATTGCGATACAGTTAAACAGGTTTTATGCAGATGATTATATATATGATAGAATAAGTAAAGAACAGGTGAAAAAATATCTTTAATCTAACATGTCTCACTTTATCAAGCTTCTTCAGAAATTTGTTAATAAGACATGGATTTATAAAGTTAAAACAACTTTTTAAAAACTTTAAAATAATTTTTAAATCTGTCTTATTAACAAATCTCTGAAGAAGCTTAATAAAGTGAGACATGTTAGATTAAAGACATTTTTCTTACTTGTTCTTTACAGATTTTATCATTTTAACAGATTTCAAGCCATATATTCAACACACACACACACACACACACACACACACACACACACACACACACACATGAAAATACAGAGAGAATTGCAGCTTCTAGTTTTGGTGGAAATATGTGGATTTAAATAGGAAAGATCCAACAAAAAGTTTGAATACACAAACATTGTACATCTAAATCTAAACTTATTTATAAATGGAACTTTGTCTCTGTGTGTGTGTATGTGTGTGTGTGTGTCTGTGAGTGTGTGTGTGTCTGTTACCTATAGACTCCAAAATGGCTGAACCGATTTTCTTGAAAATTTACACAGTTGTACTATAAGCGTCTGTGAGTGTTCTTAGCTAGGTTTTGTGTCAAGGTACCCCTGATAAATATTGAAAATTGATAATCAAAAAATTGGGTTATAGAAGGAGTGGTCCGATTTTAATCAAATTTAATTCACTCATAGACAAAGACATGAGAAATGATATTCAGAATTTTCAAGGTTGCAGTTCTTACAATGGTGCAGAAAATCGATAATATATATATATATATATATATATATATAAAAGGCAAGATATTTGTGTGTGTGTCTGTTTATCTGCCTGTATGTCTGTATTTTTTCAGCCCTTTTATTTTAGTTTTTGCTTTGGGTTTGGCTCTAAGTAGGTATAATTATAGTTCTTAGTCTCAGCCATGATACCATTTACTCAGAGGAATTATTTAGCCTTCAAAATTCAGTTTACGACGAAAAAAACTTATTTGATATTGATACCAGGAAATCAAAAATTGATTTACATCCATTCATTTTTCTTTCAGTCTACGATTTCACTTTAACTGGAAACAACTATTGCTTTTTAGTCTTTTGGGCCAACGTCCAAAGTGTCTGAGTTCCAGGACCATGGATTAGTTTTAAAATTTTCATTACACCTGAGCAACGCCAGGCTATACTGCTAGTATGGTATAAATGGTTTTTGGCTTAGGCAGTTTTACTTGAGACTACAGTGTAAATTCAGTATAAATTACCCTTACCATGTTTATTCTCTCTCAAGAGAAATATATGTTATGACTTTAATCCACAAGATACTAGATAAAATAATTAGACCTATGGGTATTCCCACCTTGTTTCTCACCAATAATTACATGTGCCAGTATAAATGGACATTGCTGTCGTGTTAACTGACTGACCACTTGAAGAAAGGACTTCTAGTTGCAGTTTGAAAATGCAGTTTCCCTTCTCTTTTGTCAGTTTGTAGTAAAGACTCCTCAATCAGTCAATGTCTGACAATTACTCCATATGTGCTATGTTCCCTTAGAACATAGGCAATCATAGCTCTCCACAATTTCCTGTCATTTGTAGCTCTTAATAAATTTTGCCTTTTTGCTATTTCTCTTAAACCTTGTTCCGCCATCCATTTACCTGAACTCACTAAGTATGCATTGTTTTCCTCTGTCTTCCTGCCTTCAATATGTTCTGTGACTATCAGATTTTCCAAACCTACTTTCCTCAATATGTACCCTAGAAATTTTTACTGTCTTTTCCTGATGTTAAATATAAGTTTCATTTTTGCTTCCATTTTCTCTAGAGCTTTGTTGTTGCTTCCATATGTGGTCCATGGTATCATCAGCATCCTTCTGTAGAACCACATTTTGGTTGCTTCAAGTCTTTTCTTCATCTGACACAGGTCTATATTATTGTTGTATAGAAAGACAACTGACCTTTTCTGCACTAATTGTTGGACATAGACTTGTCCATTCACTGTGAGTAGAATGTCTGCTAATGGGAACAGAGTCGCAAAATGGGTCAAAAGGTGTAGTGCTGAGTTGTATGCATTGCCACACTGAACTAAAGTATTTGCTATTTTAGTAGTATCAATTCATAAATAATATACAGTATTGTGCAAAAGTATTAGGACAAGAACTATTTTATCTTTTATGAAGCATATTGACAGAAAATAAACTAATTTTTTTGAGGACCCTAAATGCTAGGCCAGGATTCGTTATTGGAGGCTACAATTTGAAAAACATAAAGTGACACGGTGCTGATTGCAGACACTGAAAGAAAACTACAAGACCTCCTACAGAAGGTAGCTGTGGAGAGTGACAAAAAAGAACTTCAAATAAACTGTAGGAAAACTGAATGTATGGTCATCAGCAAAAAGAGCAACCCACAATTCCAAATACAGCTAGGGGATACTATCAAGCAAGTACAAAAATTTAAATACCTCGGAAGTGTTCTAACAGGAGATGAAAAGTGTGACACAGACATCCGAAGGCAAATTTGTATGGCAAATGACACATTCCAGAAGCTGAGTAAAGAACTAAGACACAGGAAAATTTCACTAGAAACAAAGAAGAGAGTGCTAGGTTGCTATGTGATGTCAGTTCTTCAATACGGCAGTGAATGCTAGACAATATCATTGAAAATGAGGAAAAAACTTGAAGCAGCGGAAATGTGGTTCTACAGAAGGATGCTGCGGATATCATGGACTGAGCATACGAGCAATGATGAGGTGTTGGAAAGAATGGCAACCAAAAGAAAATCAATACTGATCATCAGAGAGAGAGAACTGAAGTTCCTGGGACATGCAATGAGAAAGGAGGGCTTGGAGAACTTGATACTGACAGGCTAGATAGAAGGAAAAAGAGACAGAGGAAGGCAGTGGATAACATATTTGAGGGGCCTGATCAGGTGGATGATGGAATGAGGGTTGCGAGGTGTAACAGGAGAAGGCATACTAAGAGCCACCAGAGATAGAGAGACGTGGAAAACCGTGATCGCCTATGTCCTGAAAGGACAGGGCACATAGAAGAAGAGAAGAAGAATTTTATTTGATTTACTCAACAAATTCTTTAACAAAAAAAAATACTTGTTATAAAATAAATTTAATATTTTGTATAATATCCTTTTGCTTTGATCACAGCCTTAATTCTGTCAGGTATTGATATCACAAGCTTCTTCAATGTATCTAATGGTATCTCCTACCAAGCCGCTTGTATTTGTTCCCAAAGTGTGTCTTTCAAAGTAACATTAGATTTATCAATTTAAGATGGAGGAATAAGGAAAAAGTCAGTCATATCCAAGGATAATAGAATAATGAGTAGTTTCAAAATAACATGTTTAATAGAAAATAGAAAGAATTAAATATAACTTCTTTTTAATACATTTCTTTTACACCAAGTTTTAAATAATCAATATTTATTAGCAACTTACTTGGCTTTTCACCATGTATTTGAATTTCACTGAAGTTTTTAGGAAAATCACCCCTGTCCTAATACTTTTGCACACTACCGGTAGTGTGCAAAAGTGTTAGAACAGGGGTGATTTTAAACTTTATTTTGATGCCTCATAAAAGATAAAATAGTTCTTATCCTAATATTTCTGCACATAACTGTATAATATCAAATGTTAATATAAAACACTGGTTCCTATACAAACACTGAAGTCAAGCAATGTTGAGACTGATCAGAACCTAAATTGGTGACCATTTGAGAATACCAGGTTCTGTAAGCCTGGATGTGTGTTTGGTATGTCTTATGGTGATATCACATTGAAACACCAGTTTCAATATGATCACTGAAGTTAAGCAACATGGAGCCTGATAAATTTCCTAGATGGTGACTGCTGGGAATATCAGGTGCTGTAAGTTTGGATATGCAGTTTGTGTAATGGATGATAGCGCACAATTGTCAATCAGGGCACTATCTTTTCTTTGTACTAAACAAAGTTCAATTTTAATGGATTGAAAATGAAAAACAAAGGTAACACAACCAGAATTTCTTTTTTCATATTTTAATATTCCATGTCCTTTTATGATCATGACTCTCCACAGGTTTCTTTCCTTTATTATTCATGAATTAGCATGTATTCTTGGAAAAGATAGTCAAATGAATTTCCCTCACCTTCTCCACACTTTGGAAGTCAGTTTTCTTTTTCTTAGACTGGTTGGTATCTAAGACTAGAAAATCTATTTTTTTTTTAACTAACTGTTTTTCAAATATAGGGCTCATGAGCCACTCAAAGTAGAGAGTTACTGATTAAGATTATTGTATGCCAGACAAGAGTGTTAAGTGGATATTGAGGAAAGATATAGGTTAACTCTAGATTTAAACTGATTCATTTTCATACTTGCCTGGAAGTAATGGGCCTTTTTCATAAATTCATGGTAGCTCTTTTGTTTTTCTTTTTTATAATCATTTCACTCCAAGAAAGGCAAGACCACTGCTGGTGTACTCTGGTTTACAGCAAGAGAAGAAACAGAGTACAGGTATAAATAAAGGATAAAAGGTGAATGGGATTTAGGGAAAGGAATGGGATTTAGGGAGGTAGGAGATGGCAACTGACATTGCATTTAAACTTTTGGAGATTGTAGCTATCAGAGAAGCAAATAAATGGAAGGGAATTCTACAAGCGGGAAGTGCGAGAAAAAAGCTGATGGAGTAGAAGTGGTAGTTACATTTGAGTATTTTGATAGTAAAAGGGCGAGACTTTATAGCCAATCTAGTAGCACAAGTAAATTCATATGGTCAGGGCACCAGGAAAAGAAGCTCCTCAGAGGAGAAGCTGTTAAAATATTTGTAGAAAAGACACAGGGAAGCCACATCTTGTTTGTGAGAATCTAGCCTTTCATATATTTATACATACAATGAGACATTTTTTATATATTCCTGGAAAAACTGAGCTATCTTCATGCATTGATGGAGGTTCTGGGGTCTTTTGATATATTTTTTATAGGTATTAATTTTTTATATATATATATATCTCAATGAAAGAACAAACCTTTTTAGCATTTGTCAATATTTTTGAGATGAATTATTGTAAATATTATCACTATTTATTTTGTTTGGACTTTTGTCACACTGTACACCACAGCTTTCTTCAGGTAATATACATTATGAATTTGGAAGTTATTTTGTCCATGAGAGGGTAGATTTTTCTAGTTCTACATGACATGTCTATTCCAGATATCTCAGTTTCAGTTAATCTCCTTTAGTAACTCATCTTTTCAAATTTTTGTTCATCTCTGCTGTGGCAAGGTATTGAACTCACAACTCTTTGGGTTAAGTCACTGGATTACTTTAACCAACACTTTTATCCACTAGGCTACATGTCCTCGGGGACTTGTTTTCAAATCTGATATCTTTAATTTGCAGTTTTTTATTTTGTAGTACTTGCCTTTGTGCCTCAAATTTATTGGCCTCTAGTTCACTAATTTAACTCCAGTGCCAAATTCTCCGGTGCAAAGATGTAAATTTTCCCATAAAAATAGTCACAAATAGAGTCTATTAATTAGAAGAGGTTCCCCACTTTTTTTTTTATTAAGAAAGAAAAGAAAAAAAGAATTAATTTTAAAATCTTTAGTACCAATTTATTTTCCTGGACCATCTCTTATTTCCTTTAATTTTTAACACAACCAAAATATTTATAAATTTCTTTGATATTCGTTTTATTTTAAATCCTTTTTTTCTTTTTCTGAAGGTTTTCAGTTAGTTGGTATCTTTAATAAATGGCCTACTAGCACAAATCTTATCAACCAGGTGCTGCCAGTCCCATGGAATTCAATCAGATGCTGCCTTGTTTTTGAGTAGATGGCTCCAAGACAAATTCTTTGATGGTTACTCTCCATTAGAGCCAAAACCTATCGCATTACATACAAAACCCAATAATCTAGTGAGGTTGTTTATCTCATTTGTTTTATGTTAAGATGTACCTGGAGAACCTCAAAATACATTAATCATATGAAATTCGTTTTCTGTCTGTGTGTCTATCAGTAAAACTAACAGGTCATTAAAGAATGATTTTTCTTTTTATTCATTTTTCTAATTTAGATTTAGATTCAAGTTTTATCTTGTATCTTGTATAAAATATTAACATCATGTCTGTTCGCAAATTTAACATTGCATAGTGGGTCATTTTTCATGAGATTTTACATTAAACCTCAATGAAAGACTGATTGACATTTTTTTAAAAAATGCTATGAAGCCATCTCTTCTCCATCCCAACCAATTATGAGTTAAACATTAGCTCTCTGCAATACCCATGAGTATTTCATCCATTGAATATAAGTGATCAAACAAATGTAATAGGATCATCTTTCATTTTCAGTTAGTTATTTTCTTGTTGTCATAGTAGGATATGACAACACTAATGCAAAATTCAATGACACTATTGTCTGATAATCAGAGTTTTATGCAGTGGCTGTACAAACATTTTGTTTAACAAGTGAAATCACATACATTCAGAGTGCTAAAGGTTAACAGGCTAGACTTGGTACTTTAGCTTTGGATGGCAACAAGTTCAAAGAAAAAAACACTGAATTCCAAGACAACAGATTGGTTTGGTTTATTTTGTTTTAAAGTATATCAACCTCACTGAGTTATTTAATGCCAACAAGATTTTTAGGATAAGTTTGTTTAAGTAGAATATTTTTTTTTTTTTTTTTTTTTTTTTTTTTTTTAATCGTGTCACCTCAAGCAAGGCATTCCGCTGCCACCATAGCGCAGGGGGTTACATAGAGGGATTGGGTATAGGAAATGTCAGAAGGAGGGTGATAGACAAATTAGGATGTACATAGGGAGAGAGTTGGAGAGAGTGGGTGTGAGTTAGTGTGTTAGGAGGTGTCAATTGACCCTACATTTAAACTTCTGGAGGTTGTAGCTGTCGGGGAAGCAATTATGCGGTAGGGAATTCCACAGGCGGGAAGTGCGAGGAAAGAAGCTGTTGGAGTAGAAATAGAGGTTACATTTCATCGATTTCACTGTAAAAGGGTGGGACCTAGTTGCCAATCTAGTATCTCATGCAAATTCACATCTAGGGGGCACCAGTAATTTAAGTTCATCAGAGCAGAAGCCATGAAAGTATTTATAGAAGAGGCACAGGGAAGCCACGTCACGCCGGTGAGAGAGAGACTGCAGGCGGTCAGCCAAGTCAGTATCAATCACATTGCAGATTCTTCACTGTATTTTGTCAAGAACCCCGAGGAGAATAGAAGGGGCACCCAACCAGATGTGGCAGTAGTACTCAATACACAGGCGGATGGTAGATTTATATAAGTGCAGGATAGATTCATACGGAAAGAATTTCTGGGCCCTGCACAGAGAGCCGACTTTCATAGCAGTGGATTTAGCAATGGATTCGACGTAATCATTCCACTTGAGGTCCGCTGAGAGTGTCAAGCCAAGCAGGCGTAGTGTTTTACTCTCTGGGAGGCAAGCCTGTTCCATACTAATGGGAGGGAGGTGCGGTTGTCTGTGGTGGTTAATTGACAACAGCTTCGTTTTGGAAGAATTGAATTTTACGAGTCATTTCTTACTCCAATCCACCACGGATTGGAGGTCCTTCTCAAGCTCGGCAGCGAGGTTCGCCTTGTCCCCAACACCAGATTTTTGATCGAGGCAAGAGGTATATATTCTTTGTAAGAAATCAGTTTGTAGATCAGTTTTCATTGATTTATTTTTGTAGAAAGGGTTTTTCTCAATAGTCAAATGTATTGCTGGTAACATATTTTTAGTGGTTTGGAGGTTAACTATTTACCCATAATTGGGACCCTAACAAGTGCTACCACCCTGAGTCAGAGTGAATCTGGGAACAGTAGCAATTAAGAGGTGGTTCTAAGCTCCTCAAAACCTCCTGATCAGAAGCCTTGCTGCCAGATGAAGTTAATCATCAAACCCAGGATGGTAAAAAATGGAGAAAGCAAGGAAACCACTTCAGTATTTTTCTCAAGAAGGAATGGTAATTTACAGATGATGTTATTAATATCATTAAAGTGTTTTCATTCTCTTTCACTATCAGTAATTCATTGTGTCTTCATGGCTTTATAACCTGGTTTGGGGTGAAATGATTAAAAAAATGTTACAAACTTGTTCAGTTTTAATATCCGCTTTTAATATTTTCATGTAATATTTAGTTTAATAATTTTTAGTTAATTTTCTTTGTGTCTAATCTTGAAATGTTTTTTCTTTCAAAAACAAGATTTGCTTATCCTGAAAACTCCCAGTAAAGGTGTAGATAAGAAATGGGAGTTTGTTGAGTAGATGTGGAAGTTGTGATAATAACTAAAAACCACAGGACTAAAGTCATGGTTAACAAATTGAAACAGAAAACAAGAGATACAAATATGAAAGGTAATATTTCACACTCCACCCACATCTATTGAACAGGTGAAGAGGCTCATCCCTTGTTTCCTGGTTAGGATGTGGTTTCCGGTTTTCTCTTTTCCAATCTTTTCACTCTTTTCTTTTTTTCTTTTTTTCAATTGGAGTAGATAGACTAAACTATCGCCCAATTCATACTCCACCCTCATCTATTGAACAGGTGAAGAGGCTCATCCCTTGTCTCCTGGTTAGGATGTGGTTTCCGGCTTTCTCTTTTCCAATCTTTTTACTCTTATGTAGCCCCCTGTGCATCAGTAGCATTATCGCCTTGCTTGGGGTGATATGATTAAAAAAAAAAATATTAAAAAATACTTATTTGGCTTTAATTGTGCTCTAAGATAAAACTGAGTTTATCTGAGTTGAACAAAGAAAAACTTTTAGAAGACTTTATATGTAACAAGGGCTGCTGCTAGCAAATTTGGTTCACTGTGAACATCAATATATACTGTTATGGGATCTCCCCTTTTTCCATGATAATAGATGACTTGAGTATACATATACTCCTGTCATAGTGAGATATGTGAGTTACCGTAAGAGTCTAACAGATACCATCAGATATCTAGGTTTCACGGAGAATACAGCATCAATAGTTCATAGTAGCTCTGAGCTCTACTCAGATAGAAGATTACTAAGCAGCACCCATCAGCTTCCAATGTGGACATACTAATTCTACTATGGCTTCACTTCAGAGACTTGTATACAATCTCCAAGAATTTAAATGTAAAGTCAATAGTCATCTCCTGTCTCACTAACTTACATCCTCTCTTTCATGCTTTACTACAACCACCCCATTCTCATCAGTACTCTCTTCCCTCGCCTACTCTCTTCCTGACACCCCCTGCAACCTCTCACTTCTCATAACATTCCTCCTCATCCACCCCACTCTCATCAGTAATCTCTTCCTTCTTCTACTCTCTTCCTGACACCCCCGTAACCTCTCACTCCTCATAACATTCCTCCTATGTAACCCCCTGTACAACAGTGGCAGTAAAATGCCTTGCTTGGGCCAACACGATTATAAAAAAAGAAAAGATTTCTTACTAATCGTATTCCTGGATTACTAACCTGCATTCAAGTTTGTATCTTTACTTTTAATAGACTTATTTTTCTATCTCAAATATCTGATTTTTGTTCATTATTTTGTGCGGTTCCCATTCCCGGGATCCACTACATATACATTGGGTGGACAAAATAGAAACACCTTAAAATTTCAATCAAATTTATTTTAATATTGGGTAGGACTACCTACAGCAGTAACTACAGCTTGAATTTTGCATGGTATCAACTCATACAAAGTTTGGATTGTTTCCAGAGGAATTTGTAGCCATTCTTCAGCTAAACCAGTCTCTGATTCTTTCAATGATGATGGTGAAGGATATCATCTTCTCACTTGTTTTTTTAAAATAATCATAAATGTTTAATCATAGTGAGATTTGGGGACTGTGATGGACAGATAAAATGTTCTACTTTACTAGAATGTTCCTTGTACCATTCAGCTAAACTTTAACAATATGAATGGGTGCATTATCATTCTGAACGATGCCATTTCAGCCCAGATGAAGTTGATCACTTAAAATGCTTAAATAACCCTGACTCTTGATTTTAATAAACTTATTTAAATAATATCTGTAAAAAACAATTTTAGCAAAAAAAAGAAGGAAAATAAAGTACAACTAATACTAAATCAACAAACATAAAAGTAGACAAACTTTTGCCAGTTTAATCAAATTTTCCAAATGATGCTATTATGATAATCAGAGTTTCCATTATTTTGTCCACTTCATGTAGGTATGATAAATAGATATAATGCAGAAGCAACTTTATCTATCTAGAAATGTTTGTCTATATTTCTGAGATGATGTATTTACATTATTTATATTGTTTAGAACATGTTCTCATCTTTATTAATGTATTCACAACATTTTGGCTGTTGTCCACCAAGACCTTCTTCCAGTGCATGAAATTTTGAAGTAAACCCTTTATTTTGATCACTGGGGTAGATTGTTCTTATTCCGTGAGTCTCCATGAGTTTCAATGAATCACAATGAAAAACTTAGAGAGTTGAGTTAAATGGTGATAACTAAGACATTCTGAAGTAGCATGACTCATGGAACGAGAACAATCTATCCCAGTGATTGAATTAAGAGTTCGGTTCAAAATTCAAATCATCTGAAGAAGGTTGTAGTGTACAACAGCTGAAACATTGTGAATATGACAATGAAAATGTGGGTAACAGTCTAAACAATGTAAATAATCTAGAAATGTGTTTATAAAGCAAGAGAACTGAAGACATGGATGTAAACACACCCAAGTATGTTACCACCACACACACACACACACACACACACACACACACACACACACACATTTGGTTGAATAATATCAACAACTTCTTTCCATACAATAATTTTTTATTTTATGTTTCTTTTAGAAAAATAAAATAAAAAATAAAACCCAACTTGACCATTTAAATAACATCACCTAAAGTGATATGAAATTAGTTCCAGCAAACATGGGAATGTTAGAATTAGCCAAAAACAGTTATATAAGTATACACAAAACACAAAACATAATGTAGCAACATTTGGAAGTACTTGAGAAAGAATAAAATAAAATATTAATAAATATGAACTTTGGTTCATATATATATATATATATATATATATATATATATATAAATGCAAACTTATCACTATACTCGTTTCGAAAAACCCTCCGCATATATACGCAGAAGGAAAAAATGGTTATAAAAAAGAAAGAGCTAAGAATATGAACATCAGCCAAAGTGATTTGGACCGAGCCAGTACGTAGCCCAAAGAAAAAACCCGAGACGAGTAATCAATAATAAAAAAGTGCTTAATACACAAGCAGAGCTAAATAAGTAAATTAACCTAGTGAGCCAACAAACCTACCAAGATTTCACCTAAATGGATCTTCAGGGAAGAGCCAACCTTCTCTGAAGATCTGTTTCGGTGAAACCTTGGTAGGTTTGTTGGCTCACTAGGTTAATTTACTTATATATATATATGTGTGTGTGTGTGTGTGTGTGTGTGTGTGTGTGTGTGAAGATCACTTTAGTTTGATGATGTTTTAACGGTTGAAATGCATCACACATGAAAATTAAGCATTTCACACATTGTCATAGATTTATAAAATTGATGTGATATATAGAATTTCATATATCATTTTCCAAGATGGGTATATATATATATATAGATATATATCTATATATATACTACCGTCTATAATTATTAGGCCACCCCCTGATGTATTTTATTCTACTTTTTAGTATATATTGTCAAGTGAATAATTGTAAATGAAAATAGAATGTTTTTTTTGTTAATATTGTTAATATATAACATGTGTATTTTTTAGTATATATTGTCAAGTGAATAATTGTAAATGAAAATAGAATGTTTTTTTTGTTAATATTGTGCAATAACATGTGCATCAAATGAATTTATAAACATTAATAATCATTTATATTGCAGTTTCATCAGTGAAAGAATGAAAAATATTTAGGGTGATTTGGACAAGTTCATCTTTGCTTTTTTGCCTTGTAAAATTTTGCAAAGTAATAATAACAAAAGAATCATTCTATTTTCATTTGGCAATAAATAGTAAAAATAGGATGAAATGCATTATTTTTTTTTAAAAACTGGGGTGGCCTAATAATTATGACTGGTAGTGTATTTATATAAGGAAGTGAGAGAGAAAGAGCAGAGTTGTACATTTAAGTTTCAACATTTTAAACAAAGATACACAGATGTTACAACACAGTAACAATTTCATAGACCTGCATTGGAATTGTGGCACTGACATGTTTCTCATTGAAGTTCAAATCTGATTAAAAGTCAAAATTTCAAGTGCTGATTATCAAAGCTGGACATGTTTTTCCCTGCTATGAAAACATTTCAGGACCATTCCTCTACATCCATTTCTCTTCAAGCTCTACTAAGTTTAGCTAAGTATATCTCAAAAGCAGATCAACTTGTGTCTCAGCTAATATGTATGCAGAAATATACTTGCATAGTGAAATACACAAATAGAGGCAGGTTAAACTGGATAAAATTGTTTTAAACTTGACTGTAAATGATATTGATGTTAAGGCATAGGAAGTAAAAAGTTATGAGTTTTATTGAAATATGATAAATAAACTGAAAACTCTCAAGAGAATGAATTAAATTCTCATTTGTGGAAAATTCAAAAAAGTTTACTCAACCTTGAAAGAAAAATAAAAAAAAATAATTCACTTCTCGTAATAATTAAATATAGAACAAATAGGAAAATCTTCATGAATTTAATATTTATAAATTTTGCTATGTGAAATAAAATTCAAGATTCACTGAATATGAAAAACAAGGAAGCTTTAATTCATTTTTATTTAATTTTTCCAGCATTCTTATAGGTGCAAAAAATGTCCATATCAAACAGGGAAATATAAGAATGCTGGAAAAGACTAACTAAAAAATTAAATTTACTTTGTCATATTCAACAAAACATGTTTAAAAAAGGTTGCTGCTCTTATATATACGAGCAATATAGTTGCTTGGGTGTAATGAAAGCTTTAAAACTAATCCATGGTCCTGGAGCTCAAACTCTTTGGACGTTGGTACGAAAGACTAAAAAGCAATAGTTGTTTCCAGTTAAAGCGAAACCATAGACTGAAAGAAAAATGAATGGATGTAAGTCAAATTTTGATTTCCTGGTATCAATATCAAATAAGTTTTTTTCATTGTAAACTGAATTTTGAAGGCTAAATAAGTCCTCTGAGTAAATGGTATCATGGCTGAGACTAAGAACTACAATCATACCTACTTAGAGCCAAACCCGTAGCAAAAACTAAAATAAAAGGGCTGAAAAAAATTCAGACATGCAGTCAGATAAACAGACACACAAACACAAACATCTTGCCTTTTATATATATATATATATATTATCGATTATCTGCACTATTGTAAGAACTGCAACCTTGAAAATTCTGAATATTGTTTCTGATGTCTTTGTCTATGAGTGTATCGAATTTGATTAAAATCGGACCACTCCTTCTATAACCCAATTCTTTTGATTATCGATTTTCGATATTTATCGAAGATACCTCAACACAAAACCTAGCTAAGAACACTTGCAGAGGCTTATAGTACAACTGTGCAAATTTTCAAGAAAATCGGTTGAGTCGTTTTGGAGTCTATAGGTAACGGACGGACACACACACACACATACATCTTGCTTTTTATATATATATATATATATATATATATATATGTATATTATTAATTTTCTGTACTATTGTAAGAACTGCAACCTTGAAACTTCTGAATATCATTTCTTATGTCTTTGTCTATGAGTGTATCAAATTTGATTAAAATCGGACCACTCCTTCTATAACCCGATTTTTTTGATTATCGATTTTCGATATTTATCAGGGATACCTCTACACAAAACCTAGCTAAGAACACTCGCAGACACTTATAGTACAACTGTGTAAATTTTCAAGAAAATCGGTTCAGCCATTTCAGAGTCTATAGGTAATGGATATACACACACACACATACACACACAGAGACAAAGTTCCATTTATAAATAAGTTTAGATGTGTATATATATATTTTACAAATTATTACAGAAAGTTACAAAATGGATAAATAACCGACATATTTTAATTTCTTTGTTTGAACATTATTTCTAATGGATACTCATATTTAAGTAGATATTCTGTTTATAATTAAATGGTATATTTATTATTAAATATTTTTAAACAGTATTATTTATTTATATTTACTGACCTGAATGTTTTTGATACATATTTTCCTAACAAGATTTCTCAAAAATATTCAGGCTGGTAGATATATATAAATATATTGTTTAATTATAAACAGAGGATCTACTCAAATACGTGTATCCATTAAAAATAATGTTCAACAAATAAATTAGACTATATATATATATATATATATATATATATATATATATATAGGGTTGTTCAGAAAGTCTATGCCAATTTTTAAGAAAAATTAAAATCTAAATCTAAATTTATTTATAAATGGAACTTTGTCTGTGTGTGTCTGTGTGTGTGTGTGTGTGTGTGTGTGTGTGTATGTGTGTGTGTGTCTGTGTATGTGTGTGTCCATTACCTATAGACTCTGAAAGGCTGAACCGATTTTCTTGAAAATTTACACAGTTGTACTATAAGCATCTGCGAGTGTTCTTAACTAGGTTTTGTGTTGAGGTACCACCGATAAATATCAAAAATTGAAAAAATCAGGTTGTAGAAGGAGTGGTTCCATTTTAATCAAATTTGATACACTCATAAATAAAGACATAAGAAATGATATTCAGAAGTTTCAAGGTTGCAGTTCTTACAAAAGTACAGAAAATTGATATATATATAAAAGGCAAGATGTTTGTGTGTGTGTGTGTGTGTGTGTGTGTGTGTGTGTGTGTGTGTGTGTGTGTGTTTATCTGCGTGTATGTCTGTATTTTTTCAGCCCTTTTATTTTAGTTTTTGCTTCGGGTTTGGCTCTAAGTAGGTATAATTGTAGGTCTTAGTCTCAGCCATGATACCATTTACTCAGAGGACTTATTTCGCATTCAAAATTCAGTTTACCACGAAAAAACTTATTTGATATCGATACCAGGAAATCAAAATTTGATTTCCATCCATTCATTTTTCTTTCAATCTATGGTTTTGCTTTAACTGGAAACAACTATTGCTTTTTAGGTCTTTCATGCCAACATCCAAAGAGTTTGAGCTCCAGGACCATGGATTAGTTTTAAAGCTTTCATTACACCCAAGCAATGCCGGGCTATACTGCTAGTACATATATCTATATATATAAATATATAGGTTTGTTCAGAAAGTCTATGCCAATTTTAAGGAAAATTGAAATACTAAATAAAATCATGCCATTAAGCAAAGAACTCATTAAGGTGTTTTTTAATGTCATGCAAAGAATCAAAATTTTTACCATTCAAATTATTTTGCAAGAGCCTGAATAAATGAAAATCTGAAGGAGCAATGTCTAGTGAATATGGCAGGAAGTTAAATACATCCAAGCTAAGCTGTAACAAATTTTCTGGGTCAACAAATAAACATGAGGTCTGGCATTATCATGATGGAAAACAACACTTTTTCTTCAAGTGATGCCTTTAATTCATTCAGTTGATCAGTTACTTGGCAGTATCTCTTAGTATAGGATTCCTTTTCAATCTTACCAGATGCATAGCATGACTTCTTCTGGATAAAAACCTGGTTTGGGGGTGCTAAGTTTGGCACATCCACATTGAGGTGCTCTTAAATGATTTTCTAAACACAGCTTAGATGTGGCACAAGGCCAAAAGTGTGTGGCACCCAGTGAGTATCAAACTCATTACTCAGTAGTAATTGGTTTAGCAAGACAAGCTTGTTAACCATTATACCATGTTGAAGTAACTACAGGAGATAGAGATGATGGTTGATGTTGCATTTCAATTTTTGAAGATTGTGGCTGACAGGATATTGGTTGGTTGGTTGTTTTGTTTTTATGGCATATCAACCTTGGCAGGTCATTTATTGCCAACTAAATTTTTTATTTATTTATTGCTGGTAATATCTTTTCCTTTCAACAATTTATTGTTGTTTTTTTTATATAAGTTTTGTGTCTAGTAATACTTTTTCTTTTTGAGTATCAAGATTCATTGGTATTTGTTTTTAAGGGCAGGGTCCCCAAGTCCTACCCTTGTTATTTAACGCAGATCTGGAGGGAAGGGACGGATTAATACCTTTCCCAAGGGTACTGGTGTTTAAGTGAATGCAGGGTATTCAACTGGAATTCGAACTTGGCTCACTGATTTCTCTTTCCAAGCTGATATCCACAGCACCACAATGCACATCCATCACTAAACACTTACAGCACCTGGTATTCTCAAGCGATCACCCATTTAAGTACTGACCAGGCTCAACATTGCTTAACTTTGGTGATCGAGTGAGAACCAGTGTATTCAACATGATATGGTTGTAAGCCCTGACAGGATGTGCATTGTATTGTAATGGATATTGGCTCAGAATGAGAATTCAGAGGTCCAAGTTTGAATTCCAATTGGGTTCATTGCATTCATTTACACACAAATATCCTAGGAAAAGGTAGGAATCTGTCACGTCTTTGAATAGAAGGACAGACTGAGTTCTGTAGCCTTGATTAGCAACCAAACTACTGCAGAAAGAAATGGAAACCTATTATGAAGAAATCTTTTGCCTAGTCAGTCATGAATCATAAAAGACATTATTACCAAAATATGTGTCACGTATGGCACTTAACTGAGCTGACAGGAAAGCAAGAAACTGGAAAAGAGTTCCGCAGACAAGAAGTGCAAGAGAGCCATTTAAATATATTGAAAATACATTGAGAAAGATTATGGAGATATATGGCAAGTTATTTACAGTTATTTATTCAAAATATATTTTCTTATGAATATTGATGAACATTTTACCACAAAGAAAATACCGGAAAAATTGATTTTTGCCAACGTAGAAATATATCTTTGGGGACCAAAAAAAAAAAGTGCTTATATAGAAGTAAAGGTTTTGAAATTAAATTAAACTTGATTAAATAAAAAATAGGTATGTCAAAAGACAGAAAGGGATCAAATTAGTTGAAGATAAAATAAGTTCAAAACAAAAATTCCATTCTCAAAAGACAAGAAAATTTTTTAGCAAAAGTCAACGTTGATGACTTAATTTGCACAATCTTGACAAGAAGTGGTCGAAATTAGATTAAAAAAAAAGGAGGTGAAACGAAAACAAAGTTGTGTAAAAGGTAATTTGATAAATGTTGCAGACAATAATGAACCAGAGTTAAGGGCGGCAGAAAGAAACAGAAAAGAAACAAAAAGAAATTGGTTGGAACAAAGGTAATTGTTGTCACTCTTTATTTGAAATCTTGTTAGGTATCTCGTTAACTATCAAATTCTTTGAAGAATGATCTAAAAGACATAACACAGAAGCATTACTCGTGTTATACAAGTGTGAAGCAGGCTGGGTTCGCTTGCTTTCTTAATGACATTTCAAGAGGAAGTTGTTAAGAATCAAGTGGGAAAATCTCTAAATTTAACAGTAGAGCATAGCTGGATGTTAGGTTTAAAGTACTGAGGCCAAGGAGTTTGGTTTCAAATGATTTATATTTAAATAGCAAGGGTAACTGGCATTTTCTGGCTCAAAAAAGAATTATCAGTGATTAGCCATTTTTTTAAAATGCAGAATCCTTTCAGGATGTAGGTGATCCAGAGATTCCTTTCCTTTATTATTTGTGAATTAAAATGACTTCTTGGGAAAGATAGTGGAGTGATTTCTTGTTAGCTTTTTACAATAATGAAACCAGATTTTTCTTTCTGCTGGCTATGTAACCCATAGTTGAAGGTAAAATTGACAAACTCGTACCTTTCTCAAGAAATTTTATTTTAGTTTGAGAAAATTAATTCGTGCAATTATATAATTTTAAAAAATGGTTTGAATTTGACTGTTTTCTTTAATTTTTTTTTATAGTCATGTATTTTAACTTGAGAAAGGAGTATATCTTTTAAGAAAGGAGATATTTGAAAAAAATCTATAGTGCAGATTTATATTTTGGTAACATTCAATATTGGCATTCTCAAGTCAGTTACTTTTTCTTTAATAAATGTGGCATCCTTTAGATCAAAGTTGTAAGCTGAACTTATCTCTATGTATGATGAATGATAAGTTGTTGTGTATGAGATTCTTTTCACGTTCATAGATATATTAGAAAAACTTAAGAAAAAGTTAAGAAAATTTTGCTTTTGTCTTTATTCGTATTGTCTTTTTACAGATAATGTTTTTATTATGTGTAGCAATTCAGATAAATATCTGAATTTTTACACATACAAACAAAACCTGAATAGTGCTTTTGATGAGGAGGTCCTATGTGGTCGAGTAGGCTAAGGCACATCAGATCTAATAATGACGTATTAAAATGATAGCACATATCTTCTCTCAAAGCCAAGTTTTCTGATATCTAATTTGGAACATAAATTAGCTTCAATGAACTGTATTTTATTTATCTACCAGCTTTTTGGTGAAAATTTCAGTTTTTCTATTTGTATTTTTTGATGAATTATAATTCATAATTCAATGATTGAATAAGCTTCTATATTTGTCTATATTTCTGAGATGCGGTATTTAAAATATTTACATTGTTCAGACTGTTGTCCTCATCTTTATTGTAGTACCTGGCTACAGCAGTGATGAAAAAAACTTAGAGAGTTGAGTTAAATGGAGATAATTAAGATATATTGGAATTGGCATGACTCATGGAATGAGAACAATCTACCCTAGTGATCAGAATAAAGGGTTCCGTTCAAAATTCCAGACACCTGAAGAAGTTCAGATTGTACAAGAACTGAAATGTTGTGAATGTGACAATAAAGATGAGGACAGCAGTTTGAACAATGCAAATAATATAAGCTCCTTTTGGTGCATTATTAAATATTTGATCTGATATTGAATATTTTAGCTTAACAACCTTATGTAAAATGTTGTAATAACAATCAGGTAAGTAAGTATAAATGCATATCATTATTTAAAGAAGCAAACGGGTAAAATGAAAAGATTAAAAACTAACAAGGTTTTCCATTTCATTTAGGCAGACATTAAATGCATGAGAACATTGTCTTCTCTATCTTCCCTTTCTTTCTTTCTTTCATTCTTTCTTTCTTTTTTTCTTTCTTTCTTTCTTATTGTTATGAATAACTATTTTTCTCACAAAAATCAGACAGTTTCTGATATGATACAATACAAAATTGATCCCAACCTGGTAGCTCAACTCCAGTCACTTTCTCACTGGCGTAATATGGCTTCCTTGAGTCTCTTCTCCAAATACATTCATTGCTTTTGCTCTAACACACTTAGCTCCCTGCTGCCCCTACTGCATGTATTTACTCAAGCGACTAGACTAGCAGCTAGGTTCCACCCTTTTACAGTGAAACCAATCAAATGTAATCACAACTTCTACTCTAGCAGATTTTTGTTCGCACTTCTCACCTGTGAAATTCTCTTCTGTATACTTGCTTCCCTGAAAGCTACAATCTCTAAGAATTTAAATACAAAGTCACTTGCCATCTCTTATCTTCTTGACTCACATCCTTTCCTTGACCACCCTTGTATAATGTTTTTCCTTTCCACTTCACTCTCATGCACCTCTCTTCACACCTGTATTCTCATCCTTTTCTTACTCATTCTCTGACTCCCCTGTAACTTGTTCCTCTTTTTCACCAATCACCTATTATTTAACCCCCTGTGCACCAGTGGCAGTTCTGCTTTGCTTGGGGTGAAATGATTTAAAAAAAAACAAAAAAAACTTTTTTTACCCTCTTTTCTAACAATCAATACAGAATGGTCCATTATTTATTTGAAGTAATGACAGGGTTTAATGAACTTTCTAACTTATTAACAATACAAGAAGCAGACATTAAACTGACACAGGCATTATTACTTGCTTTTTCTTCCTTTTGTTTCTTATTATTATGTATGCTTTCTTTTTTTCACTAAAACCAGGTAGTGTTTCTCACAAATCTTATTTTGCCATCTTTCCTCACAATTATTACAGAATGGTTCGTTATTTATCTGAGGTAATGTTGGGGTGTAATGTCTACACTAATTTTCTAAGTCACTAATTATTAAGAAGAGAAGGCAATAAAAGAACAGGAATTAAGAAGACAGATCATTAACAATTGGCATTATGTTAAAATTTTTGAAGATCAAAGTTGACTTTGAAGCAAGAAACTAGAAGAGATTTCCAAATGTAAGAAGTGTGAGAAAAGAAACTGTTAGCAAAAGAATTTGAGGTTACATCTAGCCATTTCACTTGTAAAATGAGACCTTGCTACCACTCTAGTCAGTTAAGTGCCATATGTGATACATGCTTGGGTGATCATGTCTCGAAAGAGACATAATTGACTGGGCAGAAGATTAACCAGCAGTAGGTTGCTATTGCTTTCTGCAGTAGAATGGTTGTTGACTAAGGCTATAGAATCCATCTGTCCTGTTATTTAACACATAACTAGAAGAAAGAGATGGATTAATACCTTTCCCAAGAGTATTTGTGCATAAGTGAATGCAAGAAATTTAACTGGAATTTGAACTCGCCTCCCTGAATTGTTGTTCCTAGCCGATATTCACTGCACCACAAATGCACATCCTAGTCTGGTACTGTGCTTAAATTCATAAAGTCTAGGTACCACAGAGGAGGGTTCATCAGAACAATTATCATGAAAGTTTTTATAGAAAAGGCACAGAAGCCCCATTACAGTGGTGGGAAAATGGGTATAGCTGAGATGCCAGGTCAGGACCAATATTATTGCAGATTCTTTGAATTTCATCAAGAATCTCTAAATATATAGCAAAAGCACCAGACCATATGTGGCACCAATATTAAAAGCTTTGATGAATGGCAGACTTATAAATAAGAAAGAGATTTGGATGAGAAAAATTGTCTTGCATGACACAGTGAACTATCTTTCTTAGAAAGAGACATGTCAGTAATTGCCAGTATAGAATGTGGCCTACGTCTTTGATTCTGGCATAGTATGTGGTCGACCTGGTTAGCATGTGCCTTACTTCAGTAAGAGTATATTTATAGATATAAGTATTTGACTATTTATTGAAACTAATTATTTTTCCTAACCCTAACCCTAACCCTTACCAGACAGTTATAATACTTCCTTATAATATGCTTTTTAAGGTAGGCCACATACTATACTGGTAACAGAATTTTGTAGGCCACACTCAAAATGAAGGCCACATACTATATGAATGCTAAGTAAACGTATTAAAATCTTTCCTTTATTTTATGGTAGCAGAATGAATTTAAGTCTCTTGATTAATTTAATAAAATGATTCACTGACTGTAAAATAACACAAGCTTTGCAGCAATGCTTTCTTGCTCAAGAATTACATCTGGAATGAAATTTGGCTGTCAGTAATTCTGTTTGGCAATGCTAAATAATTGATGTCTTTGGCTTTCATTAATGTGTGACTTCATTAGTGATGCTAAAAGGATACTTGCCTTGTAAGCAGTAATACAAAAATAATCAAATTTGATACTCAAATATTTGTAGAAAATGTTGAACTAAAGGAAGACAAAATATTTAATTTTGAATTTTTATTAAGCATATATTCATTTATCATTTATCAAATAAATCAGTGACATTTAGAAAAGTAAGGAATATAATATATAAGAAATGTAATATAAATATATGACGGATGTGTGTTGTGGTGCATTGACTATTGGCTTCGAATGAGAAATCGGGGAGCCGAGTTCGAATTCCAGCTGAATTCATTGCATTCACTTATGCGCAAATACCCTTGGGAAAGGTAATAGTCCATCTATTCCTTCCAGTTATGGGTAAAATAACAGGACAGATTGGGTTTTGTAGCCTTGGTTGGCAACCAGTCTACCGCAGAAAGCAATGGCAACCTACTGCGGGATAATCTTCTGCCTAGTCAGTCATGTCTCTTTTGAGGCATGATCGCCCAAGCGTGTATCACGTATGGCACTTAACTGACTGAATATAAATATATTCTATGTGCTGTGTTGTGTCTCTCCCAGAAACTGGAACTAAGGTCAGCTCAGCATAGTTGCAGTACAAACTACAGGTGGGCTTTGTGTGTGTTGAACAAACACAAGTGTGTCAGAACAAGTGTCTGCAATAGGGAATAGCTTGCCACCTTCTCAAATTCTCAAATATGAGTTGCCAGCCATTTGATGTTTGTATTTAAGTAGATATTCTGTTTATAATCAAACAGTATATATATTTATTTCTACCGGCCTGATTATTTATGATAAATTTTGTTATGAAAATGTGTGTCATTTAGTAGAATTCGAACCTGCGACACCTATCAACATAAGGGAAACCACCAATTAATCTGGTGTGTCTTAGACCTCTTGACCATGAATGACCAATGTCTAAACAAAGTTAAATCAAGCCTATATAACACAATTTTTGGTTCTACGTAAATAACCATCTCTGCACTGAAATGTATCATAATGTCAACAAATGTAAGCATACAATGTTACAGAAATTCATGAAGATTAATGAAATGGTTTTAAACAACTGACAATTTGAAATTATTTGTTTAAACATTATTTTTGATTGATACTCTTATTTAAGTAGATATTCTGCTTATAATCAAGCAATCAGGAAATTTAAATGCAAAGTTAATACACATCTACTAACCACAGGCCTCTAGCTCTCTCCCCTCCCCTGTATAACCTTCCCTTTCTCTCCACCTATGTATCTGTCATCGCACCTGCTTTCTCAGCTTTCTATTGTTCCTTTCTAACTAGCTTGTACTCCTCACTCTTTTCTAATTAATCTTTATACATTTATGTAACCCCCTGCACATCAGTGGCGTTTCTGCCTTGCTCGGGGTGAAATGATTAAAAAAAAAACAAAAAAACACATATATATATATATATATATATATATATACTAAAAAATATACTTATTCTTCTATGTCTAGTGCCATACATGTAGGATAATATGTATATTTAATAATATATATATATATAATAGAGCTCTGTTCATACACTGAGCACTGTTTTATTAACACCTGAAAAATCATACTGTAAATATGTGCACCCTCATATGTATATTTATTATTTTTACATCACTATATATATATATATATATATATATATATATATATATATATATATACATATTTTTAATTTGGAAATTAATTATTTCTGCACCCTAGATTTTAAATGTTTGGTATCTTCAGGTGAGTTACAATAATAATAATAATAATAATAATAATAATAATAGGTTATTGTAAATCTCCTGAAGATACCAAAAATTTGAGACCTAGGTTGTGGAAATAACTCATTTCCAAATGAAAAATATTCAAAAGTTCTACAATATAAATGTATTTAAGATGTTTTAATACAACTGTGTACTGGTCTAATTTTATAATGACCAAAAACTAACTAATTATTTATATATATATGTATGTATATATGTGTATGTATTTATACAATATGTTTTCTATTCTTATGATATATAAAATGAAACAATAAGTTAAGAAATATGAAAAATCATTGCTGAGTACTCATTTTTTCAGTCATTTGTTAATGATATTTAATGACCAGTAAATGTTCCAGTAAGAAATATAAGAATATTTTTTCATATGCAATGAAACTAAATCTCTTAAAAATTGTAAAAGCTTCAAAAGATCAAGAAATATTTAAGAATATGCAAAAATATTTGAAATATTCAAAAGGTGTTAATTTAAAAAAAAAAATTAAAAAAAAAAATTAAAGGTAAATTATTCAAGATATGAAATCATCTTTGAAAGATTAAGTTTTGTTAACATAATAAAAAAGGTGTTAAACATTCTGATATATGCCAATTAGAAAAAAAAAATACAGAAATATTTTAAAGGTGAGAAAATAAATTCCACTATGTAAGAAATAAAAGTTCATGAAAACATAGAAAATTTGTTTGACAAATGTGAGAAAAATATATGTAAAAATTGAAAATAGTAATAAATTTTACATATTCAAAGAAAGAAAATTTTCTGAAAACTAATGTTGAAAAATCCTAAAAGAAAATTGAGAATATTTTGATTATTAAAATGTGTAAAAAATACAGAAAAAGAAATAAAATAAAAAAATGCAGAAAAAATAAAAAATTGAGCACATTAAAAATTAAGTAAACAAAAATCTTGAAACTTGTTAAATAAAATTAAAAAATACAGACAAATTTTAGAAAGAGTAAAGATTTTAGAAATATGCATAAAAATTCAAAAAAGCTAAATGATGCTGAAAAAGAGAGGATAAACACAACTAAATTCAAGAGAATATTAAAAAATTAGGGTCAAAGGATGAAGAAGTCAAAAACAAAATAGAAAAAATTTCAGAGAATGTAAAGTTTTTAAAAGGCCAAATATGTGAGAAAGAAAAAAATTTAAAGATGGAAATGTGTGAACAAATTTCAAAGAATAGAAAATTTAAAAAGACTGAAATATGCGAACGAATTTCAAAATTAAAACAAAACAAAAAAAACGTATTCTATATATACACAAGGAACAGTTCAAAAGAAATGTAAAGCAATTCATCTTTTTTCATATCTATTTTTTTTTTGTTTTATTGTTTATGTCTTAATTCTCTGTGAAATATTTTTCCTTGCTAATTTCTCACTTTCAAAAATGACAAAACCAATTCAGGGCCAATGTAGAAAGCTTAGAACAGAAATGACACAAAGAAATGTAAAATATAATACACTTTGAATGTTGTGCTAACAATATTTTTTTTGTTTCTTTAAAAAAAATAAATCAAAAAGATATAAAAAGATAAATTGAAAAGAACGAGAATTTCCTCAAGCTAGGAAAAATATCCTTTCTGTTTATGCAGGGGTAGTGATGAATGTAACAGTAAAATTTTGATAATGTCAAATTTTTTTTTACCTCATTCTTTCACTTTAACATGATTTTTTTTATTCTTCTTTTTCTTCTTTTTTTTTCTTCTTCTTTGTCTTCTATGTGCTGGGTCCTTTCAGGATGTTGGTGATTATAGCTCTCCACAACTTCCTGTTCTTTTAACCTTTAAAATGTTTCCATTCATTTCAGCTTGATTCAAATCAATTTCATTCCGGATATCCAAATGAAATTGCATTCCGTTTTGTATTTCTCCTAGAAATCTGACTGGGGACCTAACCTTCTATATATATATTTTTTCACCCTTTTTTTATTGATTGATTTTTTCTTTTTGTTTCTTTTAATTTTTTTCCCAAATCACCACACCCAATTTTGAAAAAAATGTGGGTAGTAGAAAGAGATGAGAGGAGGGGAACAAGGAACTTTGAGAAATAAGTAAATGACCCTCCCTTCAAGACTATAGGCAGAAGACTGACAGTGTTGAGAAGGCTCAAAAGAAATTACTGAATATAGAACATCACAACAATAAATAAAAAAATATATATTTCTTTATTTTATCTTCAAGTTTCATTTTGTGCATTTTTTTTTCTAGATATATCTTATTTTCTAATTTATGTTTTTCCATATTTTTTTTTAAGGTGGGCAAAGTGGAAGTTTGTGGTGGGGGTTGATTTCCTGCAGCTTCTGGGTTCAGTGCCCACACAGCTCAACACAAAACTGTGTGACATTACAAGGGAGAAGAGTGGGTTAGGGAAAATGAAAAGAAAAGAAAAGAATTGGTGAAGAAAAGACATTCAGGAATGGTGAATCTCCACCCTCAATCTCACTTGGTGGTGCCAACAATCCCAAAGTTGCAGAGGAATATTCTCCCACTATATCCTCCTAATTGCCCAGTTTCAGCCAACCAGAATAAAACCTTTGAACTAGGTTCTTCTCATTAAAGAATTATAATTGGGGTGCTGGGTTGGGTGTAGCTGGGTCAGGGGTTGGGGGTTTCACGTTCTGGGAAGCATTCATCTTGCACATAGCATAAGCCAATTGCTTCATAAGGCAGGGGAGAAACAAGGGGTCCTACTTAAGGGGACCTATAGACAGAGGGATGACGAATGCAAAATATGAAATAATAATAATAATAAAAACATCATGTGTAATCTAGAATATCAAGCATAATAATATGAATGCTACTAAATTATTATTTTATTACTGAGTTCTTCTATACACTGTGTCCCTTCAAAATGTTGGCAGTGATGGCTCTCCACAATTTCCTATCCTTTATAACTCTTAATAAATTTTGTCTTTATGTTATCTCTCCTAAACCTTGTTCTGTCATTCATTTACAGAAGCTTATTCTTCTCAATGCAGTGTCCTTCAGAAATTGGCAGTGATGGCTCTCCACAATTTCCTATCCTTTATAACTCTTAATAAATTTTGTCTTTATGTTATCTCTCCTAAACCTTGTTCTGTCATTCATTTACAGAAACTTATTCTTCTCTGTGCAGTGTCCTTCAGAAATTGGCGGTCATGGCTCGCCACAATTTCCTGTCATTTCTAGAGCTTAATGAATTTTGTTTTTTTCTTTTTGTTATCTCTCCTAAACCTTGTTCTGTCATTTATTTACACAAGCACATTCTTCTATGTGCTGTGTCCCTTTAAAACATAAGTGGTTATGGCTCTCCACAATTTCCTGTGATTTCTAGATCTAAATAAATTTATCTTTTTGCTTTCTCTCCTAAACATTTTTCTGCTATTCATTTACACAAGCACATTCTTTTCTGTGCCGTGCCCCTTTAAAATATTAGTGGTTATGGCTCTCCACAATTTCCTGTCATTTCTAGATCTGAATAAATTTTGTCATTTTGTTATCTCTCTTAAACCTTGTTCTGCCATTCATTTACTCAAGCTCACTGGGTAGGCTATCCGTTGTTTTTCGCTGTTACTCTTGCCTTCAATCTGTCCTGTGAGTATCAAATTTTCTAAGCCCTCTTTCTTCATTATGTGCCTAAGAAATTTCAAAACTCTCTTTTTGATGTTAAGTATAAGTGTCCATTTTGTTTCCATTTTCTCTAAAACTTATTCATTGCTCACATGTTCAGTCCATAGTATTCTCAGCATCCTTCTGTAGAACAACATTTTTATTACTTCAAGTCTCTTCTTCATCTGTAATAGGAGGACTGATTCAGTAGACTTTGTTTCTAACAAAATTTTCCTGTGTCTTATTACTTTGCATAGCTTTTAAAAAGCACCTTTTGCTATTCAATGTTTGCATAGTATGTGGTTTCCTAAGGCTATATATGGTTTTCATTTTAGAGTTTTTCCTTTTCCTAGACTGGTTGACAACTAAAGCTACAGAGTCCAGTTTGCCCTGCTATTTGACTCATAACTGGGAAAGAAGGGCTTCTAAATAAATTTTAATTATTGGTCATTTGGTTAAAGGAAGTCAGTTGGACTGAGGTCTTTTCAACACCTTATAAAATCAACACTGCATAAGATCTTTATGAATACTCTGTTTATATTGTATATATAAACAATTTAGCAATGTTTAAACTTTATGTCCACAAAAAAAGCAGCATGTCAGAAGGATGGCTATTCCTTTGACACGGCTATTACTGTATACACTTTTGACTCCCTCAGCAATATTTATTTTTGTAGAAATAATGATAAAAATTTTCATAAAATCCAAACATATGAAAATGTATTTGATCATAAATTTATAAAAATTCACTGCTTTACTTTGTCCCTCTTGGTTTCAATATGTCATGTGAGTGACAAATTCTCTAAGCACTTTCCTCATGTGCCTTAAAAATTCCAATTCTCATTCTGCTTCTAAGTAGAAGTGTTCTTTTTGTTTCCATTTTCCTTTAAACATTGTTGGTACTCAAATGTTTAGTCCATTGTATTCTCAACATCCTTCTGTAGAACCACATCAAATCAAAATAACAAATACAAAATAGTCTTCTAAAAGAAGAATATGTGTGGTAAATATTAAGTGGATACTGAACTATTAATTATATGAAAATAGTGTTTATGCTGAACGTGAAAAATCCTTAAAATCAATATGATCTATCTTTTTCATTTGCATTGAACTTGTGCTGAAAAGTTCTAAGCCTGTTAGAAGGTATCTATCTATCTATCTATCTATCTATCTATCTGTAAACATACAGCAGTTCAAAAATTTGGCTGACTGTTCCATACAGTACTTGTGCTTTGTCCACACTCTATCTATCTATCTATCTATCTATCTATCTATCACATCATCCTCAGTTGGGATCATTGTGAACTCCATGATGTTTTCAATGTCTGCATAGTTTATGCTTTGCTATGGCAATATGTGGTTCTCAATTCAGAGTTTTATTTTTTTCTAGACTTATTGACAACTATAGTCCAGTTTACCCTGCTATTTGACTCATAATTGGGAAAGAAGGGATTCTAAAATAAATAAATTCTATTAATTGGTCATTTGGTTAAATTTTATAGGAAGTTGGCTGGATTGAGGACTTTAAAACACCTTCTTATAAAAATCTACACTGCATGGAATTTTTATGAATACTCTGTTTATATTGTATATATAAACAATTCAGCAATGTTTAAATTTTAAACTGTGTCAAAAAAGGATGGCTATTCTCTTGACACCACTATTACTGTATACACTTTTGACTCCCTCAGCAATATTTATTGCATCTAGAAAATGATGACAAGAATTTAAATAAAACCCAAACATATGAAAGTGTATTTATGAAATCCAAACATATAAAAATGAATTTATTATTAAAAAGGATTTTTGGGAGTATAAAGATTAAACATTACCAGCAATTCTTTACAGGTATGTATAACATAAAACAAAATATAAACACTTAACATAGAATAAACAAAAATATAAACTTTACTAAGAGCTGTAAAGGACAGGAGATTGTGGAGAGCCATGATCACCAACATCCTGAAGACACATAGAAAAAATACAAAATGCTATATCTTCAATGTGATGTTTGTTTATATTTGATAAATAAATAAGATTCATTTTATTAACTGAACAAATATCTTGATTAAATTTATCTTTTGGGCTATTGCTGTTAATTTTTTAGGGCCAAAGAGGAAGGATGCCTTTATACAACAATTCTGACAGACATGTTACTTTACTTGACCTCTTTTTTTACCTGCTTTCTGGATTCTTGTTGCACGTGACAACTTTGTTCTCTTGGCAGCTTGGGTTATGCTGTCATGTTTATAGATATCTCTTTCTGCCCATTCAAAGGACATCATTTTGTTACGAATACACTGTTTGGGATCTAACTCATGATTTTCTTTGTGACACAACTTCAAGTGAAGTTTTTAATCTTCCTATTGAAAACTGTGCCATTAAGGTTTATTCTTCGGTGAAAGTTTGCTTGAAGTCTTTTGTCACAGATGGAAATACCAAATAAAATCAGTCTTCTTCTTGGTTAACTCCTGCCAATATAATATCTGCTATATTCCACAGGAATCACTTCTTCCAACTATACTAGTATGATAGTTTTGATCATAACAGATGCTTCTTTGTATCTGTTTGTAATGAGTGTAATCATGTCCTCAATGAGACCAAGTGACTGTTCACTGATAGAATGAGATGCTGTAGGGCCTCTCATTGGTTTGATCCTCATGATTACTGGTAGCTCTGTAAGCATGTGTCAAACAAGGGCAAAACCTTAATTCCTCCTTCCTTTAATCAACTGAAGTGTTGTTATCTATTGCTGGTAAAGTGGAATGCATTGCTTGTAAATTCTCTTCCAATTCCTCTCTTGACTTGTGGTGAATACAGAATTAAAATAACTCTCTTCTTTTTGTTGTTTACAAATTTCGCAATCCAGTGTGAAATCTAATTTTGATCAATAAGAAAAAGTATTGACTCCATACTGAAGAAACAAGACAAAGCCAAATTTTACAATCTTGTGTTAATTATTTTCTAACCAATGAAAGGGAATGATTTACAAAACTGAGAGAAGTTAAAAAGCATGTGTGAAAAGTGTCCTTTGTTATACATATAGAGAAAGAAAGTTGAATCAGTCAGATGGGAGTAGTGATCAGATAAGACACTGCCACAATGTAAGAGAGAAATTTCAAACTGCTGAACCAGACATGTCTTGTTTACATACATTCATTCTCCCTTTCCTTCTTGCATGCTATTCTCCTTTATCTCTACTTCTTTGTCCTCACAATTCTCACCGTCAACAAAGAAGAAGACAACAACAAGACACTTCAACTGACTCCTAAAAATTAATGTCAAAAAGTACAATTTTCCTTTATTGCTTTACTTTCCTTTTCACTTTCTCATTGTCCGCAAAAAAAAAAAAAAGGAAGGAACACAGACTTTATTACTACCCTGTTAATCTTTTTCTGCATAGACACATTTCACTACAACTACAAACTCTGGATTCATTTAACTCCTTACTACACTTTCTTTGTGAACAGTTAATAATCTTACTTTCTACAAAATGGATGTTATTCTGTTCTCTAAATAAATTTCCGCTTAAACATACAAACAAAACACTTTTCTTCTTTCCAACCTTCTGATGATGATAATCCTAACTTGTGAGGAGTTTGGTTATGTTTGGCACGAGGAAAATTTAATAAACATGATCGAGCTTCCTATAACTCATCAAGTATCTTTACCTGATTTTTCCCTCTTCAAAAGGAATCTTTACTGTGTAATATACACTACCGGCCATAATTATTAGGCCACCCCAGTTTTTTTTTAAATAAATGATGTATTTCATACTATTTTTACTATTTATTGCCAAATGAAAATAGAATGGTTCTTTTGTCATTATTATTTGCAAAATTTTACAAGGAAGCAAAGATGAACTTGTCTGAATCACCCTAAATTTTCTTCATTTTTTTCGTTGATGAAACTGCAATATAGGTAATTATTAAATATTTATAAATTCATTTGATGCACATGTTATTGTGCAGTATTAACGAAAGAACCATTCTATTTTCATTTACAATTATTCACTTGGTAATAAATACTAAAAAAATAGTATGAAATACATCATTTTTTTAAAATACTGGGGTGGCCTAATAATTATGGCCGGTAGCGTACATATAATTTCATCCATAGTTTCTGCCATCACCTTCAATCTAGATCTCCACGAGGCATGTGAACTTGATGATATTTCTGCAATTGCCCTAAGGATATGTGCTTCTGAACTGGTTCTTATCCTCTCTAAGGTCTATAACAAATGCTTATATTTAAGTACATTTTTAATCTAATATTATTTCTTATTACTATAAATATTATTTTCAGTGGGTACATGTGCTTGAATTGCTATTTGTGTTTTTCATTTTCTTAAACATTGTAATAGTAAGACTTCTGGAAATTGTTATAATTTTCACTGTTTAAGACAATAAACAACACAGATATAAATGCAAACATGTGTACTAACTAAAAATATAAGTATTTTTTAGTGTGCCCACATTGCTACCAAATATGACACAAGGTCAATTTAAAGTGTGTCTAATAGCAATACCATAAAAAATTAGCCAAGCATCAGCACTTCCTTTTTCAGGAATGCCTCAAATGCTAGACAATAAAACCAGCTCCTAAAGTATTGCTTGTGGGAAAGGAACACAGGGAGGGCGTGGGCTTAATTATTTTTTAAGCTTCCTCAAATTAATATATATATATATATATATATATATATATATATAGACATATATATATATATATATATATATATATATATATGTCTATATTTTATATAGACCTATATATATATAGGTCTATATTTTATATATATATATATATATATATATATATATATCAGAAAAGTAAATAGGGTTGTTTGTTCAACAAAACGACATAAAAAAACACACCAAAAAGCATGCAGACACACATGTGCATGCACAAACGCATACACACATGCATACATGCACACACGCAAAACAAAAACAAAACAAACACTCCTCTTTGCTGTTTTTATTGGCAATGAAATTTCCTAAATGCGTTTTCCATTATTAACATGCTAGTGAAGGAAGAAAAAACATTTGCTTGTCAACTTAACTATATAAACAAGGACTTGGCCCTCAGAAACAAAAGGAACCCGATATGTAAAACCACAAATTTATTTGCCTGAAGAGAGTCAATCTTAGACTCGAAACATGTGTAGCATCACAAATATCATTAAGGACACTTAAAAAATCGTAACATATATAATATTTTTAAAAGCAATAAATATACACTTTAAATAATACGTTCATGGCCTCTCACACTTTTTATTCTATATATATGTATATATATATATATATATATATATATATATATAAGAAGAACATTGGATGACACAGAAAGGAGGCTTCAAGGTAGAAACAATAAAAATTGCTCAATATATATATTGATGAAGAAAATGTAGAGCAAAATACATGCAGTAAGTAAAAAAGTAATAGTCCACTATACCACCCAGGTATCTACCATTACGTATCATAAGGTAATAGACATATTACCTGATGGTAGAATATATATATAATTCGATTTCACTTTTGTTTTTAATTTTATTTGGAGTTGGATTTTTTTTTTTTTTTAATCATATCACCCCGAGCAAGGTGGTAACGCAACTGATGTGCAGGGAGCTATGTAAGAGTGAAAAGATTGGAAAAAAGAAAGCCGGAAACCACATCCTGAACAGGGAACAAGGGATGAGCCTCTACACCTGTACAATAGACGTGGGTGGAGTGTGAACTGGGCGATAGTTTAGTTTTTTTGTGAGATATTACTAAGAACAGCCATAAAACAAGCATATATATATATATATATATATATATATATATATATACACACACAGCATAACCCTGATATAAGAGAGTCGCAACGACCGGGTGCATGTTCTCTTTTATCCGGGTTTCTCTTATATCCGAGTTTGGTCTATTTTATATACATTACCACATGCTCTAATTTGGGACCTGAGAAAATCTCTCTTATATCCGAGTTTATCTTATATCCGGATCTCTTATATCCGGGTTATAAATACATACATATATATATATATATATATATATATATATTATTATTATTATTATTATTATGCTGATGCATAATGATGTTATCAATAAAAATTCTGTTCTTGAAGAATGGTATTGGAAAGATTCCTCCCAACTCAAGAAAGGACTTTTCAGAGAATCCTTGCTGAATAAAGGATCACACTTTTCTGGATGTCTACCATCTTGGTTTCAATTCATTCTGAGAAAATTGAGTTTGCATGATTATTATCTATTTTAATGGCTGCCTAAGAAAATGAGAAAAGTGAAAATTCATTTTCACTTTTGTAGTCATCAATCCACATCATTTTCTGACACAAGCCGTCAAGTGATAAGAATCCTATTTAAACATTTTTTAAAAATTTAAATAAAAATGTCTACATCTCATTAAAACAGAAGCCATTAATTTGATGAATTTGGAAGACGATTAAACCAAAATTACTTACTTTTTTCTTCTTTTTACAAGAGTGATTTCACTTTCTTATGCAATTGTTGTAGAAGCAAGCAGCTTGTATAGTTAATAACAGACAAACAAAGACAAAATATTATGGTAGGCTGTATATGACAAAATATTTGTGATAAATCCAAGTCACACTTTGCCACTGAGGCGTATTGGCTGTCAAACAAGCCCAGTCTATCTTGCTATTTATTCATAGTTATGGAGAGAAGTGATAGAGTCAGACCTTTCGCAAGAATATTTGTGCACAAGTGAATGTGTAAAACTTGACAACATTTTAAACATGGATCTCTGATTTCTCATTCTAGGACTCATTCTTTCTATCATCTGAACATCCAAGCTTACAACACCTGGTATTCCCAACCAATCAACCATCTAGGCACTGACCAGACTCAACATTCCATAAATTCAGTGATCACACAAGAACTGGTGTTTCAACATGATATGGCCATAAACACTGAATTTAAACAAGCTGAAGAGTGTTAACAAGTTGAGTCTAATCTAAATTTAAACTTATTTCTAAATGTAACTTTGTCTGTGTGTGTGTGTATGTGTATGTGTGTGTGTGTCCGTTACCTATAGACTCCAAAATGGCTGAACCGATTTTCTTGAAAATTTACACAGTTGTACTATAAGCATCTGCAAGTGTTCTTAGCTAGACTTTGTGTTGAGGTACCCTTGATAAATATAAAAAATTGATAATCGAAAAAATCAGGTTATAGAAGGAGTGGTCCAATTTTAATCAAATTTGATACACTCATAGACAAAAACATAAGGAACAATATTCAGAAGTTTCAAGATGGCATATATAAAAGGCAAGATGTTTGTGCGTGTGTCTGTTTATCTGCCTGTATGTCTGTATTTTTTCAGCCTTTTTATTTTAGTTTTTGCTTCGGGTTTGGCTCTAAGTAGGTATAACTGTAGTTCTTAGTCTCAGCCATGATACCATTTACTCAGAGGACTTATTTAGCCTTCAAAATTCAGTTTATAATGAAAAAACTTATTTGATATCGATACCAGGAAATCTAAATTTGACTTACATCCATTCATTTTTCTTTCAGTCTACGGTTTTGCTTTAACTGGAAACAAATATTGCCAAAGAGTTTGAGCTCCAAGACCATGGATTAGTTTTAAAGTTTTCATTACATCCGAGCATCACCGGACTATACTGCTAGTGAGTTTATATAAGAGCTAATGACCAGCATGCAGCTAGGAGATGGGAACCTCATCTAAAAAAAAAAAACAAATAAAAAAGCCAGTGATTTTAGAATTATCTGACATGTGGTCCACAATTCACCAGTACAGAACATGGAGCTATGAAGGAGAGTTTTGTGCATTGCAGGGTACAGACAATTGACATTTTAAGAAATTCACTTGTGTAGATTGTTTATCAAAAACTTAGAATTTACTGAACAGTCATCTGTTGTTTTGGATGAAATAATCTATCCATACATAAATCTAAAAGTAAATCTGTAGCTTAATAATGAAGATAGCATTTATTTTATACAATATATATATTTTCAGCATAATCTCCTTTGTCAATGCATTTAATTCAGTGCTGAATATTATTCATATTATTCATATAGATCAAACATTAGAAAGAGAGAATTTTGGATCAAAATTCAGCTAAAAATCAACTTAGTCAACAAATTTATTAATTCATTATGTAAATATATATATATTAACAAATATGAACATTATGCTACATCTATAACACAACTCAGACTTTCATGAACTATGAAATCATCAAGTTCATATTATGAACTACCTGTTGCAGGATTATATATATATATATATATATATATATATATATATATTATAAGAAAGTGAAAGAACACATAGATAAAAACCCTTGTAGATTAAACCCCACTCTTTATGTAGTGATATAATGCTTTTATAAACCATTTTAATAACAAAATTGCAAGATATAGAGACATGGAAAGCCATGATTGCCTATGTCCTGAAAGAACAATCACATAGAAGAAGAAGAAGACTTACTCCTTATACCATCATTTCAGTTCATATTTGAACTATATTCAATCCCAATATTTGGACAGCAACCTTTTTAAACATATTTTGTCAAATATGCTAAAAAAGGAAAATTTGATTAATCTTTTTATTTAGTCCTTTCTGCATTCTTAGATATTCCATTTGGTGGAAGGAAAGGAGTGCAACATATATATATATATATATATATATATATATATATATATATATATATATATAAAGAGGAAAACAGTACTTATATTTTACTGGTAATGGTAAAATATAAGTACTGTTTTCCTTTTTATATATTTTATACTTGCCCTGTATTTTGTGTATATTTTATAGATCTACATCGAGCACACACACACACACACACACACACACACACACACACACACACACACACACACACACACACACACACACACACACACACACACACACACACACACACATATATATCCAAGTGAATAAGGAACAAAGAAAAAATTGACAATGTTCAAAACATTAATTTAAAACAGTGCTCAATATAAAATAGGGTGATGAATATTTATTATAAATCATAGTTTAGAACACGTACAAATTATCATCTACTACAAAGTGTACATTTTGTTTCGACATACTGTTAACTGAAAATTACATCAAATACTGTCACATGTAGAGATATCCGTCAACACAGCTATAAAAAACAATATCTCTACACATGACAGTATTTGATGTAATTTTCAGTTAACAGTATGAAAATAGCGTTCTTGAAATTCTTTCAGTTGTTAAGGACATTTTGTTTTGTTATTATTAGATACTTAGTTTTTCAGTAAATTCATTTCATTTTTTGCCTTGAAAAAGTCCACATTGGATGAGATGTGTTGGCAACTATTACAGTTTTCCCATTGTCTCTTTTATTTTTAAATATTGTCTTTTTTTACAGGTTAACTTTGAGAGATTTTTCAAATATATATATATAATTAGATAATTCTGGTTATATATATATATATATGTGATAGAATGATTTTGACTATATATATATTTTTTTTTGGCTTTATATATATATATATATATATATGAATGATAGTTTAAGGAACAAATAGAAAATGTTTAGAAATCTGAAATGTTTTGTGTTTATTAAAGCTTTATCAGTGAATGAAATAGGGTAAGGAAAAAGAACGCACACCCATACACACATACAAATTGACATTATCATCTGAATTCTGCACAGGCAAAATTATCATACACATACTGTTATGAATTATGTACAAAATGCTGCTTGACAAGACAGATGCTTGTGAGGTCTGTTCAAATGATGAAAAACAAAAAACACAAAAATTAAAAATGGTGCAAGTTTTCATTTTCTCCTCTATATTTCATTTTCTGATTGAGTTATAAAGTAAAACATGCCAAATTTCGAAGATGAAGGAAATACTGGAAGCAACTGAAATGTGGTTCTACAGAAGGATGCTGCGAATATCATGGATCGAGCATGTGAGCAATGATGAGGTTTTTGAAAAGATGGAAACTAAATGGAAATTAATATTGAGCATCAGGAAGAGACAACTGAAGTTCCTGGGACATGCAATAAGGAAGGAGGGCTTGGAGAACCTGATACTAACAGGCCAGATAGAGAGAAAAAGAGACAGGGGAAAGCAGTGGATAACATATTTGAAGGGCCTGAGCAGGTGGATGACAGAACAGAGCTTGTGTGGTGTAACAGGAGAAAGCGTGCTAAGAGCCACCAGGGATAAGGAGATGTGGGAAGCCATGATCACCTACATCCTGAAAGAACAAGGCATATAGAAGAAGAAGAAGAAGAAGAAGAAGAAGAATTTACTTCTTACACTATCATTCTGTTGGATTTCAATTCATATTTGAACTATATTCAGTCCCAATTCATGTATATGTATATATATATAGATACAGATATGTTTCTTATTCCTATAAATGATATTTTTAGTGGGTACATGTGTTTAAGCTGACATTTTTGTTTTTTATTTTATTAAATGGGGAAATTGATGTCAACTGGCCAAGACCCAGAAAGCCTTACTAAAGAAAAATGTATTTCCTGGCAAGAATTGAAACTGGGTTTTTTTTTTTCATCAGAGAATTTATAATATATATATATATATATATATATATATATAAAGGGTGTGATGAATAAATTGTCGTTTAAATTATGCAAAAATGAAAATAACACAGACATCTCATTTTAACAAATATACAGAGTGCGCTGGATAAATTGTTGTCTAAGTTATGCTAAAAGGAAAATAACACTGACATCTCATTTTAACTGAAATATTTATCAAAATTACACAAAAATATCTTGAAATACTAAAGAGTAAATTTATTCAATAAAATCACCATTGGCTTCAAACAGGCTCTTTGAACAACTTTGGAATCTCCTGCATCTCTTCTGGATGGTCTCCTTGGTGAATGCTGCCATAATACTTGCTTTCAGTTCATCTTTGGTGTAATAAGGAGTTTTCTTAGTCTTTCACTCAACTGCACCCCAACATAATAATCAAGGTGGATGCAGTCTGGGGAGTTAGGTGGCCAGTTGTAAGGAGTGATGTGGCTACAGAAATTTTCTGACAGCCATGACTAGGTTCTGATGTTTGTGTGGCATGGTGCAGGGTCCTGTTGCCAGACATAGGGTCTTACAGCAGCCACCCTCTTGACCTAGGACAGCACTACCTTTTCAAGTCACTTGATGTAGGCCTCTGTGTTGAGTCTGAGGCCCTGTGGCATGATGAATGGAGGCATAATGTTGCCATCATTTGTGATCACCTTAAACACTTTGTAATCATTAAATTTTTTCTAAATATTTCTGTACTGTCCTCAGATTGACACCCAGACACTGTGAAATATTCATATTGGAGCTTCCAATATAAATACCAAGCAGTACAGCATGCTGGTTCCAAATTTCTGGCAGAGTGAATTGTTGTGGTGCAGTGGATATTGACTCAAAACGGAGAGCCGATTTCGAATTCTAGTTGAATTCCTTACATTCACTTACGCACAAATACCCTTTGGAAAGGTATTAATCCATCTCTTCTCTCCAGTTATGGGTTAAATAATAGGACAAATTGGGTTCTCTAGCCTTGGCTGGCAACCAGTCTACCACAGAAAGCAATGGCAACCTACTGCAGGATAATCTTCTGCCCAGTTAGTCATGTCTCTTTCGAGATATGATTGCCCAAAAGTGTGTATCACGTATGGCACTTAACTGACTGAATTACATCATGCTGCTATTTTTCTCACAGATGGTGCCCAGCTAACCCTTCTACAGGGTGTCCATAGAGACCGTGTGCACTTTAAAAATTTATAACTTTATTTGTATTTGTGATAGAAATAATCTGTAAAAAATGAGCTTGAACAATTAAACTTAAAAGATAATACAGTGTTTCAACAAGATGGAGCTCCTTGTCACTTTGCTCTGTGTGTTAGACAGTTTCTGAATTAGAAATTACCTAACAGATGGATCGGAAGGGGTGGACCATTTTATTGGCCTCCACGTTTGCCAGGTATGACTCCATTATATTTTTTTTAATATGAAAACAAATGTGTATGCAACCAAACCTAGTTCATTAGAAGATTCGAAAGCTAAAATAACTAATATGATTTCAGGCATTACTGTAAGTCAGTTGGCAAATGTTTTCCGTGAACTGCAAAATTGTATTCCCCTTTGTATTGCTAATGATGGAGGACATGTGCAAATTTAAATAAAATTTCAATAAAACCTTAAAATATATAGATTTACTTCTTTCTAATCCTTTTTACAAATTATTTTTATTGCAAATGCAAATAAAGTAATAAATTTTTTAAAGTGCACATGAACTTTATGGACACCCTGTATAATGTGCAGTTAACAAAATAAAAACCAAACAAATGCATGTATGAAATTAAAAATATAAAATGCTGACAATTTACCCATGTACATTTATTGATGTAATGAATATATAATGAACATGGACAGTACCTTGTTTCCCCCACACTGGAATGTGATTAGCTGGTATCATCCATATATATAGATGAAGACAAGGACGTCCAGAGTGAGTGAGAGAGATCTACCAGTCTTTCCACTAGAGTTCTAGAGATCTACTAACTACGCCTACATCTCAGGACACTGCATATAATGATTATGACTACAAACTAGATTGTTCTACCCAATTACATTTGCCTTAACCACTTAACAACCTCATATTGATATATATCCCATTCCAGGACATATCATTTATATATATATATATATATATATATATATATATATACAAGAAATCTAGAAGCGAGCCACCTAGTGTGAACCATAGTGTGAACCGCAGTAAGTGGTGGCTTGCTTCTAGATTTCTTGTATTCTCACTCTACTTTCGTACTTTTGTACTTTCGTATTGAGCTCTTTATTGTTAAGGTTTTGTCTTGGGGTTCTTTTTTCCTTTCTAACGGGCACTAGACGTATTGTTCTTGTGTGCTGTTTGTTTCTTTTTTTTTCTCTCCCCATTATTTAACCCACAAGGTAGTTCTCACCGGGTTACAAGACGGTTTAAATTACTGTTAAGTTAGCACTATTTCCGGAAGTTTAGTCTGTTATTATTAGTGTTGCCTTACTGTGATTAGGTTCATTACTATATAGATGTGCGTTGTGGTACAGTGGATATCGGCTCGGAACGAGAAATCGGGGAGCCGAGTTCGAATTCCAGCTGAATCCATTGTATTCACTTACACGCAAATACCCTTGGGAAAGGTATTAATCCGTCTCTTCCTTCCAGTTATGGGTTAAATAGCAGGACAGATTGGGTTCTATAGCCTTGATCGGCAACCAGTCTACCGCAGAAAGCAATGGCAACCTACTGCGGGATAATCTTCTGCCCAGTCAGTCATGTCTCTTTCGAAACATGATCGCCCAAGCGTGTATCACGTATGCCACTTAACTGACTGACTATCTATATATATATATATATATATATATATATATATATATATATATGTATATATAATATAATATAATTATATAGTTATGTCAATTTTTCATTGCTACATGGGAATTTCTATGTTTCGAGATTAATTCTCATCATCAGGCAATGCTGGTGTGGTTGTGCAGACGATTTGATGATGAGAATTAATCTCGAAACATAGAAATTTCCATGTAGCAATGAAAAATTGACATAACCATATAATTATATTATATTATATCAAGCTCTATAATACTCATTATATTGAGCACTGTTTATAATAAAATAAATGCCAGAGCACTCAAAATATAAAAAAAAACCTTGAGTCCTCTTCACTTGGAATATATATATATATATATATATATATATATCTTTAACCACACATACACATGACACATGTGTACTTGCGTATTTGGTCAGAAATCCCTCTTTTATCCAAATTCTTAGTGACTGACAAGGTACTGTGGATAAGCTTTTTATTCAATTTCTCTTGTGTTCGTATAAGTGATTTCATTTCTTTATACAAAATGCATAAAAACTGTTCAAATGTTTTATATATTCAAGTGCCTTTGGTTCTTCTATTAGCCATTATGAAGGATATTTTTTTTTAAATGAATGTGTGTGTGTATAAAAAAAAGCAAAAAGTAAAACAGGAGAGAAAGAAAGAAAAACAAAAAGGAAGGAGAGATACATATGAAATAAAGAGAGTAGGAAGACAGGAGAGAAAGAAAGAGCTAAGAGGAGAGAGCCGATGATAATGGTTCAGAGAGAAATATTTTATTTTCTCTGTGCTTTTTTTATTTCCTCTGTATCTTTTTTTCCTTTTTGTTTTCCCCTTTTTTTTTATTTCTTTTTTTGTTTTGCCATCTTTTCTATCCTCTTTACCTTGTACAAAAAATTTTCAAAAAATAAAAGGGAAGTGAAATTTTTAATTTTCTTTTTCAAAAATAATGTTTTTTCAGTCAGTTAAGTGCCATACGTGAAACATGCTTGGGCAATCATGTCTCGAAAGTGACATGACTGACTGGGCAGAATATTATCCCGCAGTAGGTTGCCATTGCTTTCTGCGGTAGACTATTTGCCGACCAAGACTATAGAACCCAATCTATCCTGTTATTTAACCCATAACTGGAAGGAATCAACGGATTGATACCTTTCCCAAGGGTATTTGCGTGTAAGTGAATACAATGAATTCAGCTGGAATTTGAACTCAGCTCCCCAATTTCTCGTTCCGAGCCGATATCCACTGCACCACAATGCACAAGACATTGTTTTTTCAATGTTGAAACAAAATCTACACTTTTGTAGTAAATTATAATTTGTACATTTTGTAAACTATAACTTATAATAAATATATGTATATATTTTTATCCAAGGTAGCACAGCTCAGAGTTTCATGCACAATGCAATCTTCCTCAAGTATTATTTCATTAAAAACCAGCACTCAATGTACACTATATATATATATATATATATAACTCAAGCCTTATAAATACAAATATCTGATTTTCTCATAATATTCATCTCTGCTCTGAAAGCATATCTTACTGTAAACTAATATAAACAGACAATATTATGGTTTTGTTTAAACTGTGAAATAATTCATAGTTGAGCAGTCTAAGAGGTGACATATACATATATAGTGTTGAGTTGCGATTATGTTTAGCACCAAGATTGTTGCTTTTATCAGTAGTTTTACTGATAAAGGTTTTTGGCAAGCAGGTTTTTATTATAAAGTGCTTGATATCTGGGTAGAGATACAGTGTTAATAGGATTAATTCAAAGAAGTTTGTCACTTAATTAAGCAGGTTCATGACTACATCTAAGTTTTGTGAAAACACCATTATTGAGCCATCACTCATCAGAGCTAAGCAGATCAAATAAAAATTGCCGATAACTTGTGCCAATACCATAACATGTGTTCATAAACTTTGAAGTCAGCAGCAGAAACCTGCTCAATTAAGTGATAAACATCTTTGTATTAGTCTTATATATATATATATATATATAAATGTTAGTCCATGCTTAAAGATTCTTAATATCAGAAAAAAAATCTGTTAATCTCTCTATACCAACGCTGAAAATTCTTTTGTAGATCATGTTAAAAAAATCAAAATATTCGTCTTTTATTTTCAATGACAAGATAGTGTAGACATCTTGTTAGTTGTTTCCTAATGTAACCTCCAAGAGCTTATGCTATAGGTACATGAATTATATTGATATTATAGGCATCTCACTATCTCCTCTGAAATTACCTCTGCATCGGGTACAATTCATTTTTTTTATTTCATGGTGAGTAAGCACTGAAACCTTTAAAAGCTGCCTTGGTCATTAGCATTGCAAAAATAAACTTATTTATTTGGAAATTGGAAGAAAAGAAAATGATGTTAAGAATATGAGTCATTTGGGAAGAAAATTCTATGCATTAATATGAAAAAAAACATTCGATCAAAAAACATTTGAATTTATATATAAATTCAATATGCATGACTTTATTTATATTACATGCCACTTGCACATAGATATGGTCTACAAAAATCTGTCTATCTGTATATATGATTATACACAGCTAATTTTTGAATTCAGTATTATATTTAAGTGGTTTACAGTGTGCTTGTATTGAAGTAAAGTAACATAAGCATAAAACATATACCACACACACACACACATATATCTTGCTCTATCTCTTCCACTCCTCTCTCTCTACATATATATATATACTAGCAGTATAGTATAGTATAGTTGCTCGGGTGTAATGAAAGCTTTAAAACTAATCCATGCTCCTGGAGCTCAGACTCTTTGGACGTTGGCACAAAAGACTAAAATGCAATAATTGTTTCCAGTTAAAGCGAAACCGTAGATTGAAAGAAAAATGAATGGATGTAAGTCAAATTTTGATTTCCTGGTATCGATTTATATATATATATTATTGATTTTCTGCATTATTGTAAGAACTGGAACTTTGAAACTTCTGAATATTGTTTCTTATGTCTTTGTCTATGAGTGTATCAAATTTGATTAAAATCAGACCACTCCTTCTATAACCTGATTTTTTCGATTATCGATTTTGTCGACACAAAACCTAGCTAAGAACACTTGCAGACACTTATAGTACAACTGTGTAAATTTTCAAGAAAATCGGATCAACCATTTCGGAGTCTATAGGTAACGGACACACACACACAGAAGCACACACACACACACACACACAAAACACACACACACACACACAGACAAAATTCCATTTATAAATAAGTTTAGTTATATATATATATAACATAAACATTATTTTTAATGGATACTCGTATTTCAGAAGATACTCTATTTTTTTATAATTAAACAGTATATTTATATCTAACAGCCTGAATAATCGAGAAATCTTGTTAGGAAAATATGCATCTTTTGCAGTTGAGTGGTCAAGACACGTCAGATTAATTGATGGTTTCCCCTAGGGGACGCAGTTCATATCCTGCCGGAAGATGCATATTTTCCTATAATTTCTCAATTATTCAGGCCAGTGGATATAAATAAATATACTGTTTAATTATAAAAAAACAGTGTCTACTCAAATGTAAGTATCCATTAAAAATAATGTTTAAATTCAAAATAAGTCAGAGTTAATCCAGTTTTTGATGGTTTTCACAAAACTGTGTAAACACACACACACACACACACACACACACACACACATATATATATATATCACTTTGTAGTAGCTTGTAATTTGTACATGTTCTAAATTATAATTTATAATTTATAATATATATATATATATATAATATCATGTTTTCCCTCTTTTTGCTTTTAATTTTTATCATTGCTGTTCTTTTCGTTTAACTCATTTGCCAACAATTTTTCTCCTGATGAGATGTTGGAGGAGAGGGCCTTTGAGACTAACAAGAAATTCCTTGTTTTTAAAATAGTATATAATGTATAAATTCATATACACAGAAAAGGGACCTATAAAAAAGAAGCTCAAATATATACACATAAATAAATTTATACATGTATTTTATGTTGTACTAGAAATAAGTGTTAAAATTTCACCGTTTTTCAATTTTAATTTTCTGATAAATTTAAATTCTTGAGTTAATGATTGCTCATTGTGAGTTTTATGACAATAAAATATCTTTCGAAATTCATCACATTGTTAAATATTTTTCTTCATTCCTTATTCATTTGCATATATATATTAATTAGTTAGTTTTTGGTTATAATTAAATTAGACCAGTACACAGTTGTATTAAAAAGTGTTCAATACATTTATATCATAGAGCGTTTGATTATTTTTCATTTGAAAATGAGTTCTTACTGCAACCCAGGTTCAATTAAAACCTATGTTGCAGAAATAACTCATTTCCAAATGAAATATATATATATATATATATATATATATATATATATATAGTATGGTTTTTTTTGTTTTTTTAAATAGAACAATTACTCTCTCTTTATGGATGATATAAAAAATTATTCTTCACAGATCTCAAATAATTGTTTTACATATATATACATATACTATTTACCTTAAATGCCAAATACATTTTTTAAAGATTAAGAAAGTGCATTATTAGTTATTGCGTTAGAACAAAATTATATATTAGTTCCGACATTGAAAAAACAATGTCTCACCAGGTAGTTAACAATAATGGTAATAAACATTTTTATATTTAAGAATTTTGAGACATTGTAAAAATGATTATCTTCAAGCATGAAGCATTTCATCCTATAAGACATCAACAAGCTAATATGATCTTCACATTATATATATATATATATGTGCATGTATGTGTGTGTGGGTAGGGGTGTGTGTACATTTTTATATATATATACACATCCTTGTGCAAATTAATTGAAACAAATAATGTCTTCCTAGGATCATTCAAACTTTCTCTGATCATGTAATGTCATCTCTTAGCGTTGTTTTCACTTCTGATTGCATTTTCCTTTACATTTTGGTCTAATGGAGCAGTTTGTTTCCTCACCTTGTTGACACAACTGACAGTTGAAAGGCTGACACTAACAATATCCATGATCACTCGGTAAGGCTTGCCAGTGTGCTTATGCAGTTTTTCAGTTTTCGTATGCTTCCTTGGAGTAACGTTCATTGCAGACAATTTTGCTAAAATTGATCAGATATATAAAATTGAAAATATAATTTTCCCACATGGTTAAATATATATATATATATATATATATTTATGTATATATCAGATTAAATAAATTGCAAATATTATGTATGTTTATTTTTAATAAAATCCGTTCATACTCACGAATAATCTTTTGCGTATTACAATCAAAAGATGTCAGAAATGAGCTGTAACATTGACAGATGTTATTTTCATTCATTTCTCAAGGTACCCAAGTACTTCCAGCCTCTTTCCGAGATCATCTTCAGTAGTGTGAGTTATAGTAACAAATGTAACCAGAAAATAGCATCAGTCAACATTACAGCTCATTTCTGACATCTTTTGATTGTAATATGCAAAAGATTATCCGTGAGTATTATAAATAAGCAAACATAACGTTTGCAATTTGTTTAATGTGACATGTTTAAAAAAAAAATTGCTGTCTAAATACACAAATATATATATATATATATATATATATATATATATATAAAAGATGTGAGAGAGAAAGAATAGAGTTGTACATTTAAGTTTCAACATTTGAAACAAAGATACATAGATGTCAGAACACAGAAACAAATTCATAATCCTGCATATATATATATATATATACACACACACACATAAACACACACACACATACATTTATATATAGTGTGACAGAGGAATAAATACTATATGGAGACTACTTTCATGCCTCCATGCAGTTTTTATCCGAAGTCATATATATATTTATATATATATATACATATCATATTAAATACATTGCAAACATTATGTTTATTTTTAATAAAATCCTTTCATATATATATATATATATATAGAGAGATAGATATATATATATATATATATATACATTGTTTATTTGTAAATGAGTTATTATGCGACCTAGGTTTCTACCATGTGGTGTCTTCAGGCAATTTGCAATAACTGATTTTACCACTTTTTTAAGAATGCTCACGTAACAAGGATTTTTTTGAACACTCACATAATGGGAATTTTTTGAACATGCAATATATATATATACTCTACCGGCCATAATTATTAGGCTACCCCAGTTTATTTTTAAAAGAAATGATGTATTTTATACTATTTTTAATATTTATTGCCAAATGAAAAGAGAATGGTTCTTTTGTTATTATTACTTTGAAAAATTTTACAAGGTAAGGAAACAAAGATGAACTTGTTCAAATCACCCTAAATTTTTTTCATTCTTTCATTGATGAAACTGCAATATAGGTAATTATTAATATTTATAAATTCATTTGATGCATATATTAACAAAATATGTGCAATATTAACAAAAGAACCATTTTATTTTTATTTACTATTATTCACTTGGCAATAACTACTGAAAAAATAGTATGAAATACATCATTTTTTAAAAAAACTGGAGTGGCCTAATAATTATGGCCGGTAGTGTATATATATCTTAGATGTAGTACAAACTAACAGGTTGGCTTTCAATTGTTGTTATTTACTTTATTAAGACTGCTCAATACTTAGTAGAGCATTATATATGGTAATATTTTTATTATAAGTTCATAATAAAAATATAGTTTACTGCAACACAAGAGGCATTGTGTTTTGGTACTATCTTATTAGCACCTCATGAGATGCTCATAAGATAGTACTGAAAATAATGAAACATCCTTAGTGTATAGAAAGTCTACTTTTTTGAGTTTATAGATGCATTGAGACCTTTTTTGCCCTAAAATGTGCAAAATAAACCTCATAAAAACTTTAACGCATAGGGCATTGATGATCTCTTTTGAAAAGTTCTTTGATAGTGAAATTGATTTTATAAAAAAAATCTTTGTGCTATAATGGGTATCCACCCACTGTTGTCAATTGGGTGATTTGTAACAAGATTGCTGACTTCCAAAAGATTAAGCCAGTAGTTATTTGCTAAATGCTCAGCGTATTTAAGATTTCTATGGATTGGAGAGAAGGGTGAAAACTTAACTAGGTAAATTTCTTCTAATGTGCCAAAATGTTATTTTTCTGCCAAGATGTGTTGCGTTTTGTATTAGAACTATTTTAGCTTCAAGTTTTAAGGACATTCTGCCCTCTCATCAATTAATTTCTGTAATTTACAAATATAATTGTGGCTGTGGTGCCAGTACCACTCAACAGCTTGACAGTAGAATCAATCAGGAACCATACCTGGCAAGAAAATGAACTTGTCTGTAACACGTATTGTTCTTCAATATGTGAACATCTTATAAAAATAGAAAGTGTGCCATGGGGTTTAATGTAGATTTGTTTTCCATACTAGCCAATTTACATTAACTTTTCCATTTGAAGGTGCTAGAGACTGTTTACCTCAGGTCTTGCAGATCTTCTCTGTGTAAACAGCGAGAGTGTTTGCTGGGCCTTGCTATGATCAGTCTCCAGCAGTTCATTCCCCTTTCCCATCATTGACCATTTCATTTTTCACATATCTTACATTTTACATTAATTTCTACCAATTAAAAACTTTGATGAGTGGGAGCAAAATTTGTTTTTTTTTTTTAAATTTTATCCTCATTATGTCCTGTAACATAAAAATTTTAACTTTTAAAGCAATACTCAAGTTCTCTACCACAAAAAATCTGTTTATATATATAGATATATATATAGTAATAAAGAACAAAGTAGGAAATGTGTCTTAATCTAAGATGTTTCACTTTTATTAAAGCTTCTTCAGAGATCTGTTTAAAGACAAGATGCAAAAATTTTTAATAATTTATAAAAAACCAAAGAGACAGTATAAGGGAATGTTGTTTGGGGTTTGATTCTTATTAGTCCAGTCAAATATGTGTCATATGTAATAAATCAATAGACAGTTATTTTAAATGTAATTGTGTGTATGTATAGAAGCAACTTACCTGTTAATATATTTGTATGTTATGTGTATTAAAACAATGGACGATTTTTGAAATATGTGTGTGAGAAAATCTAGGACAGTAAAATATATATATGCACACACACACACACACACACACACACACACACACACACACACACACACATACACACATATATCAATATATATATATATATAGATATGTGTATGCATGTATATATATATATACATATGTATATGTATGTATATATATGTGTGTGTATATATATATATATATATATATATATATATATATATATATATATATATATATATATATATACACACACACATGTATGTATGTATGTACATATATGTGCATATATATATTTTTTTTTTTTAATCATTTCACCCCAAGCAAGGCATTCCACTGCCACCATTGCACTTGGGGCTACATAGGGGGAGATAAATAGGAAGAGTGGTTAGATATAGGAAATGTCAGAACGGGGGTGATAGATAGTTGGGTGGGTGGGAAGAGTGTTTGAAAGAATGGAAGTTAGTTTGTTAGGAGGTGTCTATTGACCTTACATTTAAACTCCTGGAGATTGTAGCCGTCGGGGAAGCAGTCATATGGAAGAGAATTCCACAGTTGGGAAGTGCGAGAAAAGAAACTGTTGGAGTAGAAGTTGCAGTTGCATTTTATCGGTTTCACTGTAAAAGGGTGGGATCTAGTTGCTAATCTAGTATCTCATGCAAATTCAAACCTAGGGGGCACCAGTGATCTAAGTTCATCGGAGCAGAAGACGTGAAATTATTTATAGAAGAGACACAGAGAAGCCACGTCTCACCGGTGAGAGAGAGTCTGCAGGCGGTCTGCCAAGTCGGTATCGATCACATCGATCTAACCAGATAAGGCAACGGTATTCAATGCACGGGCAGATGGTAGATTTATAAATGTGCAGGATAGATTCAGACAGAAAAATCCTCCAGGCCCTGCACAGAGTACCAACTTTCATAGCAGCGGATTTAGCAATGGATTCAATATAGTCATTCCACTTGAGGTCCGCTGAAAGTGTGAGACCAAGGAGGCGTAGTATTTTACTCTCTGGGAGGCAAGCCTGGTCCATGCTAATAGGAGGTAGGTGCGATTGTCTATGATGATTAATTGATAGTAGCTTCATTTTAGAAGCATTAAAATTTACTAGCCATTTCTTACCCCATTCCACTACGGATTGGAGGTCCTTTCCAAGCTCGGCTGCAAGGTCAGCTTTGTCGCCCACACCAGATTTTTATTTGTTAAGAATGTATGTATATATATTTTTTTTCATAAAAAATGACAAACAAGGTATTATACTTAAGATTTTTATGTAGCACAGCAACTGCATATGTGTAATGTTTATGTGTGTGTGTTGAATTGTGTGTGTGTATGTCTGTGTGTGTGTGGGGGGGGTAATCAATTTTTAGAATCTACTGCTGATTGGACAAAAAGATTACAAAAAGGCTTGTTGACAATCTGTGATTTTTTCGATTATCAATTTTCAATATTTATTAGGGGTACCTTGACACAAAACCTAGCTAAGAGCACTCGCAGATGCTTACAGTACAACTGTGTAAATTTTCAAGAAAATCGGTTCAGCCGTTTTGGAGTCAATAGGTAACGGATACACACACACAGACACACACATACACACACAAAGTTCCATTTATAAATAAGTTTATATATATATATATATATATATATATATATATATATATGTCAGTCAGTTGAGTGCCATATGTGCTATATGCTTTTGAGCAATCATGTCTCGAAAGAGACATCACTGACTGGGCAGAATATTATCCTGCAGTAGGTTGCCATTGCTTTCTGCAGTGGACTGGTTACCAGCCAAGGCTATAGAACCCAATCTGTCCTATTATTTAACCCATAACTGGAGGGAAGAGGCAGATTAATAACTTTCCCAAGGGTATTTGTAATGTAATGAATTCAACTGAAATTTGAATGTATGATAGTAAAAAAAGATTGTCCACATATGCTTCTTATAATATTTCGTAAATAATTATATCTACCATACAACTAACATGAAAACCTACCAAACCCTATCCATAATATACTTGTTGACAGCACAAATATCAAAGTATCATCCAAAAAGTGGCTAAAAACAATGGAAGCATTTTTAAGAAAAAAGAAAAACCCAACACTTAATAATATCAACTACATAAAACGTACACACTATTCTACAAACATACACAACACTACATACATACTGTAATGGATAAAATAAAATCCATCCTCAATAATACCTAAACGTATAGCCAAAAGTGCTCAGATAAACAAAATATTTGGACCATTTTTATATAATTTATATCCTCAAAAGAAAAAAAATCATAAGATTACATAAAAATTACATAAAAAACTTAACCATCACACCTTGTCTGTTATTTTTAATGAAACCTGCATAAAAGAGAGATTGTTTCCCAAATATATAATTCTTATAATATTTAGATATTGTAGGCTGATTAAGAACATTTGAGAGATAAAAAAAAAAATTAATATTGATAATAAAACTAAGAAGTAAGGAAAAACACAGGTATGTCTTTAAATTCCAATTTTTAACATCCTTTCTCATCATGTTTGCATTTGGTCAAAAGGCCTACTAATATACAATTAATATTAGTAGTCATATTATAAATATTATAAATATAATTATTTTTGTTGTTCTTTTATCTCTCAAATTTCTTTCATTGGCATACAATATCTATCTATCTATCTATCTATCTATCTATCTATCTGTTGTATTCTGTAAAGAGGCAAGGCGGTACTCGAGTGAAAGAACAGCAACATGTGCTTAGATAAAAGAAGAGAGGTTTATTGTAAAGAGAATACACGATGGCAAGACAGGGAATCTGGTGCCAGGCTAGTAATTGTTGAAGCAAGTCACAGGTATTTCCTGTGTTGACTATATATGGTTACTCATGTAGTCAGTCCACATAAGCTATAGGGAGTGTGGGACATTCCATTACAACACTATCTATCTATCTATCTATTTATCTATGTAAATACATCTTTATATATATATATATATATTGTTCCGAGTGTGTCAAACAGCAGGATAAATATGTGAAATTTTATTTCTCTCAGTCATTTTCTTACTAGGCTAGAGAACCTTTCATCCTGTCCACACACACACACACACACACACACACACACATATATATATATATATATATAAATATGGATATCAATGAATATCCATATGAATGCAAGTACACACACATATATGAATTATGGTGTTATTAAAACACTGCTCAATTCAATATAACAGAGCTATTGAATATATAGTAATAAATATGCATATCCTACATATCCTACATCTATAGTTCGATTTAGAAAATCAAAAATTCAAAACCAGGAACAGTCAGTTCATAATAAACACCTGATATTTGCATAGTGCATGAAGCTCGTACATATATGTGTGTGTGTGTGTGTGTGTGTGTGTGTGTGTGTGTGTGTAATCCTGTATATTGTTGAAATATTTATAACTGATATTTCTATTATTTGTCTCAGTTATAAATTATTGTATCTCTCGCGTTATTATCTTGTTTTGTCCATGTTAAAATTCTCACAGAATATTGCATTTATCTTTCATCACAAGCAGAAAATACTCACAGATTCCTTGGGAAATGTTATGATTATTTGAAAATAAAATAGATGACCACAAAGCCTATATTTCAAGCCTTTTTGTCAAATAATGTTAGTTTATTTTCTCAAATTAAGTGAAAGGAAAGAAAAAATGATTTTAAAGCAAAAATTAAAGAGAAATAAAAATTTTAAATTACTCACTACTAAGAACAACAACAACAAAAAAAAAACACTGCCTGGTGCAATTGTTTGGACTTAAGCTTCTTAACTGCAATGTTTTAACAGTGTTAAGCTAGGAAGTTTTTTTATCAGACACCATTTTGCACATTTATAAATCTATCATTTGTCCATGCATTGAATACTGTTGTCATATCGGATCAGGTGCTCCTGCTAATTTTCTTGAAGTTCTCAAAAAAAACAAAACAAAAAAACGAAGGTTTGCAACATAATCAATCCTGACTTGGCAGTCACTTCCTCACTGATGTGATGTGGCATCCCTCTGTCTTTTCTACAAGTATTTTCATGGAAACTGCTTTGACAAGCTTCTAGGTTCCTCGACCACATGTATTTACATGTGCTACAAGACTGGCATCAAGAT